>CM064489.1:16997058-17437058 GCA_032716605.1 Paralithodes platypus
GGGGGGGGGTTGACTGATCGTATTGTGTGTTTGTGTGTGTGTGTGTGTGTGTGTGTTAGTGTGGTTGAGTGACTGTGTGTGAGGGGAGAGGGGGTTGACTGATTGTGTTGTGTGTTTGTGTGTGTGTGTGTGTGTGTGTGTTAGTGTGGTTGAGTGACTGTGTGTGAGGGGAGAGGGGGGTTGACTGATTGTGTGTGTGTGTTTGTGTGTGTTAGTATGGTTGAGTGACTGTGTGTTTGTGTGGTTGAGTGACTGTGTGTGTGTGTGTGTGTGTGTGTGTGTGTGTTAGTGTGGTTGAGTAACTGTGTGTTTGTGTGTGTTAGTGTGGTTGAGTGACAGTGTGTGTGTGTGTGTGTGTGTTAGTGTGGTTGAGTGACTGTGTGTGAGGAGAGAGGGGGGTTGACTGATTGTGTTGTGTGTTTGTGTGTGTGTGTGTGTGTATGTGTGTATGTGTGTGTTAGTGTGGTTGAGTGACTGTGTGTGAGGGGAGAGGGGGGTTGAGTGATTGTGTTGTGTGTGTGTGTGTGTGTGTTAGTGTGTGTGTTAGTTGTTACGTCCTGGGATATATAAACACTGGGCTCTTTCTATTGGACTAGGTATGCGGCAAAAAGCAACAACGGAAAACGCTAGATCCAACCCTTATCTATAAACCCAGGCAACAAACCACCCTAAGCCGTCAAGAGTCCTGCCTGGACAACGAGGTATCCTATGGCTCGGTTACAGGGTGCACGCACTATAGACTGCTAATAGTCAAGCAGGCTATATAAAAGATCACACAATTAAGTTGACTTAAAGCTTCAAGGAAAAGATAGATAACGGAATTAAATTGCAGAAACAATTTAATAACAAACTAGAAGAAAGTACATTTAACGTTACGTTAATTAACCCTTTACGAGCGGCCTACGCGGTTTATTTATATGTACCGCCCAGCGGGGTGTTTTTAGCCAAAATAGGGCTGTTTACGTGATCATTTTCATGCCTAAATAAGACCCAGAACGTAAAACAAGTATCTATCCCTGAAAGGGCATAAACAGAGCTTTCGAATGACACCATAACGATCCTTTTATGATGGCTAGTTTTCTTGCAATAACCGTGCAACGCGAGTGCATAAAGCATGTAATTAGCCACTTTCCCGATACAATTCCGTATATAGCGAGTGAGAGAGGTAGGAGGGAGGTGAGATTCGTGTCAGTAGGTTCGCCGCGGTGGTCTGGAGCAGTCATACACTCGCTACTCTCCTGCCACCACTTGTCTCTCTCTCTCAGCAACATTACGTGCTGAAATTGCCACTCGAGTTATGTCGAGCGCCGCCACATAGTCCAGCTTTATTTAACTCGACTTATGTGGTGAGCCGCTTTTTAAGGGTTAATACAACTAATCACCCCTGCGTGAAAGAAGGTGAAAGCAAACAGTCCTCAAAACATCGTACCGGTAGACAAGATGCGGGTTTCTAAACTGCATGCGGCTACTGTAGGATCTGATGCTTAGCAAAGAAAGTACGTTACGGATTTAGAGAACTCTTAACTCATAAGCAGGAATAAATACTAGTGATAGGCCATACAGTGTATAATGGCATAGGTATAATTAAATAAAGGCAGCAACTCGCAACATAACCACATACAGGTGTGCTTCTCACTCTTAGTCAGGCAAGCCTGCTCGGACAGAGTCTCTAAGCCACACCCTGACTCACAATGCTCACAAAAACGGTAAACTGTGGCACAATAACAAGCATACAGAGATATAAACCCCTAGCTGTTAATCTGCCAGGTGGCAGAGGTCTAGCCGGAAGGATATAGGCTTCGGATACCCGGGCTGAGCCACCTGCTCTAGCCTAGGGACGTTCCCAAGTCTGTGCGCCAAATTACTCTAATTGAAAGGGTGCTCTCTTGAGAGACTCAGATCGCAAGTATCTGACTCTCTCCTGGCGACCCTAAAACAAAAGCAAGACGTGCTAGCGCAGTGCTGAGTGGACTAGGCAAGGGCCCTCACAACACAACACTAGACACACAGGGACACAGACAAAAATGCCCCCAGACTCCCACGGGTATCCTAGTAAAGTCGTGCGGGTCCACAGGACTCGCACCAGCAGACTTTACTTAAAGGATCGCAAAAAGCCTCCCCTCCGGTCTAGCCCCTGCTAACCTGACACAAGAACACACTAGCAAGCATGAAACCACCAAATATGAGACAACAACAAAACTTCCTAGGTCTCATTAACAATTAAATCTCTGCATAAGGCCCAAAATCCTATCTAGTTATCTGAGAGCTCGTTGTTAATACAATAATAGATATAAGGTCTATCAAGGGGATGGGATAATTAAATAGATTGGTGAAGTAGTGGAAGGAAGGTATACAAAGTAAGAGAGAAAGTTTCTAAGTGGGGTTGAGAGGGATAGATATAAAGGGGGTCCGAAGGGTACGACAGAGAGGTGAGCTCTGAGTCTTGAATCTGTCTGGACCCCGCCCTAAGCATGCAGAATACATCCCATGCTTGGCAACACTCAACACAGTTGCCGGGTCAAAGTCCTCTACCCCGTGCGTGAGTCGAAACTAAGCCTAACGTTGCAACCAAATGCATATGGCAACGCTTCAGGCTCGTCCCAAGCTGGCAAGCGAAGCAACGTCCCAAGCCGGTCTCTCTCTCCCGCTCGCCTCCTCCCGCCCTCACCAAACTTACATCTTATATATTATAATGAAACAATCAACTATCGAGAATAAAATATACTAAGATGCGTTGGTTAAGAATAAGGGCAGCTACAAGCTGTGAAACAACATAAGAATATCCCAGACATTAGTTACATTGTCGTAGGATATATACTAAGGAAAAGCCTGCCGGCCGGCTGCTGCCGGCCGGTTTCTAAACGGCTGGGCAGCCGACGCGCGCGCATGCCCGCACGTGGCTACTATGCAGAAGCGTCACATAGTGTGGTTGAGTGACTGTGTTGTGTGTGTGTGTGTGTGTGTGTTAGTGGGGTTGAGTGACTGTGTGTGAAGGGAGAGGGGGGTTGACTGATTGTGTTGTGTGTGTGTGTGTGTGTATGTGTGTGCTAGAGTGGTTGAGTGACTGTGTGTGAGGGGAGAGGGGGGTTGAGTGATTGTGTAGTGTGTTTGTGTGTGTGTGTGTGTGTTAGTGTGGTTGAGTGACTGTGTGTGTGTGTGTGTTAGTGTGGTTGAGTGACTGTGTGTGAGGGGAGAGGGGGGTTGAGGGATTGTGTTGTGTTTGTGTGTTAGTGGGGTTGAGTGATTGTGTTGTGTGTGTGTGTGTTAGTGTGTGTGTTAGTGTGGTTGAGTGACTGTGTTTGAGGGGAGAGGGGGGTTGAGTGATTGTGTTGTGTGTGTGTGTGTGTGTTAGTGGGGTTGAGTGACTGTGTGTGAAGGGAGAGGGGGGTTGACTGATTGTGTTGTGTGTGTATGTGTGTATGTGTGTGTTAGTGTGGTTGAGTGACTGTGTGTGAGGGGAGAGGGGGGTTGAGTGATTGTGTTGTGTGTTTGTGTGTGTGTGTGTGTGTTAGTGTGGTTGAGTGACTGTGTGTGTGTGTGTTAGTGTGGTTGAGTGACTGTGTGTGAGGGGAGAGGGGGTTGAGTGATTGTGTTGTGTGTGTGTGTGTGTGTTAGTGGGGTTGAGTGATTGTGTTGTGTGTGTGTGTGTGTTAGTGTGGTTGAGTGACTGTGTGTGAGGGGAGAGGGGGGTTGAGTGATTGTGTTGTGTGTTTGTGTGTGTGTGTGTTTGTGTGTGTGTGTGTGTTAGTGTGTGTGTGTGTTTGTGTGTGTGTGTGTGTGTGTTAGTATGTGTGTTAGTGTGGTTGAGTGACTGTGTGTGAGGGGAGAGGGGGTTGAGTGATTGTGTTGTGTGTGTGTGTGTGTGTGTGTGTTAGTGGGGTTGAGTGATTGTGTTGTGTGTGTGTGTGTGTTTGTGTGTGTTTGTTTGTGCGTGTGGTTGAGTGACTGTGTGTAGGGGGAAGGGTTTAGTGACTTTGTGTGTGTGTGTGTATGTGTGTACAGTATGTATACAATATAGGTTATCATGTGTTGTTGTTAGAGAGCGTGCCTAGCATAATATAGTCTACGTGCAATCATCTCCCACTGTGAGTGATACCTGGTGATTTACGTACCCACACTTATCCACACACACACACACACACACACACAGACACACACACACACACACACGCACACACACACACACATACCCAGGCACACACACACACACACAGCCCGTAGCCTAGTAGGTAGAGCTCTCGTCTCACACACGAGGGGTCGGGGGTTCAATCCCCGGCCGGGCGGAGACAAATTGGGCTTGTCTCCTTTCATGTGTTAGCCTCAGTTCACCTAGCTGTATATAGGTACCGGGAATAAGTGGACGACGTTGTGACGTCCCCTCTGGGGTTGGCAAAAATGGTACAAGGCGAGATGGGTATCATATGGTTCACCTAAGCTGATGGCTACCTAAGCCTTCGGGCGAGACGGTACCGTCTATAGTGAGAATGGTACCATACAGATCCACCCTAAGCCTTCGTTTCCGATGTCGCCAATTGGCTAAAAATACAGACTACACACACATCCACAGCCATTCCAACGATACATATAACACCTACACATATAGGAGGCGGGAAATAACGAGCATGCTCACTCCCGCAATACAACTAGAGTAAGTACAACTAGAGTAAGTACACACACACTCACATACCTATAACCATGCTCACACACACACGTACAGTCGCGATCATTAATACTGATATATACTGTACATTCTTCAAGCTGTTTAGGGATTAACTGAAACTCCTTATTCAACCCTTACCTAACATTTGTATTTCGGACGTTCCTTTAAATTGGTCGAGGCTGCAATATGTAGCAGAATTAATGAGCGCGACTGTACATATATACCTATTAACACTCAAACACCCGTTAATGAATACACAATCTCACAGAAACACACTCGAAGGAAGACACATTCTCTGTAACTCATAATTACACACACACACACAGCACATGCACACACACACACACATACACACCCACCCACACACACACAACACACACACACACATACACACCCACCCACACACACCCCTCATGTGTTGTTCTCCTCCGCCAGATACGTGATCAACTCCCCGTCCTCTACGTTTGACGAGCACTGGAAGCCCATCTACTCCCTGTGTTCCCCCTGTGTGGTCAAGTACGACGTTATAGCCAAGATGGAGACCTTCAGTGAGGTGAGTCAGCTGTAGGGAGCCCACCTTGTTTTGTTGTCTCTATCTCTCCCTCTCTCTCTGGGGTGAATCCATTCGGCCCCATTCAGGCTACTGTTTTAAGACGTGTATCCCCATCCAGGTGTCGATTTGTTCTTGGCGAGCGGTAGCAAGCAAGCATATATTGTTTGATGTTTTTGACAGCAGGCTAAATTTGTACATTTTTCGATAGAAAAATTTCTCCGGCGAAGCCGGAATTCTCAATAAAATGTTGGCTCGCAATCGCTCGCCAGGAAGAAATCGATACCTGGATGGGGATTAACGTCTTAAAACAGTAGACTGAATGGGGCTGAATGGATACAAGCCAGAGTAAAACAGAACAAGAGATATCAAAATGCAGGTCACCCCCCTTAAGTTTATGGACCTATTAGAGTGCCAAGAGAGGTTAACGATACTAATGGCACCAATATGGCGAAGATTGGCAGATCTGTTACTATAGGGTCTCAAGGACAAAGTGGCTTAACCTACAGTAACTTAGCAAATATAATCTAACTTAATATTCTACGTTAATAAACTTGTAAATTCATCATACTGTTTTTATTCTCATAAATTAATGGAGCGGGTAGGAATTCATATGTGCAAGTGTACAATGTCTTTACAAAGGCAAACTATGTCGATAGGTATATTCCTTAACTATGTTAAATAGGTTGCTAATTTAGAGTTATTGAACATTTAAAGACCATTCCCGCAATACAGGACAATCTATCAGTAAGTGTAACCTAGACAATTATGACTTGAACTAACGTGGACGGGGTTCAGTTCAAATTTACTGACACACACACACACACACACACACACACACACACACACACACAATTAGACACACACAGCCCTGGCAGACAAACAAAAAACTTAAAAATTTCTGGGTGTCTGTATGTGTATGTATGAAAAGAATCAGCTACTCACCCCTTAACACAACACGCTTTCACCCCCATTTTTAAATACCCGGCCAACCCAACCTTCTCTTCCGTCATCCTACTCTGACACCTGACTTTTAATGACTGCCCCCCCCCTCTCTCTCTCTCTTTAATTGATGAAAGTCCATTGTCGTCCACGTTGGTACTGATTGCATGACTCATTACTCGTTTACAAGCTAAGCAAACAATCAAAGTCGTACCAAGAGAACGATAAAATATCCAAACATTATTCATACACACAGCTTCATCAACCTCTTCTGTCACTATTACAGCAATCAGTGTTCTTCAGAGCTCTCTCAGTGCATACCCCCTACTTTATGGCGAGTGAGTGGCATCCACCTTTCAACACAATCTCCCCCTTATTTTATCCTGTTTTCCAACCCAAGAATTTACAAATCTTCTCAGTCTTTCTTCTACTCAACAAACAAGCTATGGAACTCTCTCCCTCAATCGATATCTCCTCCATCCCATAACTTAGACTGCTTTAAATTTCGTGTGTCCAGTCATTTTGACTCCAACGTTCCTTGAATTTAGCTCTCTGTAACTCTTTTGCGTTTGGGGGAGACACTCGTTACAGGCAGCTCTGCCTTTTTAGTCACCTCCTTCACACACATCGGTGACAAACAAATGGAAGTTTACATGTGGAATGGAAACACCGGTACACTACCACACCCACCTCAGACCTATACTACTTGACAGAACATCACCATCAACAATACCACACAATATCACATCATAACAACACAATAACAGCACACCAACCACCTTAACATTACACACACACACCATTCATAAAACCCCCATTAATCAACCCTCTTTCTATCCTCCCTCCCCCAGGATACCCAGTTTGTGATCAACCAGCTGGGGGTGGAGGAGGTGCTGCAGGTGGAATGGAAGCACCGTAACACCGTCACTGCCGCCGCCGCCGTCGCCGCCAATTCCGACCTCGCTGCACAATACTTCTCTCAGCTCACCAAACACCAGGTCAGTCACTCTTAAGGGGGAGCTAGTGGCTTTGTGTCCCTCAGGTTTAGTGCAATTAGCTTTGAGATTTTAAGACGTTCGTTCCTTTAGTTTGGCGATTATAAGACCTTTTGCTACATTCCTTTGTCAATATAAAGACCTTTAGTGCCATTTAGGTGTTGATTTTTTTCCGGGCGAGCGATAGCGACCCTGTAATTTTTGGAGGACATTTTTCTACCAACAAACGTACAAATTTATCATGAAGGGAGACTAGGGGGTGTTTCTTTAAGCTTGATGGAGGTCTAGCGAAGAAACAATAAAATATATAATACTAAAAAACAACCACTACCCCCTTAACAGATGTAGGTTATCTCTATCAATAGATCTCAACCATTGCCAACGCTATCAGTTTAACTACATAAATTGATAATGTATAATGTAGTTAAGGCTAACTTTAGTTATGTAATTGATAATGTATAATGTAGTTAAGGCTAACTTTAGTTATGTAATTGATAATGTATAATGTAGTTAAGGCTAACTTTAGTTATATAATTGATAATGTATAATGTAGTTAAGGCTAACTTTAGTTATATAATTTAAATGGTAAATATAATATAGTAATACTATAACAAATATATAAATCAATAAATAGACCCAAAACTAACCACTACCCCCTTTAAGTACCTCATTGTACCCCTATAACCAACTACTGTATATAACCCCTTATTGTCTCTCTCGCCCCCAGATGGACCAGCTCTACGCCAAGTACCAGCTCGACTTTGAACTGTTCGAGTACGAGTATGATGCTTATAGGGCCATGGCTAACCCAAGATAGACAGAGATATAATTATACAGTTAGACAGATATATAGGTAGATAGGTGTGTGGCTAACAAGAGATAGACATAGAGATACACAGCTAAGCCGGTATCACACGAGAGCTTTTATAGTCAACATTCGATGATCAAAAAAATTCTGGCACCATTTCTGGAATATTTTGCACTGGTATCGGAAACTAGACTGATGATAGATGAATTTAGGTAACCGAAATATTTTATATGTTAACCTCATAAGCTGCCAGACCAGTGTTGAGGATAAATGTTGAGGGAAAAAGCGCTCGTGTGATACCGGCTTTAGATAGATAGATAGGTAAATATATTGTGGCTAACAAGAGATAGACATATAGATACACAGTTAGACATATAGATAGATAAATAGATGTGTGGCTAACATGAGATAGACATATAGATACACAGTTAGACATATAGATAGGTAGATAGATGTGTGGCTAACAAGAGATATACATGGAGATACACAGTTAGACATATAGATAGATAAATAGATGTGTGGCTAACAAGAGATAGACATGGAGATATACAGTCAGACATTATAGATAGGTAGATAGATGTGTGGCTAACAAGAGATAGACATGGAGATATACAGTCAGACATATAGATAGATAAATAGATGTGTGGCTAACAAGAGATAGACATATAGATATACAGTCAGACATATAGATAGGTAGATAAATGTGTGGCTAACAAGAGATAGACATATAGATACACAGTTAGACATATAGATAGATAAATAGATGTGTGGCTAACAAGAGATAGACATGGAGATATACAGTCAGACATATAGATAGATAAATAGATGTGTGGCTAACAAGAGATAGACATATAGATATACAGTCAGACATATAGATAGGTAGATAAATGTGTGGCTAACAAGAGATAGACATATAGATACACAGTTAGACATATAGATAGATAAATAGATGTGTGGCTAACAAGAGATAGACATGGAGATATACAGTCAGACATATAGATAGGTAGATAGATGTGTGGCTAACAAGAGATAGACATATTGATATACAGTCAGACATATAGATAGATAAATAGATGTGTGGCTAACAAGAGATAGACATATTGATATACAGTCAGACATATAGATAGGTAGATAGATGTGTGGCTAACAAGAGATAGACATGGAGATATACAGTCAGACATATAGATAGATAAATAAATATGTGGCTAACAAGAGATAGACATATTGATATACAGTCAGACATATAGATAGGTAGATAGATGTGTGGCTAACAAGAGATAGACATGGAGATATACAGTCAGACATATAGATAGGTAGATAGATGTGTGGCTAACAAGAGATAGACATGGAGATATACAGTCAGACATATAGATAGATAAATAAATATGTGGCTAACAAGAGATAGACATATTGATATACAGTCAGACATATAGATAGGTAGATAGATGTGTGGATAACAAGATATAGATATAGAGATAAACAGTTAGACATATGGATAGATTAATAGATAGGTGGCTAACAAGAGGTGGACATAGAGATACACAGTTAGACATATACTGTAGATAGGTAAATACATTGTGGCTAACAAGAGATAGACATAGCGATACACAGTTAGACACATAGATAGATAAATAGATAGGTGGCTAACAAGAGATAGACATAGAGATACACAGTTAGACATACAGAGATGTAGATAGATAGATGTGTGACTAGAAAGATCGACGGAAGAACAAGGGATGAAAAGCCCTACAGACGGATGGATGGATGGACAGACAGATATATACCGGCAGATAGATAATAGATATATACACACACACATACACATTATATATATATATATATATATATATATATATATATATATATATATATATATATATATAGAGAGAGAGAGAGAGAGAGAGAGAGAGAGAGAGAGAGAGAGGAGTGAATGTGTTTGTGTGTGTTTGTGTGTGCAAGATCTAGAAAATATCCAAGCAAGAAAATAAAAACGAAATATAAAGAGAAACACAATTAAAACCAATATGTAGATAAAATATATCAGTATAATGCATTAAGGGGAGATTTCCACTTGAGGGATTTTTTTCTGGACCCGTTTCTCCCTCATGTTTAGCCCCATTGCTTTTTAAATTTTAAGACGTTCGCCCTAGTAGTTTTGACATTTTAAGACATTTTGCCCCATTTCTGTCAATTTTAAGACCTTTCGTGCCATTAAGGTGTCGATTTTTTCCTGGCGAGCGATAGCGAGCCTGTAATTTAAGAGCAACTGGCCTCTGGCCGGGAAATTTTTCTACCGAAAAATGTACAAATTTATCTTGAAAGGGGGTCTAGGGGGTGTAATTTTAAGCTTGATGAAAACGTAGCGAACAAACTAAATACCTCCCCCACCCTTCCTACCCGGGCAGCCTTTCTTAATGACGGAGGCTGTATCCGGGCGATCTGGCTGAAAACACAACAAAAGTAAACTAAGGCTAATCTCGCTTAATATACTACCTACAATAATCAAACATATGTCAAAATGGGCGCCTTACCTTCCCGCGTAGAATGGCGTTAAGTAGAGCTTTCTAGCTCAAGTAGTTCCGGAGTTATGGTGATGGAAGTGGAGGTAACTTTTGCCGCGTATTTACCTCGCCGCGTCCGAACGCTCAACCGCGGCCCAGGCTACGACGAACGTTTTGACTCGTCGCTCTACCATGAATTATGGCGGGAAGTGATTTTTTAGTGTTTTATTGTTTATTATGCCATATATTATTGTTATTATGATATTTTCACTCAATACATATATTTTTCTGAAGTAATTTGTGTCTCTGTCACTTATACTTAGTTTTATTGTTATTATTATAGTAGTTATGATTATTTATACTGGACTATGGTAATTGATAGTGTCATTTTCACTTCTTTATTGTTAGGAATATATATTTTAGTGTCACTTTCACTTGTTCATATTGTTCTGAAGGCACTTATTATTACTTATGTGTCTCTTTCACTTATACTTAGTTATATTATTATTATTGAGTGTCACTATCACTGTCACTTACACTTCAATAGTTTGCCAGAGTGTGGAAATCATTGAAGCAGGTGCCGGCACACAGTCCCACCTGACACTCGAGGCATTGCCAAGTGGTTTTTGTGGGTTTGCTTGGTCGTCGAGTTGTGCGGGTGAACACATAGCACCTCTTCTGCATCGTTATTCGGCTGTTAGGACCCTGGAAAGGAAGGGCGACGAGCTGGTGCTTTCTGATGAAGTCGGCACACCCTATTCTGTCCATCATGCCTGGTCCTTGTAGTGGCCTCCCTGGTGTACCCGCATGTTTTACCAGGAGCTCATGTATCAGCTGCTTTTGGAAGGTCCGCAGGCTCTTGTACTTGATGACTGGACACCTCAAACGGTAGATGTTGTACGCGTTGAGGACAGACATATCTACTGTATGCAGGACAAACTTCTTGTACCACCTGCAAGATGTTCACAGGCAGTCTATGAAGCCCATCTGCATGTCGGACGTGTCGACGAGGCGCATGTTCAGGTTATAGTCCAGAACAGCAGCTGGTTTTGTGATAGGGTTCTTCGTTTTTCGGTCCACCTTCCCTGTGGGGACCATCTCTGCTTTGTGGCATGTGGTGAGGAGGTTGACCTTGCGCTGGTCATGCCAGTGGATGGAGAGGATGGGGCCACTCTTCTTATGGAATATGTCCGTCTTCTTAGTTTTTGTTGGGTAGGCTGGCATGCCCTTCCTCTTCCCCTTCACTGTGCCGACAGTTCCGGTCTTGCGGTCATGGAGGTACTTGGCGAGGATAGGCGACGTGTAATAATTGTCGGTATAGAGGACGTGGTTGTCATGGAAGTACCTCTCCATCATCCTCTTTACCACAGCGCCGCCAAAACCAATGAGGGGGTCAATCTCCACCTCACCACCCTTGCCGCTGTAGACTATAAAGTCGAGCACATATCCCGTCTTGCAGTCGCAGAGGACGAAGAGCTTGATGCCGAAGCGGTGTCTCTTTGACGGGATATACTGTCGGAAGTGCACCCTACCACGGAACAGGACCAGAGACTCGTCGATGCACAGCTTCTGAAATGGAATCAGGTAGGTGGAAAACCGATGACGTATCATGTCATACAGTTGCCTGATCTTCCAGAGTGTGTCGGGCTCGTGGACATGCATGTTATTTGTCAGGTGGAAATATGAGAGGATGTCGAAGTACCTATCCCTTGACATGAATTTGCCAAATGCTGGAGTCGTTGTGAGGTCGCCAGTTATCCAGTAGTCGGCCAGAACGTGCTTCTTTATGTGTGTCATCAGCATTGTGAGTGCCAAGAACATATAATTCTGCCACAGTGAGAGCTTTCCATGCCACCATCTTTGCACTTGTCTTCCTGCCAAGAAAGTTTGAACAGATAGCCTGGTGGTGATTTGTCTCTTTGACAAGGTATCCCATGACTTCATTGTCGTAGAAGCCACAGAAAAGTTCACTGGGGGTGGCATTTGGGCCACAGGGATATGCTGGTGACACCCCAGAACCCTGTTGTACCTCGTCAAAGGCAGGAAAATCTGGCACAAAATCCGCCCCATCTGACCACACAAACATTTCAGCAGCTCGAGGACGAGGACGTGGAGTTGCAGCAGGCACATGCCCTTGGCCACGCGGATGCCCAGGCGGACGCCCTGCACGCCCACGCCCAGGCCCAGGCCCAGGGGCAGTGGCGTCGGCAGGCTGACCACGTCCACGACCTCGAGGTCCTTTGACTCTTCTTGTCGGGACTCCCTCTTCCTCTTCGTTTTCCTCTTCCTCAGGCGACGTCAGGTCATCTGGGGCAATGTCGGCGTCGTCAGCAGCCTCTTCAGGAGTCAACTCTGGTGAAGAATAGACCGGGCGTCGGCGGCGTGGGGCTGCGGGAGGTTGAGCAATGGGAGCCTCGGCCTCGGGAGTTGGGCTCCTTTTGCGGCTAGCCGTGGACTTTTCCGCAGGAAATAATGACCTACGATGCGGGGCCTGTGGTGACACACTGTGGGAGGCCAATGGTGCACTTGTAGAGGCCCTTTGGTCATCTTGAGGGACAGATGAAGCTGAGGGCTGTGGGTGGCCCTCCCGGCGTCCCGGGTCAAGGCGTCGTGACAAAGGAATGCGGGTGGTTGCTAGGCCTGGGTCAGCGTCACTCTCACTATCTACGCCTTCCCTCACTTTTTCTGCCTCCCTGCGTGCTTTCTTGGCTGCACTTTTCACTAAAGACTGTTTATAGAAGTATTTACCCACTTTCAAGGGCGTACGGGCAGGCAAAGGGGAAGGTCCTGGCGTAGGGCTAGGGCTAGGCCTAGGCGAAGGGGTTGGCTCTAGCAGACTTGGTACTTCAATAGCACCTTCCTCCACCACTTCCACATCAGGATCATCACTACTATCACCCCCCTCAAATAAATCAACATTGTCATCAGCACCAAATCCCACAAAATCATCAATTTCGCTCCCACTTCTACTCTGAATATAGAGGTTTTTGTCCACAGAGCTTTCACCACTGCTCAAATCCTGGTTGAAAAGTTCACGGTGTATTGCACTGTCACTTAGCAAACGTTTCACTTTCCTTACTTTCCTTTTCTTCTCGGTTGGCAGAGGCGTAGATGTTGCAAGCGGGGTAGCACTGGGACGCGCGGGAGATTGCACAGTATCGGACGCGTCGGAATTCATTTTTTTGCTGTAGCTCTCAATGGCGGCAACGTAGGAACTGATAAGCGTGGTAGTTGAGGCTTGGTGGCGCTACGATCGCCCCTGCAAAGTAAAATTTGCCCGTGCGAAATTTAAAGCAAGCTTTCAAGCAAATGCCTTACATAAGGCATACCGGGTTGCGGCCCTTCAGCCGCGCTGTCCTTACCTAAGGCAGCCCGGGTAGGAAGGGGCCAATTATATCTTCCAGTGATAGAACTAAACAAATAATCTGAAAATGTAATATTAAAGAAAAGGTAAATAAGAATATGAGGCATAGACAACAAGCAAACATATGTCAGTATTACCTACCTAAGCAAATAATCCAAACTAAAATTTTAAGGGGCTTACGCTAGGGTATGATTTGCCGCGGCGCTAGTTTCCATGTATTTGCCCTTCGAAGCTTGTAGTTGAGAGCTACCCAGCCTAGTACACAGTGGCTACTGTAATATAATGTTCAGGTTGTCACAGTATATATATATATATATATATATATATATATATATATATATACTGGTATACTGTATATATATATAGTACATACAGTATATATATATATGTATCGGTGATTAAACTGTTTTGATACCTTTTTGCCTCTTACCTTGATTTTCCTTGTAATGCTTGTAGTCCAGGTTATCATTGTAAAAACATGTTGAAAGGTAAATCGTAGAGGTAATTGATTTGAAGCAAAGACACTGGTGGTTTTTCTATATAGTTTTATTAATAGAAATATAGACTATGCGGTTTGTAAATAGTTATAAGGTCTGTGTAGATACTGTATTGCCCAGCAGGGAAGTATCTACCTAATTACAAGCAGTAAGCTGGTTAACAACTAGATTGAGCTATTATTCCTGTAATCTGTATTTCCTTCCTGTAAAGAATAGATGAATTAAGAATAGCGAAAATAGATAAACGGTACACACACTAAATATCGCACCGGATCGCACTTGTCACTGTATACGTCACTGTATAATTTACCTAGGCCTGTCAAGGATTCGACCTTCCATGGGGCTGTCTGATCTGCTACTGAGTGACCAAGGGGCGCGCCGGCTTTATCAGTTGGGAGTGACACGTTACTAATTGCCAGCAATCATCTTGGTATTGCTGCAATTCTCTGAAGGGAGCGTGAGAATCCCTGCTTAGCTTGCAAGAATTGTACCAAGGCCTTTATAGGTGGGTGATCTTCTATAGGGGAGATCATGCCCAATTTGAATGTACAGTAGTATACTTAAGTAAGTGAATAACTGTTATAAGGGTGTGAGTTATACAAGTGATTATATGAGTTACCCTAGAGTGTACAGTCGCTCAAAATGCACTGTTATATATATATATATATATATATATATATATATAGAGGTATATATATATATATATATATATATATATATATATATATATATATATATATATATATATATATATATATATATATATATATATCTCAAGGTAGATGGAATCCTCAATAACTTTAACCCACTCAGTACCGATGACATCCTTTTAATTTTATTCTGGCAACTATTAGACGATTGTATTTAGCTAAAGAAGGACGTTACCAATTTAAAGGCTAGTGACTATCGCAATTGACCCTTTTAGCTACTACACATTGTTCCTAATCTTCATAAAATCGTCTAAATACAATTGAAATAAAAAAGAAAGGACATCACCGGAACATAATGGGTTAATAAAATAGTTATATGAAAAAGTCGATCTCAGAATCGGGTAAATCAAGCGCATTATCATATTACATGAATACTGTATAACATCAATAGTTTAATACAACCCCAATCATACATGTAATCCTCACATGGTTAATATCCAAGCAGTAGTTTCCCTTCGAATTTAAACAAACAACGGATAGGGCCTACATAATTATATACAAAAACAACAATACTTAAAATCCATATAATCAGTAATATGCTTTATAAGTCTTGGATAAATACATATATGCCAGACATACACGTGTTAGCCTTACCATCAAATGGTGGCACTCTTGGTAGTGGAAAATAAAAGATAAAACCCACAACTACAATACAGCAGTTATTTGAGAGCATCCGGCTCCAGTGCCACCAATTACAAATAACTTACGACAGTCTGGTCAACAGTAGCTCTGTGTGGGGCCCACACTTTAGATAGCCTGCGCCTTACTTACACCTATTATGGTTACCACACAACTGACTCAAACAGTTACAAGATAAACTGGAAACTGTTTGTGCCTGTCTCACTTTATGCAGCGCTGCACCAGCTAACTGAGCAAATCTGCACAGTACTGAGCGGATGATGTGCACTAGAGTTCCTACAGGATTACTAATGGGTTCCATCCAATTACCACACTTGAGCCAGTGGGCTGTGAGTGAGACAGTGGGAAATATAGGACACACTGCTATGATCCAATATCATTCATCACTCGCGGTAAAAAAAAGGACACGATGATTAATCCAGTTCGTCACACAATAAAGCACATTTCTTATTATATCATAAACAAGTAACTTGCTACATAATTAACCCTTTCAGCATAATATGAAGCGTTTCTTCCTTCTATGCTGGCTATCGTCTAAGGGGACAAAACCAATTTAATTGTGCCTCTGACAGTTAGCGCTCCTTCATAAGCTGAATAAAATAGTTAATTATGGCCAGCATAAATGGTTAACTTGCGTCATAATATTCAAGGAGTTAAACTCCTATATTCTTACACACATAATATGAACTGGTTTCGAACATTGCCTTGACACTGTACGCTATTGTTCACTAACACAACTATGCACCAAATAAAGCACTGCACTATTAACTATAACTAACTCATTATTTGTTAACTCACATATATGTTCATAAAATCAAAGTTATTTTAATAACGTTTCGAGTATAAGGCTATTATTACTTTAAAATAAAGGTGAAATATATATGTGGTATATTTGATTTATCCTCTATTATATATGTGGTATATTTGATTGATCCTCTAATATATATGTGGTATATTTGATTGATCCTCTAATATATATGTGGTATTTTTGATTTATCCTCTAATCAACATCAATGCCAGACCAAAGTCAGAACAAGAAACTTCACAAGCCACCCAGCACATTACACATAATATATTCAGTAATAAGACGCCATTCTTAATTGTAAGTTGAATCCTGTATTTCACATCTCTCTTTTCTTCTACCACCCAGTCACTTCTTTACCCCTCCTAAATGTTCAGCCTTTTCCGAGTCCTGTGTAGCCCAGTCAATGTTGCACACATAACAATAATTATAATTATATAACAATAACAATATTGTGTTATCTACAATTATATACAAATAGTATAAGGATATTTCACAATCACTTCCATGCTCAAATATACAGTAATATAGTTTGGCGAGCAACATCCACTCATTGAGAGTTTACGATGGGTAAGACCAGACGAAACATCAATATTGTTTTGGTGACCATTGGTTCCCACAACCCCGCTGTGGTTCGGGAACAACATGATATATTACTGACAATGGGTGGTATCACACTGGGGGTCACACTAACACTCTGTTGGCAGCACCTACCCAGTTTCTTCATAGACACAAGACAGTAACAATCCATACCTCTTATACACCTTCAATACAGTGATTAAGTGTGATTCACTGTATCTCTTCAAAAATACTAGTCTTACTACCATTTGTTAAATGCCAAAGTTATTCTAGAATAGTTATATTACATAATTAACCTAGTATTTCCTTATTTCAGAATAGCTACAAAAATGAACCCATTTAGATTCCTAGACTAAGTTGCTTTTAATGCAATTATAATGCTTATACAGGATTATATTTTTCCTGGTAACTGTCTTGATAGCGTAATGCATAAATGCGCGGAATTTCGGTGTGAGTATCCTAAGTTCGAGTCCTTGGAGTGCCACATGAATTTGTTGATTTCATTAATTGAGTTTAGAAGTAAAGTTGGTTAATGAATGTTTTTGAATTAAACATAGAAAAAAACCAACCAACGTCTTTTCTATAAACCTCTAATTTATTGTGTAAACATAATAATTCCAGAGAAGTGCTGATACACCGTCATTCTTCCGACTCTGCTTTGGCCTCCTCCTCTTCTTTCTTCTTCTTCTTCTTCAATCTTTGGATGTGTTCGCCGCTCCTCTAGCGGCACCAAGGAGCGCGACGCCCCTCGTTATGGGTGGTGATTTGGTGCAGTAGACTGTTTGAAGCGACAGCTCGCTCCCTTGCGAGGATGGGCTCGTCTGGCACTTTTTGCAGCTCGACATCTAGGGCTCTCTTGAAGTTGTCTAACGAGATGTCCCTCATGTCTCTTACTCGCCGTGGGAGTTTGTTGAAGAGACGTGGGCCTCTGTGTGATAACCAGCCCTCTCACAGAGAGCCCATAGCACCCCTGTTATTCATCCGGGGGATTTCGCATTCCCAGCCTCTCCTATCACTGAATTTCATGACTATCGGAGTATGTAGATTTGTATACCCTTTTACATTATATTGAATAACTCAGGGCAGTATTCCCAATCACCACACTACACTACACAGTTACCTATAGTGATTATGATCCATCGTATTTACCAAGCCTGGACAATTATGGACAATTAAGGGGGGTCACCTGCTTTTTTTCTGTCTCTCCTTTTCTCTCTTTCTCTGGCTTGTATCCATTCGGCCCCCTTCAGCCAACTGTTTTAAGACGTTTATCCCCATCCAGGTGTCGATTTCTTCCTAGCGAGCGATAGCGAGCCAGCATTGTATTGAGAAATCCGGCTTCGCCGGAGAAATTTTTCTATCGAAAAATGTACAAATTTAGCTTGCTGCCAAGACAAAAGTACATATATGCTGGCTCGCTACCGCTCGCCAGGAAAATATTGACATCTGGATGGGGGTAAAAGTCTTAAAACAGTAGGCTGAATGGGGCCGAATGGATACAAGGGAAAGAGAGAGGGAGAGAAAGAGAAATAAGCGAGGTGGGCCCCCTTAAAGGAGAAGGGTCATCCTGATTCATGAGTCATGAAGCTCCTAGCAAGGTTGCCAATATGTACGGTCGCGCTAATAAGTCATGTCCCAGCTGTCATTACGTTTCGCTTGCTCTGTGGTGTATTAATGTCTGTTAGATGTTGAATAGGGTGGATAAGTGTAGGAACATGCTAGTATACTTAATTCGACATGACGAAATTAAGCTTAGATATTGCTGATACCAATTATTGATCAAAACATACTTGGTGCCGAGACATCACTTATTAGCGCGACTGTACACATTGGAAAACTGGGATAACGAATAAATGTTATCGATGCCATGGTCATAAGTTCACCTACATGATGGTGTGTTCGATCGGCGGTTAGTGTGTCGACTAAAAGTACAGTACGCCTTTAGATCTCTCCAGTCCCTAATACACATACAACAGTAAAACATAATTTGGTCTCTAAGCCTCTATCTCTCTCTCTCTCTCTCTCTCTCTCTCTCTCTCTCTCTCTCTCTCTCTCTCTCTCTCTTTCTTTGCTCTCGCTCTCATAGTGGAGCAATTCATTATGAATACAATTTAGGGACAATATTTTCATCTACAAGATAGGTAAAAAATATTGGTCCATTATATATTTGACAGTTTCTTTAGTAACAAAAATAAGGTTCCGATCAATCTTAAATTAAAATAATCAGTGTGGAAATACAAACCATCAAAGTTTGTCTAATATGAATGAGAGAGAGAGAGAGAGAGAGAGAGAGAGAGAGAGAGAGAGAGAGAGAGAGAGAGAGAGAGAGATTACTTAAGTTAAAATGAAAAACAAAAATATCATTCAAATGAAAGCCCTTATGGCATACGCTTTACCACTTTAGTACTAACAAGCCAATTTAGTTTTATTGAGGCTAATAATAGACAATTTTATAATGTGTGCGAAGGACCCCTTGGACTCATCAAAGGAGGAGGTGAGCAAAGTGTTTAAGGAAGAGATCTGTGCAGCATGTGAGGAGGTGTGTGGAGTAAGAAGAGGGAGGGGAGTGAAGGTTACAGCATGGTGGACAGAAGAGATAAAAATGCCTGTGGAAGACAAGAAGAAAGGGTAGTAGAGGGAATGAAGATTTGGAGAGACAAAAAAGAGCGAAGTACTTGGAGAAAAAGAAAGTGGTGAAGAGAGTAGTGAAGGAAAGTAAGAGAAGAGTAGATGAAGAATTTGAAAGGAATCTGAGTGTAAAATGGAGGGAGTGTAAGAAACTGTTCTGGAAAGAAGTCAAGAAAGTTAGGGAAGGTAGCAAGGGAAACATTAAGGGTGTGAAAGATAAGAATGGGCGAGTGCTAGCCGAGAAGCAAGACGGAGTAGAAAGATGGAGGGAGTACTTCAACAAATTGCTGAATGTAAGGAATGAAGTGCCAGCAAACATAGTTGGATGGGGTATGGGAGGGAGAAGAAGAGAAGTAGTGGAGGAGGAGGTGGGGATCAGGAGGTCAGAAGTGTGTGAAGCCATGAAAAGAGTCAAGCTGGGCAAAGTATCAGGTATAGATGGAGTGTGTGGGGAAATGCTGAGGTATGGTGGTGAGATAATGATCGAATGGGTATGGAAAATGTGCAAACTGGCATGGGAGATGGGGAGTGCACCTGATGACTGGAAGACAGGCATAATAGTCCCCCTATATAAGGGTAAAGGTTAAAGAGGAATGTGTGGTAACCATCGAGAAATATGTCTTCTAAGCATAGTAGGGAAGGTGTACAGTAGGGTAGTGATTGAGAGAGTCAGAGCGAGAATGGAGAATGGATAGGTGACGAGCAGGGCGGTTTTAGGAAGGGAAGAGGATGTGTAGATCAGATTTTTACCCTGAAATGTGTTGTGGAGAAATACCTGGAGAAGCAACAAAAGGTGTATGTTGCCTTTATAGACTTGGAGAAGGCCTATGACTGAATGGATAGAGAAGGTATGTGGAAAGTACTTAGAATGTACGGAGTAGATGGCAAGTTGCTGAAAGCAGTGAAGAGAATATATGAGAGTGCAAAGGTGGCAGTACATGTGAAGAATGAGCAGAGCGAGTTCTTTGATCTGAATGTTGAGTTGAAACAGGGGTGTGAGATGTCCCCATGGTTGTTTACTGTATATGTGGATGGAGTCATGAAAAAAATACAAGGAAGAGTAGTGGATGTTGGTGTATCGCTGATAAGGGAGAGAAACAAGTGGAAGCTACCTGTACTGCTGTTTGCTGATGATACAGTTCTGATGAGCGATAATGAATGGGAGTTGCAGGGTCCGATAAATATGTTTGGAACAGTGTGCGAAAAACAGAATCTGAAGGTAAATGCAGGGAAGATCAAGGTTATGGTCTTCAAAAGGGGTGAAGCCATAGAGTGTGAGGTGAAGTTGAACGGTCAGGCTATGGAGATTGTCAGCTCATTCAAGTATCTGGGCAGTGTGCTGAGTAAGGATAGGAGTATGGATGAAGAAGTGCAGGAGAGTGTGCAACAGGAGAAAAGGGTTGTAGGAACGCTGAAAGCAGTAACAAGAAATAGGGTGGTCAGTATGGAAGTGAAGTCCTTGCATGACTGTGGTATTCCCGACACTGACTTACGGAAGCGAAGCATGGACATTGGTGGAGAAACTCAGACCAAGAGTGAGAGGGGTGGAAATGAGTTACTTGAGAAGTGCGTGCAGAGTCACATGGAAGGATAGACAGACGAATGAGGAAGTAAGAGGGAGGTGTGGTGTGGAAGTAGATGTGCTGGAAAGTGTGAAAAGGAACACCTTGAGATGGTTTGGCCATATGGAACGTATGGGAAACAAGAGAATGACTAAGAGGGTGTACGAGAGCGAGGTGGAAGGACAGAGAGGGAGAGGTAAACCGAAAGAGAGGTGGAAGGATGGAGTGAAGAAGTATATGGATGAAGGCGGTGCTGGTTGAGAGGAGGGGCGTTGACTGACTGGGGACAGAGGTGCATGGGGGCGTTTCGTTCGTGGCCACCCTTTCGGGTATCACAGCGTCAGGCAATAGATAGATAGATAGATATCCGACTTCTTATAGCCTTGGGATAGGCCAATAAAATATGCTCAGGTCATCGTCTTGTACCACTGACTCCATCCCCTGCAACTTTATTGAAATCCGATACAAGTAGGCGATGTGGGAGCAGGCTCTCGGGTATTTCATCTGTATTTGAGCATATGGATACTGCTCGATATGGACTCGGGATGCTGGATATTGTTGCTGAAGCTAACCCGCAATCCATCTCTCTTGTCCGCTACTATTCCCCGAACAAGTGGTGGGATTATGCTTGGAGGCTCTAGGAGTGCCAAGGAAAGGGTCTGACCCGGCCAGTGCCGTCTGTCGCTCTGCATCTCTCCAGTCTCATTATATACCCCTCAGTCATGCCAGCTCGCACGCTGATTTGCTGAGCCGCCCGGTCCGGGTGACAGGTGCACGGGCGGCTCCTTTGATGATCTTTCTAATTCCTTTTCTATTTTCTTTTCTTCATAATAATAAAGTAGGTGTGCAGTTTTCGCATTACCAAAAAAAAAAAAAAAAAAAAAAATGCACACGCAACTCTACGACCTAGAATTCTGCAAGTAGTATTGAATCTCTTAGGTGAAATCGTTTGTTATGCAATTTATATATATATATATATATATATATACTGTATATATATTAAATGTTTTTATACTCACAGCCGGACTTGATCCACCGACAGTCAAAACAAGTGCCTATACTTTAATCCACTATACTACGGCGTGATAGAGGATACCTGTGTGTAGTGGATTAAAGCTTAGACACTCGTCCTGACTGTTGGTGGTTCATATCCGCCTGGGAGTAGGCCTATATATGTATATATATAATTAAATTTATGATCACATTGAATCTTAACTATTAAAATATTTATCTATAATAAGGTCAGCGTTACACTATTTTGTAGCATTTTGAATATTTATTACAAATAGTGACCATATAGACCTATTGTGACCTTGACCTTTGACATAAAATAAAATACATATATTTGGATGGTCGTCGCATTGACCAACTGAATTTGTCTGTATAACTTGGTGACAATACATTAAACAGTCTAGGAGGAGTTTAGGGAAAATTACAAATACTCTTGTTTTGACCTTGACTTCTGACCTTAACTACAGTATTACAATATGTACATGAAATTTGATACATATATAAAATTTAAGTAATAAGCCATAACACAGACAGTTTTCCAAAATTTGAGTAATCTTTCTTAATAAATAATAAAAGCTGACCTTTGACCTTGACCTTTATGTAAGAATACATTTTTGTTTGCATTGACATTGCCCATGATAATCAAATAAGCATGCGTAATATCATTAAAACCAATTAGATAGTTTCATATATATCAATAGAATAGTTGACCTTGACCTTTGACCATTATCTTGACCTTTATGTCTCGACATTTATTATTTTACTTTTCACTTAAAGTGCAATTATCTCACCAAATGTTGTGAAGTTTGCATGGAAAGTAAAGAAAATAACAAATTCACCTTTTATTTGACCTTGACCTGTGACCTTGACCTTTCATATGGAATTGTATAGTTTCTTGCATGACCTTGGCCTAGGTATTCCGAATAAACATGGTAAGCCTAGTGAAAATCTAACAGTTAGTATAAGAAATCTATCTATTCTATCTATCTATATGCTCAGGCCCAATCCCCATTTTGGAGGTAGCCGACTCAAGACAGAGCAAGAACAGGGAAAACACATAAACAACATAAAACAACAAATAAACACAGATAAAAAGCACAAACTCACACACATCCAGGTCACCCAGGAGAAGACCCAGAGACCACACCAAGGTCTCTCCAGCACTCCCCCAGCCCCCGACCACCCAGAGAGGTTCCGATCTCGGCAGGCAGACATGCAGCGGAGCCAAAGCCACAAGCCCTCCCACCACACTTCCAGGCGCACCCTTCATATTAATCGTCTCCCCGGGCCAGGCGCCTGATGGGCTATTATCTAGTCCAACGCGCCCGACCCCTTACTCCAAAAGTATAAGAAATACTAGTAGAAAAACTATTTTGACCTTTGACCTTGATCTTTGACCTTACCCTTTAGAATATGTATCTAAAATGTGGGCCATACGATATCAAGGTTACCAGTAACTTGTATAGTGAAAATGAAGACATTTGAGTATAAAGTAAAATAAATAGTAAAAGTTGACCTTTGACCTTGACCTGTGACTTAGACCTAATGTAAGATTTTTGTTTTTTTTATTGACATTGCCCCAGAAAATCAAATAAGCATGCCTAATTTCATTAAAACCCATCAGTTAGTTTCATATATATTAATAGAATAGTTGACCTTGACCTTTGACCTTTATCTTGACCTTTATGATGTGTGTCCAAATGAATTATTTCCTTTTCATTTAAAGTGCAACTATCTCACCTAATTTTGTGAAGTTTGCAAGAAACATAAAGAAAGTAGCATATTGACTTTTTATTTGACCTTGACCTGTAACCTTGACCTTTATTATGGAATTGCATAGTTTCTTGTATGACCTTGGCCTAGGTATTCCGAATATACATGATAAGCCTAGTGAGAATCTAACAGTTAGTATTAGAAATACTAGTGAAAAACTTATTTTGACCTTTGATCTTGACCTTTGACCTTACCCTAAAGAATCTTTACATACAAATTTGGTCAATACGATATATAGGTTACCAGTAACTTGTATAGTGAAAATTAAGACATTTGAGTAAAAAGTAAAATAATTAGTAAAAGTTGACCTTTGACCTTGACCTGTGACCTGGACCTTTATGTAAGAGTGTATTTTTATTTTTATTTTTTTTACATTGCCCCGGAAAATCAAATAAGCATGCCTAATTTCATTAAAACCCATCAGTTAGTTTCATATATATTAATAGAATAGTTGACCTTGACCTTTGACCTTTATGATATGTGTGTCCAAATCTATTATTTTCCTTTTCATTTAAAGTGGAACTATCTCACCAAATTTTGTGAAGTTTGCATGAAAAGTAAAGAAAATAGCATATTGACCTTTTATTTGACCTTGACCTGTGACCTTGACCTTTATTATGGAATTGTAAAGTTTCTTGTATGACCTTCGCCTAGGTATTCCGAATATACATGATAAGCCTAGTGAGAATCTAACAGTTAGTATAAGAAATACTAGTGAAAAACTTATTTTGACCTTTGACCTTGACCTTTGACCTTACCCTTACGAATATTTACCTAAAATTTTGTCAATATGATATATAGGTTAACAGTAACTTGTGTAGTGAAAATGAAGACATTTGAGTAAGAATTACAAAATATGAAATATTGACCTTATTTTTAAGCTTGACCTTTGACCTTAACCTTTAAGTTAAATGGAATATTTCTATTTGACTGACCTTCGCATTGACCAAATGAATATATCTGTGAAATTTGGTGAAAATCCATCAAACGGTCTAGGAGGAGTTTCCGGACAGACAGAGAGACGGACGACGACGACGACGACGGACGACGACGACGACGACGACAGACAGGCTGGCTGGTGGTGCACAGTATACGGGCGGGATCTGTGTGCACAATACCACTCTGCTTCGCTGAGTTGATAACCCAGCAACCAGTTCCCTTCATTATTGGGTGGCTGACGGGAATATGAGGCTTGAACCAAAGGAATAATGTTCTCTTTGCCGGAATGTACGAGGTGAGGAGATGAAAGTGAGTGATATGCTGCCACCAACGAGCGCGCGGGAAAGTTGTTTGATCAGGCCTATGCATTACATGTTCCTTGTCCCGAAACGTTGGCCGCTGATTGGTCGCTTGTTTGGCATCACATTTCTTTTCACTTGAGTCATGAATCTGGTGAACTTCATACGCTGACATTATTATTGTATATTCTCTACAATAATGTACATTTATACCTACGTTCAGGGTGCTCATTGTACACATGTGCCTGGTACTAAAAACCTATACACATGTGACATAACAATATTGATTTATATGGGAGATATATGGTATATTATCTAACCTCCTCCTCTTTCCTCCTCTTACTCCGCCACCGTTTCGTTCCTTATACATGGCCACAACAACGTATTTCATCAACTGACTGGTAATACTTATGTTTCATTTAGGTTTGTGTTTAGAAAAAAGGTAAATACAATTTATTTTATTGTTTTACACTGAAGTCAATTGTTTTTAGCATCGTTATATATAATTTAGCTATTCACTACTTGAATGCACTAACGCGAACAGGTTGGAAGGCGGTTACCAAACGGGAATTTCGTTTCTCCCGTGACTTCGAGTAGTTCCGGACCTCTGTTGCCACCACCACGCCAGTCAACGTCTTGGCCCCACACTCCAGCGCTCAGGTCCACACTCACGTCAGCTATAAACAATCCCAACCTAATCGTTACATCTCTTTGAACGCTAACTTTCCAATAAGACACAGTAATAACAAACAGGCAAAGAAGACAAGTAATCATAGTATAACTATATCCTTAAATAAATTGCTAGACTAACAGTAACACCAAAAATTAAGAAACCACTAATAGCAACAACAAAGGTCTCCAGTTAACTTAGTAACGGTGCCTTATTATAATACGCTGACGTTGCTAATTATATAACATTCACCACTAAATAGAGGAATACTCACGGCAGGAACTATGGAAGTAAACAAAAGCACAGCATATGTACCCGTATTGAGTACACCCTCCCTCGAACAAAATTATTCCGCAACTGAGACTCCCCTTGTGAGAAATAATTTGACTACACCAGTTTCTGGGAAGAGCTAGTAACAGCCTTCGTTTAGGCCCTTAAGGTAACCTCAATAGAGTGAACTATTTCCTACCAGAGCCTGGTGATTGTAATATTTGTAAAGAATTATTAATATTAGATAATTTAGAACTGTATAATATTACCTTGGCCAAGTTAATTTAGTTATTAAACCTTGTATGAATAAACTAGGAGGTACTGTATTTGGGATTAAGTTTGAGTTTCCCGCGATCGCGGATATATTTTGGAGATCCACGATTTGTTGTGGACTCCTGGATAATATGTTGACTTAATCGTTTTAAAACGATACCAACATTTATATTAATATAGCAAAAAGCTCATATTAGTTTATATGGTTAAATAAAGAGGGAATGAACCCTTTATTATGAAGTTATTATATTGTTTACTTTGGGTCGGAAAATTACAATTCCGACAGAAGCCTTTTAGATCTGAACAGTGCAGGACTTCCCCCACGTTTCTGCACCTCTACAGTATATCAACGCCAGGCCAGGAACTCTACTTTCATAGTTGGGGTCCAATAAAGGACTCGACCTAGATCTCCACTAAGCTAAGTCTTGGTATATATGGCCATGTATACAATTCTTAGGGTAGTTCTAGTGTTAAGATGCGGCTAGGGATATTACCTCGTCCAGTCTAGAGAAGCTTAATATTGAGGCGATAGGGAAGTTATTCTATTTATAATTCTTAAATGAATATAGGTTAATAGCCTAACTTTACTATTAATTCCAGGATTCATTTTGTATTGGTGGTGCCCCGAACATAATTTACTTTGATTCATTTATATTTAACCCTTAATGGCAAACCGACGTTGTTGGTTTCAGTATTGATACCTCACCATACCACTTTTGGTAAGGCTCTCACAACAACTATGTTCGCTCTCTATCAACATTAGACGGGAAACTTAATCAGTCATTCTTTCATATAATATGACAACAACCTTTATTTCGAAACCTGAGTGAGACATCATAATTCGAAACTGCAACCATGATTTCTTCATTGCAAATATATACTGTACAGTACAATTTATAGAAACTAATTTCGAAACTCTAAACCATTTAATATATATTATCAAACTCAAACGAAAGGAATCCCAACGAAATCTCAAACTTCAAACCCCGAACATTATTAACCAAGGCATCTCCTGGAAATGAAACTTTCGTTACCAGTGACATTTGTTTTCTTTGTTTCAGCCACACTGTGATCTCCTTATGAAGCCCTGAAAGGATGACTCGTTACTAGAAGAGTAAATGCCATCCAGTCTTTCCTCAGTTAAATAAATAACTAAATACAGAACTAAACATATATATAAATATATAAATATAATAAATATATACAATAATTATATAAATGTCTAACAGTCACCAGAGTATTATAATATGAATCATCTATACTGCAAGGGTTAACTAATCTGAGTTAAAGCAACACTCCTACAAAACCCAAGATAACTGGAACTGGCATCACGTATTCATGGCACTGTGTTCTTCATGTATCAATCGCTTATCATAGCAGTCATTATATGAGCCTTTATTCTGCACATTCCTTCAGCATTCTGGTCTGGCAGTTTTTACCTTAAATATTTTTGACTATTCAAAGTTGACGATAATAGCTCTCGTGTGATATCCCCTTACAGCTCCCGAGCAACCTACTGTAATCAAGGAATTGACCGCGTGCAAGTTCGGGCTATAAGGAATTTGGAGCCGTAAGCATTGATAGTTAGCAGAAATACAAACATTATGTTAATTTCTGATGGATAGAAAGCTTGCAAACTTAGATTTTATGTATATACCGTATATAGATATATATAGTATATATATATATATTATATATATAGTATATAATATATTAGATTGATATGCAGGATTCGAAGTTGCATAATAAATCGTAGGCAGTGTCCACTATCCTTTAACTGTCTTCGTGGTGCGATGCATAAGGTGTTGATTTTCGGTGTGAGCGTCCTGGGTTCGAATCCACGGTCTGCCACATGTGTTTGTAAATTTCATTAATCGATTTTAGGAGTAGAGTTGGTTGTTGGAAGGAACATAATAATATGCAATACAACCATAATCTAGCTGGTAGTTCTGATAAATTTCGATGTTTACAGCTTCTACTGCCTTATAGCCCGAAACTCACAAGTGGTCACTTGTATGACCACTCAAACTCTTTGGTATATATATATATATATATATATATATATATATATATATATATATATATATACTGTTTTGAATATATATAAGGTTTTGAGTCTGGGCCTACAATACAAATTCGGGTTATCATACATAATATTATATTATATTATTGATTATAGATTCATTTGTAAATACTTTTACCTGATCTTTTGTGAGAGGAAATTATTATTCTGTTTATTGACTACTTACAGCGAGAAAACATGTGAAATTAAGTTTTGTATGTAGACTGAGTCCAATCCCCATTATAATCCTTTCAATCAGCACACCATTATTTGTTTTATTCTATCTACCTGAACACAATTTTATTCAACTTAGATAGGATCCACCAGAGATAGAGGTCAAATAGAGAACGTCGTTACCCTCTGATTTAAAGAAGGCCTTTCTTATGTCGAGTAATGTCATCTGGCACCAGTAAAGTAATCGAAGTCTGACATAAGGGGTTAGTGATAAGAAGATGTTCAAAATCATGAAGATAATTAAGGGGAGATGGTCCATTTTGCTGGTCCCCCTTTTTCTTCATGTTCAGCCCCATTAGTGTTTAAATTTTATGACGTTCGGCTCATTAGTTTGACGACTTTAAGACTTTTCATCCCATTTATTTGTCAATATTAAGCCTTTTCGCGTCATTTAGGTGTCGATATTTTCCTGGCAAGCGATAATGAACCTGTAAATTCAGGAGAACCGGCCTTTGGCCGCTACCAACATGTTTCCAAATGTCTTGAAAGTGGTCCTAGGTTTTTTTTTTTTTTTAAAGTTTGATGGAGGTCTAGGGAGGAAACTATAAAAAATAATATATATATATATATATATATATATATATATATATATGTATATATATATATACAGTATATATATAATTATATATAATATATATATGTATGTATATAATTTATATATATATATATTTTTTTTTCAATATTCCAACTAGTCCCTCTCGGGCATAGGCTGATAGCCTGCACACTCTACCGCTGAACACGGTGAGGCCCATGGGGTCTTGTTCCAGTCTAGGAAGTGAGACATGCAAAGCACCTATTCACGGCTCGAAGCAACTCCATCTCTGAAGCCGCTTCGCCTCTGTGCTTCACAGTCTCATCCACCAGACTCGGACCCTCACTCTCAGAACGCCACCTATTGAGCAATTAACTCACTAGGCATTGCCCCCCTGTAGCATATTTTGAATATGGTGTGACGCCTCCCGGCGTTAACAGAATGGTTGCGTGGGGCATTGCAGCTCGCTAGAGCTCGCCAGGATGGGGGGATGGGCTACAGTTATCCTAGAATGATCTGCTTTATGTAATTAGTGTCGTGTGGCCACAGACAGTCTAGAAATGGTCTTTGTTTTGGTCTGTGACCGCGCCTTATATTTTATATTCGCTATAATATAAATGTTACTTGTGTGGGAGGCGAGCGAGAGAGGGTGAGAGAGTACACCTGGCAGCGGGGTGAGCTATGACGCGGCTCGCTTGGGCGCTGACGGCGTTGGCGGCCGGGTGGTCAACTAGTCTCTGCCCATCGCGGCCTCGTGTTTTTTACCAGCTCAGAGCTTGCCTGACACGCGTACCGCCTACATCCTTTGCAATTCTGTCCCCCATACTCGCCACTTTGCATACTATTTCTCTCTCTCGACTTCTCCTTTCTCATTCTCTAATCTTTATTAAACTCAACATCCCTTCTGGTTTCAGCATAGACGTTCACCGTCGACCAGTCGTATTGTACGCGAAGCTCTCAGATATTTCCCTGTATTAGGTTAAGGAGGTATTATGCTTTATTGAGGTTGGAGAGACGGACTTTTCCGTGTGTGTCCTCTCTCAGGAAGGTTGTAGACCGGTATATGTCTCCCTGGCAAGGTGTTGAGTGATTCTGCTTGGTTATCTAAAGCTAGACTAGGGGTAAGGTTACTGTGTCGTTGTCTCCGATGTGTGCAGTGTTAGCTAAGCCCTGCACGACATCGACAGGTACTGTGGGAGCCTAAGTTGTCTTCGGGTGGGTTTACTTTGCGAGCACAGCGCTGTGGTGTGAGAGGGCCATAGCCTATCCCTCACAACATAGTGCTGCCTCTTTGTGTTGACTTCTGAGGGATCGCCAGGATAGAACTAGGTACTAGAGACCTAGATTTATCAAGAGAGCATCCCCGTCATATAACGTAATCTTCATTATACCACCTTCGGACAACATTAGGCTACGAGCCGCATGCTCACCCATTGTTGCCCTGCCTTGATACCCCAGCTAGACTTTATTAACTGAGCAGACACATGGTTAGAGATAAGCCCCCATTATTATATGTATGCAACATTATAATTCACTGCACTCTTGAGCCGAGGTTGTTGTTGAGTTGCACAACCCGAGTAGGCTGTTGCGTTGTGTCACGAAGCATTTCTTTAGTTGTCGAGCATTACTACCTTTGCGCAGTCTTTATTATTCGCCTGCCTATTATTACTATATGTCCTAGTATTTATTGTGACCCGTATTCTGCATTATAATTGTTCAAGATTCTTTACGAACATCTTCCCAGCATCAGCCTTATTTCAGAAGTTTCCAGTTGATGTTGCAGGACTAGCATTGCACTTTCTTTAATACAGGAGTGCCAGTTATTTGAGTATCTACCGTAACGTTAATTAATCACGTTAACTATCTTTTCTTTGTGTAACCTAATCGAGTAATCTTTTACTGTTTGAGAATAGGCTGTTTCATCGAGCGTCAGCCTAGTGTGTGTGCACCAGTTACCGAGTCATAGGATACCTCGTTGTCCAGGCACGACTCAGGGCGGTAATGGTGTTTTGTTTTCCAGTGTTTAAGGCAGGGGTTGGATCTAGTGTTACCGTTGTTGCATTTTGCCATTATCTAGTCCAATGTTGAAGAGCCCTGTGTCTTTGAGAACCTGGATCGTAACAAATGGCGACCTAGCTCAGGATCTTGTGAACTAAGAGATAATTGCAGGATTGTTGTGGTCATTTGTTTTATTGAGGAATATAGTGGGCACGTTAATTTTTTTTGGCAAAGTAGTATAGCACTTGAGAGTCTTCAGACATTTTTGGCAAGTGAATAGTGCTACATAAGAGTTTGGGGTACTTCTTTTCTGAATATTGTGGTGAGAAATTTTTGTGAGCATCATGTCTTATACCGGGTCAGAGGAGAATGGAGACACAGTACGTAATGTCGAAACTGAGCAGCAGCATGATGAAAGGGTTAATCGGGTGAACTGTGAGGAGGATGCTAGGATATTTTTGCAATGGCCTGTTACTGCCGAGCGGTTGGAGGGTATGGATCGGTACGGTCTTCAATGCCTGGCCACAGCTATCGGTCATGCGGTTACTAGCAGCATGACCAAGGATAACTTGATAACGTGTGTACTGGGCAGGGTGACTGGTGAGCGAGATGGGTTGAGTACTCAGAGCCCGTCGGCCATGCTTCCCCTACACTCGACTCCCAGCCATCCCAGTAGTTTGCCGACCCCGGGTACGCTTCCGCAGTTGGGTGGTGACTGGCAGGGTGGGTTGCCCCTGGGGGGACCACCGGTAATTTCAAACATTGTAGCACCTTCACCTCCTCAAGGGTTATCTCCAGAATTATTGTTTAAGCTCGAATTAGCTAAGCTTCAGCATCAGCAGCAATTAGAATTAGCCAAGATAGAAGAGAGAAAAACTATCAGTCAAGCAAAAATCCAAGCTGAGTCGACTAGGTACTGTGCCGACATGGATGTAGAGAAGTCGCGAGTAGAGACAACGGGACAGCGACTTGGGGCTGGTAACCGTGTTCATGAGCAGTCTCTCTCGCACTTATTGAGACTGGTTCCGGTGTTTGATGAGAGTGGTGTAACAGAATTTTTCACACGCTTTGAGAAGAAGTGCCAGATCCACCAGTGGCCTAGGGAGAAGTGGGCAGCCCTTGTTTCCTCTAGACTTGTGGGCAAGGGACTCAGGGCTTATGATGCATTGCCTATAGAGTCTTGTATTATCTATGAGGAACTCAAGGAGGCTGTCCTGAGAGCATACGAACTACAACCAGAGACGTACAGGTTGAAGTTCCGGGGTGTTACCAAGGGTCGGGAGAGCACCTTTTTGGAGCATGCCCGGGAGCTGTCCGATGCTTTTGGGAATTGGCTGAGGTCGGAGATAGCTACTACGTTTGACGACATTAAACAGTTGGTGCTTTTAGAGCAGTTTTTCAAATGCACGGGCGGCGACCTGATGTTAAACCTTAAAGAAAAGCAACCAAAAACTCTACAAGAGGCAGCTGAGATGGCTGACCTCCGGCTATCACTAATTCGTGGGTGCGGGTCTGCCCAGCGTAGTGAGGCAGGTAACAAGGGGCGTGATGCCCCACCCCCCCGAGTTAGTGATATACCTTATGCAAACAAGTACAAGAGCTATGATACCAAGACTGACCACAAGACTAGCACCGTCCCATTTAAGAAGGGGCCGGGCCCTTCCCAGTACCAAGGGAAGCCCAAAGGGAGTTGGAGTGTTATCATTGTCATAAAAAGGGGCACTTTGCAAGAGTCTGTCCTAGCAAACCACCTACAGCAGCTGTGTCTTTGGCCTGCAACATTGGTGTGTCTCCGAAGTCGTCTGAGTTTGCCCGGGGCAGTTCGTCAGAGGCTGAGGCACAGCCAATGCAGAAGCACCTGGGAGGCTCGAACACTGCTCAGGATGTTTTTTGCGACCATAGAGGGCGGGGTTGCGTGATGTGGGCGGGGCGCAAGCATTGAGTAGAGGTCTTGCGTGATACAGGTGCTTCCCAGACTCTGATGAAAAACTTGACTGGCTACCCTATAAACGCGGCTCGGGTGGTGGTGCAGGGTATTAATGCAACTCGGTCATACCCACTGGTGCGGTTGGAGTTGGAGGTGGATGGTGTGGCACGTGAATTGGATGTCGGGATTGTGGAGAAACTGCCAGTGGAGGGCGTCGACCTTCTTCTCGGCAACGACTTTGCAGTGCCCGCTTCTGAGGTTCTACCCTTAGTCGTTGCCGAGAGGCCGGCCGACGTGAGTAGGGAAGAGCAAGAGTGGGTCGAGCGGTGCCAGACACAACCCATGGCATGTGTTGTCACCCGAGCTCGGGCAGCTAAAGTGTCACAGCCTAGTCCTCCGTCTTCAGACCAGCGGAGGAACGATCAACAGGAGGAGGCTAAAGCTGGAGTTGGTTTTAAGAGTTTTGACTCGGCGGCTCTCCTGGATGATTCAGTATTAGCACCATTACTTAATTCTGGAGTAGCCCCTGGGCCTGTCATCGAGAGTGACGAGGCTGGGCATGACGAGTCTCCACGACAGCAACGTTATGTACATCGAGAGAGACAGAGGGAGCAGCCCAGTATCGGGGAAGGTCATGCATTGCTCCGGGAGCAGTTAGATCGCTTGGCACCCTCCGATATACGTCGGTTGCAACTAGAGGACCCTGAGCTCCAAACGTGTGCTAATGGAGCTGTAGAGCTCGACGAGGACGGCGATGCACAGCCAGGAGATTTTTTTTATTTAGAAGGCATCCTCTATAGGCGTTTTCAAGACCCTAAACGTAGTTAGCAAGAGGGGTCCGGAGTAGTGGACCAGTTGGTGGTGCCACGGGAGTGCAGGGATAGCCTACTGAGGTTGGCGCATGACATACCACTGGCAGGACATCTAGGGGTGAGAAAAACGGTGGCGGCTTTAGAAAAATTGTTTTGGTGGCCGGGGTTGAAGGGGCAGGTGGTAACCTGGATAGCAAGGTGTCATACGTGCCAGAGGGTTGGAAAACCTAACCAAACAATTCCGAGAGCCCCGTTGCACCCCATTCCTGTCAGTGGACCGCCCTTCAGTAAGGTCATCATTGATATGGTCGGACCCCTACTCCCTACTAGTGCCGGTAATAAATTTCTATTAACTATCATGGATGTGGCCACTCGTTATCCTGATGCATATCCAATGAGAAATGGCACGGCGAAAACTGTTGTCCGGAACCTGCTCTTGTATTGCTCGCGGTATGGTCACCCGCAAGAGGTGCAATCGGACCAAGGTTCTAATTTTACCTCTAATCTGTTCAAACAAACTATGATTCAGCATGGCATCAGCACTGTCGTCTCTTCTGCGTATCACCCGGAGAGTCAAGGGGTGTTGGAGAGGTGGCACGCCACGCTAAAAAGCATGCTTCGATGTTATTGCGCAGAGAACGGAAAGGATTGGGACCTTGGTCTGCCGTATGTTTTGTTCGCGGCAAGAGAAGTACATGGAGAGAGTCTCGGTTTCAGTCCGAATGAACTTGTTTTCGGGCATCAGGTGAGGGGCCCTCTCCACATGGTGAAGGAGATTTGGGAGGGTACCGCTAAGCCATGTTCTATGTTGAGATACGTCCTCGAGAGCAGAGAGAGAATGCTTAGAAGTCTGGAGCTGGCCGGGCGTAATTTGGTGAGTTCGCAGGCCCGTATGAAGGACAGGTACGATACTAAGGCGAAACTCCGGGAGTTTCAGGTAGGTAAAGAGGTGTTGGTCCTGTTGCCTTTGGCAGGTCATCCTCTGGCTGCCAAGTACGCTGGGCCTTATCGGGTGGTGTCAAAGATCTCCGATCTAGATTACCACGTTGCCACTCCAGACCGGAAGAAGCGTAACCAACTATGCCACATTAATTTGTTGAAGGAGTATGTGAGGCGCCCACCTGAGTCACTAGCTGTCCCTGTGTTGACCTGCTGCGGTCATGGTGGAGAAGGAGAGGGGGGCAGCAATGATCAGGTGGATGATAACTGGGATTGTCATGTCTCGGCTGATCAGTGGGCGGGGAATTCGAGCCAATGTGCGCATGATGCTCTGGCGCACCTGCCGGAGGAACAGCAGGTGGCAGTGCAGCGCCTGTTCGATTCATACCCCACTGTATTTGCCGAGCACCCAGGCCTCACTACTCAAGCGGTGCATGACGTCGATGTAGGAGAGCACCCCCCTTCAAGTCGATACCTTATCGGGTGCCACCCATTAAACTCCCAGCGCTCAGAGATGAGCTGGAGTATATGCTGGCGAGAGGCTTGATCGAGAAGGGGGCAGTACGGTGGACTTCTCCTGTCACTCAGCAGCCCAAACCTGATGGAAAAGTTCGGTTCTGCATTGACTTTAGGCGGTTGAACGGGTTGACCCCCACCAATGCATATCCTCTTCCCCGGGTGGATGACAGTGTGGATAAGATCGGGAAAGCAAGGTACTTGACCAAGGTAGACCTCGTCAAAGGCTACTGGCAAGTACCACTGTCTGAGCGGGCTAAAGAGGTGTGCGGGTTTGTGGTGGATGGCAGTACTTACCGTTGCAACGTGATGCCATATGGTCTGAAAAATGCACCGGCCACTTTCCAGAGCTTAATGAACGACATCGTAGCAGACATCCCAAACTGTACTGTCTACCTTGATGACGTGATCATTTATGACAACGATTTCCAAAGTCACTGTGAGCACATAGAAGCCTTATTTAGTCAACTTAGTAAAGCAGGCTTGGTGGTTAATCTGGGCAAGTGTGACTTTGTGCAAGCCACGGTGCAGTATCTGGGGTTTGTGGTTGGGTTAGGGCAGGTGAGCCCGCCCCAACAGAAGATACAGGCTATCGACTTGTTCCCCAGGCCGACCACCAAGCGGCAGATCATGAGATTTTTGGGCATGATTGGGTATTACCGCCGCTTTATAAGAGGTTATTCTACTGTGTTAGCTCCTTTTACAGATCTACTAGCTAAAGATAAAAAGTTCCGCTGGGCACCTGAGTGTGAGCAGGCGTTTCGAGTAGTTAACCCGGGAACTGCGGGGGGAGACTTAAGAGTTCCCCCGGCGGACTGCGGGGAGACTCTTATGAGTGAGTGAAAAAAAAAATCAACTTTTGACATCGATTTTTGTTTTTTTGTTTTTGTTTTTTTTTGCCCCTGGGCCATGCAAAATCTCAGTCCTCTACCTCCCCTCCTTCCCCACTTTCCTCCTCTCCTTCAGTTATCACCTATTTTCCCTGTTATTCCCTTATTCTGAGGTATATTTTCGTGCTAACATTAGCGAGTTGCAAGCAGGGTGTTGTCATCACTGATGGCAAGCGAGTGCAAGAGAGAGAGAGAGTATCGATCGACTGTGTCTCAGTGGCCTTGGGGGAAATTGGCGGGAAAGCAGGTTGCCTCACCCATACATTATACAACTCGCGGGCTATATCTCCGATTTTGACTATCCAAACGCTGTTTTCACTCGTTTTATTGTTGTTTCAGGTTAATACCTTTATAATCAACCCATAATAGGCGCATATGGATAAGTATTAATGCTAATAATGGCACAATGAATATTTTAGTGACGGAAACACCTCAAATACGTCAGCACAGGGGGACGTTTCCAATTACCCCCATGCGCACTTCAGAGGTTAAACACCTTTTATGCACTCGCCCTATCCTCAGGGCCCCGGACTTTGAACGACCATTTCAGTTGGCGACTGATGCCAGCGGAGTAGGGGCTGGTGCCGTACTTTTGCAGACAGACGAGGAAGGTCTTGAGCATCCAGTCAGTTTCTTTTCAAAGAAATTTAATTCAGCACAGAAAAACTATTCGGTTGTTGAAAAGGAACTGCTGGCAATCGTGTTAGCGCTCAGACACTTTGAGGTCTATGTGCCTGCCTATGGGCCAGTCGTGGTAGTGTATACCGACCACCACCCGCTTAAATTCCTCAATCAATTCCACAACCGGAATATGAGGCTGACCAGATGGTCGCTCATGTTGCAAGAGTACAACTTAGACATTCGCCATATTGCCGGTTGTGAGAATGTGATTGCGGACTGTTTGTCGCGGGTGGAGGATCCGGGGTAGGCTACCACAGTATGTTGGTATAGCCTCCTGTCTTGGCTCGCGGTGTATTTTTGCGCTGGTGCTTGTTGGCTCGCGTGTGTAGCATCAGCGTAGGGTCGCAGGGCAGGAGTTGTTGGCTTTGATTAGACGAAAATTAGGCTACATCTATTGTAGCCGCCAAAAACAACATTAAAATAAAATATGAAAAATTAAATAAAAACTCTTTCTTTTTGATAATTAATTTTAAGATAATATTGTAGCTGAGTACTGAGTGCAGATGATTTTCCCTCAGTAGGCTGTGCTTCTTAAAGCTCGCTCTGGGAGCACAATGTTATGAATTAATGTATTATATTTGGGAAGGGTGATAAGATTTTTGTTTATATATAAATGTTGTTGTATTTTTTTGAGGAGACTGAGCTTGCATTCCATGAGTGGCAGAGTGGTTAGGAGTGGCAGATTCTAGCGACATTCTGCCTGTTAAGATATGGGCTCATGGTTGAGTGTCCCAAATCTTGGGGGGAGGTGTGACGCCTCCCGGCGTTAACAGAATGGTTGCGTGGGGCATTGCAGCTTGCTAGCGCTCGCCAGGATGGGGGGATGGGCTACAGTTGCCCTAGAATGATCTGCTTTATGTAATTAGTGTCGTGTGGCCACAGACAGTCTAGAAATGGTCTTTGTTTTGGTCTGTGACCGCGCCATATATTTTATATTCGCTATAATATAAATGTTGCTTGTGTGGGAGGCGAGCGAGAGAGGGTGAGAGAGTACACCTGGCAGCGGGGTGAGCTATGACGCGGCTCGCTTGGGCGCTGACGGCGTTGGCGGCCGGGTGGTCAACTAGTCCCTGCCCATCGCGGCTTCGTGTTTTTTACCAGCTCAGAGCTTGCCTGACACGCGTACCGCCTACATCCTTTGCAATTCTGTCCCCCATACTCGCCACTTTGCATACTATTTCTCTCTCTCGACTTCTCCTTTCTCATTCTCTAATCATTATTAAACTCAACATCCCTTCTGGTTTCAGCATAGACGTTCACCGTCGACCAGTCGTATTGTACGCGAAGCTCTCAGATATTTCCCTGTATTAGGTTTAGGAGGTATTATGCTTTATTGAGGTTGGAGAGACGGACTTTTCCGTGTGTGTCCTCTCTCGGGAAGGTTGTAGACCGGTATATGTCTCCCTGGCAAGGTGTTGAGTGATTCTGCTTGGTTATCTAAAGCTAGACTAGGGGTAAGGTTACTGTGTCGTTGTCTCCGATGTGTGCAGTGTTAGCTAAGCCCTGCACGACATCGACAGGTACTGTGGGAGCCTAAGTTGTCTTCGGGTGGGTTTACTTTGCGAGCACAGCGCTGTGGTGTGAGAGGGCCATAGCCTATCCCTCACAACATAGTGCTGCCTCTTTGTGTTGACTTCTGAGGGATCGCCAGGATAGAACTAGGTACTAGAGACCTAGATTTATCAAGAGAGCATCCCCGTCATATAACGTAATCTTCATTATACCACCTTCGGACAACATTAGGCTACGAGCCGCATGCTCACCCATTGTTGCCCTGCCTTGATACCCCAGCTAGACTTTATTAACTGAGCAGACACTGGTTAGAGATAAGCCCCCATTATTATATGTATGCAACATTATTATTCACTGCACTTTTGAGCCGAGGTTGTTGTTGAGTTGCATAACCCGAGTAGGCTGTTGTGTTGTGTCACGAAGCATTTCTTTAGTTGTCGAGCATTACTACCTTTGCGCAGTCTTTATTATTCGCCTGCCTATTATTACTATATGTCCTAGTATTTATTGTGACCCATATTCTGCATTATAATTGTTCAAGATTCTTTACGAACATCTTCCCAGCATCAGCCTTATTTCAGAAGTTTCCAGTTGATGTTGCAGGACTAGCATTGCACTTTCTTTAATACAGGAGTGCCAGTTATTTGAGTATCTACCGTAACGTTAATTAATCACGTTAACTATCTTTTCTTTGTGTAACCTAATCGAGTAATCTTTTACTGTTTGAGAATAGGCTGTTTCATCGAGCGTCAGCCTAGTGTGTGTGCACCAGTTACCGAGTCATAGGATACCTCGTTGTCCAGGCACGACTCAGGGCGGTAATGGTGTTTTGTTTTCCAGTGTTTAACCCTTAATTAGCAGCTGACCACATAAGTCGAGTTAAATAAAGCTGGACTATGTGGCGGCGCTCGACATAGGTCGAGTGGCAATTTCAGCACGTAATGTTGCTGAGAGAGAGAGACAAGTGGTGGCAGGAGACTAGCGAGCGTATGACTGCTCCAGACCACCGCGGCGAACCTACTGACACGAATCTCAGCTCCCTCCTCCCTCTCTCACTCGCTACATACTGAATTATATGGGGAAAGTACCGAATTACATGCTTTTTGCACTCGCGTTGCACGGTTATTGCAAGAAAACTAGCCATCATAAAAGGATCGTTATGGTGTCATTCGAAAGCTCTGTTTATGCCCTTTCAGGGATAGGTACTTGTTTTACGTTCTGGGTCTTATTTAGGCATGAAAATGATCACGTAAACAGCCCTATTTTGGCTAAAAACACCCCGCTGGGCGGTACATATAAATAAACCGCATAGGCCGCTCGTAAGGTGTTAAGGCAGGGGTTGGATCTAGTGTTACCGTTGTTGCATTTTGCCATTATCTAGTCCAATGTTGAAGAGCCCTGTGTCTTTGAGAACCTGGATCGTAACAATGGGAATATTCATACAGTGCTATTTAAACAGGGAACAATGAGGGTATTTTTTTGGCATTTCGGTGTGCTGTGGTAATGCACTGATACTAGGTACAGCACAAATTCCATCCCAATAATATCTTCCCATTGACATAGTGGGATTCGAACCCGGGTCCATTGGATTACCATATATATATATATATATATATATATATATATATATATATATATATATATATATATTTATGAACAAATCGATCAAAACTTACATTGTGGGATATTCGTTGTCGGTATTATTATCAACATGGAGGGAAAGTTTACAATGACTGGAAGATGGATAATGTCACACTATGGCAATAAAGGGATAGAGAGAGAGAGAGAGAGAGAGAGAGTAGAGACTATATATTTTTACTTTTAAATTTAATTTGGATAGCATCTTACTGACTCGTTGAAATATTTTCGTGTTGTAGACCAGTTACACTGGAACAATAATCCCCTTCAACACGGCGACATAATGTTCATCACGTTCTAGTTACCATTATGCTATTTCCTTTACTTTATATTCGATATCTAGGACTCCTAGGGGTAAACACGACTTCAATAAACCTTCTAAATAACACAGGTCCTTCTTAAACTGCGTAATATATTTTAATTTTAGCCAGAATACAAGGTAGCAGCACGTCATCTTGCTGAAGAAGTTAAAGGTTGAAAAAAAAAACACGTTTTAGAATGGAATTTAATATAAACTTACTGGCGTGGCATTTGAGACTAAGTAAAAGTAGACAATGAGTTTAAAGGCGTTATGAAAGTAGTGGATAAGAAAGAGGAGGAAGAAGATAGAAGATAAGGTGGAGAAGAAAGAAGAAAGGGTAGACAAGGGTAATGGTAAGAGAAGAGCAGGTTAATTAGGTTAATTAGGGACCTCAAATGGGCTTGGGTCTCTGCGTATTTCTCCTGGACGACCTGATTTTTCATTTATTTATAAATATTCTAATTTCCTCCCTAGACTTCCACAAACTTAAAAAAACAACCCCAGGATCTCCCTTCAAGATATATTTGTACATTTTTCGGTAGCATTTCTGTCTTTCATTTTGGCTATCAGTAGCAAATGATGTTCAAATTAGGAAGACAATTTGGAAATCAAAGGGTATATTGATATAGGCTTAATCCTATTGATTTATGAAGGGCATTCTAAATCTGAGTAGGCTACAGCCGTCTTTATATTTGTCACAATTAGATAAACATAGTGTCCTAGGTATTAGATAAACATAGTGTCCTAGGTATTCTAAGGGTTAATAAGGAATCAATCTGAGTAGGCTACAGCCGTCTTTATATTTGTCACACTTAGATAAACATAGTGTCCTAGGTATTCTAAGGGTTAATAAGGAAGACTCTTGACTTTACGTAATAGGGCTTAAAATATCCTATTAAAATCGTCTAAGGTTAAGGGGGGTGACCTGTTTTGGTTCCGTCCTTTTCTATCTTTCTCTGGCTTGTATCCATTTGGCCCCATTCAGCCTACTGTTTTAAGACGTTTATCCCCATCCAGGTGTCAATTTCTTACTGGTCAGTGGTAGCGAGCCATCATATTTTTTATTTTTGTTAGACAGCAGGCTAAATTTGTACATTTTTCGATAGAAAAATGTCTCCGGCGAAGCCGGATTTCTTCATATAATGCTGGCTCGCTATCGCTCGCCAGGAAGAAATCGACACCTAGATAGGGATAAACGTCTTAAAATAGTTGGCTGAATGGGGCCGAATAGATACAAGCCAGAGAAAGAGAGAAAAGGACAGAAATAATAAAAAGCAGGTCACCCCCTTAAGCAGAATACAACAACAAACAGCGTCATCACACCGATAAAGTCGCTTGATTCACTATTGTGTAATATTAGGCTCCGTGAAGTTCTATATTATATATACTCAGGCCCAATCCACACTTTTCCTATTTTCCCTCCTCTTTTCCTTTGTTTCTTTTTTTTGGGGGGGGGAGGGGGGGCACGTGAAGTGATCTCTAAAATTAACTCGTCTACTGTTAGGATGAATAAAATGTAGACATCATTCGGTTATACGTTCTCCATCAGGCTTAAATAAAATAAACTTGTAAAACTGGCAGTGAATGTAGAAACCTGTCGCACAAGTCCCTGGAAGTTGGTTGCATAAATAGAGGTTTTAAACATTATCACTGCCGAGTGAACGTTGCGTAATAGTACCAAATATCAACAAAGAGAGAGAGAGAGAGAGAGAGAGAGAGAGAGAGAGAGAGAGAGAGAGAGAGTATAACAAGATGAGTGAGTCGAGCGATTAGCCTCATAACTGGTTCCCGGCAGAGGCCAAAAGAAAGATAGAAAGTGAACGAGAGAGAGAGAGTAAAGGACCCAGCATGACCCAACATAACCCCAAATCCGGAAATACAGGTGCCCCAGACTTACGGAGGGTGTAGTGACATAACAGACCCTCTAGTAGACAGCGGCTGGTCAGCTGGTCAGATTTACTGCCTCACTCACTAACTCTTTGCTGTATTCCATGGATGCCGCATTTATTCCTTTCGTTCTGGCTACAGTAGTAGACGATTTTATGCAGTTTGAAAAGGGCCTTTATAAATCAGTTGCGAGCCGTGGCATAGTCAGTAGAGCGTCGGCTGCTGATCAAAGGGTCGGCGGATTAAGCCCTCACTGTCAAAATGTTTTTGGTAGATGTCAAGCCCGGGCAACTTAACCTAGCAATTCGTGACAAACGCCTAATGTTCATGGCCACCCCTTTTCGGGAATTAGTGCGTCTTGCAAAAGTATACAAACAAAAATAAAATAAAAAACAAAATAACATAACAAATATATAAATAAATAAATACAAATCAGTACAAACTTGCCGCATTCCTTCCTTTGGTTCTGGCTATCCGTAGAGGATTTTATGCAGCTTAGAAAAGGCCTTTAGAAATAAGTAGGGTACATCACAATACACCGTTTGACTCCCACAAATCTTAAATAAACTGCCTAAATTATCTAATAGTAACCCGAATATAGATTACAATGTGTGTCCTCGGAATGGAAAAGGGTAAACATTGTCCAATGGTAGGTCAGTCTTAATTTTTTTTTTTTTTTTTTTTTTCTATATTCCAACTACTCCCTCTCGGGCATAGGCTGAGAGCCTGTACATTCCACCGCTCAACACGGTGAAGCCCGTGAGGTCTTGTTCCAGTCTGGGGAGTGAGACATATGAAGCATCCATCATGGCTCGAAGCAGCTCCATCTCTGTAGCGGCTGGTTGCTTCGTTCAAGTGCTTCACCATATCACCCTCCAGACTCAGACCCTCACTCTCAGAACGCCACCTATTGAGCAGTGAATTCACTAGGCATTGTCCCCCTGTAACATATTTTGAATATGGGAATATTCATACAGTGTTATTTAATCAGGGAACAATGAGGGTATTTTTTTGGCATTTCGGTGGGCTTTGTGGTAATGCACTGATACTAGGTACAGCACAAATTCAATCCCAATAATATCTTCCCATTGACATATCGGGATTTGAACCCGGGTCCATTGGATTACCAATCCAGTGGCATGACCACTCCACCACACCAGGTAGTCGCTTTTTCTGGACCCCCATCACCCTCATGTTTAGTATATTAGTTTTGAGATTTTAAGACTTTCGTTCCGTTAGTTTGGCGATTTTGAGACCTTTCACTCAATTTTGTTGTCAATAAAAAGACCATTCGTGCCATTTAAGTGTCGATTTTTTCCTGGTGAGTGATAGTGAACCTATAATTTTAGAAGGAACCGGCATTCGTCGGGAAATTTTTCTACCGAAAAATGTACACATTTTACTTGAAAGGGGGTCTAGGGGGTGTATTTTAAAGCTTGATGTAGGTCTAGCGAGAAAACTAAAACATAAATAATAAATAATTATATAAACCCAAAAACAAACACTACCCCCTTAATATGAGCTTGATAAGTATTCGAGTTTAAACAAAATGACAAGTCTGTTCTTTTCAGCTGACGGTAGATTGCAGTGTGTCTCAGCTTTAATTACTCAACTTTTATGAAGAATTTGAAGCGTAATATGTGGTTAATTATGAAAACTTTGTATATATATATATATATATAAAGCATAGATGTAGTAATTTCGTAGTTTTCCATTTAATATACATAAATCAGTCGCAGGGTTCCAATTTATAATCAGCTGAAAATAAACCGATTATTATATCTACCTACAATTTTAATGTTGGTTAGATACAAAATGTATTATTCATTAATCGAAATTACTCAAAAATATGTCTGTCATTCGTGGTTAACCCATTCAGCACGATGACGTATGATAGTCTTATTAATGTTATCATTTGACGATTTTCTGCAGCCTAGTATATACCTCTAGAACTCAAAGCGGTAAACAATATTTCAATAAATAATCTAAATAATTATTTGTCTATGTGTATGAAGGAGTCAAAAGGCAGGTTGCCTGTAACGAGTGTTTCACTTAAAGCCAAAAGAGTGACAGAGCCAAATTCAATGAACGTTGGAGTTAAAATACCTGGCCACACGAAGTTTGAAGTAGTTTCATTCATAGCATGAAGGAAAGATTGATTGAGGGAGAGAGATCCAGAGCTCACTTGTTGAGTAGAAGAAAGATTGAATAAATTTGCCAATTCTTGGGTTGGAGAGCTCGACACAATAGGAGTGGGACTGTGTTGAAAGGCGGGTGCCTCGCACTCTCCACAAGGGAGGGGGTATGCACTGAGAGAGCTCTGAAGAACACTGATTGTTGCAATAGCGATAGAAGAGTGATAGAGATGCAACATTGCGGCGTGTAGAAAGAGATTGTAGGAAACTAGTAAGAGGAAGTGAGTTGATAAGGCGAAATGCTTTTGATTCTACTCGTTCAAGAAGTGCGGTATGGGTGGAGCCTCCCCACTCATGCGAAGAATACTCAATACAGGGGCGCACTGTGCCCAGATAGAGAGCAAGAAGCTGTGCTGGGGTAAAGAACCCACAGAGATGGTTGAGCACACCTAACTTTTGGGAAGCTGTTTTAGCAAGATTGGTAATGTGATCTTTCCAAGAAAGGTTGGATGAAAAAGATACACCTAGAATATTGAGAGAAGATGAAGGGTTGAGTTGTGTATTGTTGAAGAATAGTTGATAGTCTTGTGGAAGATTGTGATGGAGAGATAGAGGGAGAAACTGGGTCTTGGAGGCGTTGAAAGTAACAAGATTTTCTCTGCCCCAATCACAAATAATTGATAGATCAGAGGATAGGCATTCTATGGCCTCGTCACGTTTGTTTTGGAGTGATTGCATGCTGGATTGATGTGAAAAACTGGTTGAATAGTGTAAGGTAGAGTCGTCAGCATATCAGTGGATAGGACTAGAGTTACAGTTGAGTAGATCATTAATGAAGATTAGAAAGAGAATGGGAGACAGGACAGAACTCTGAGGAACACCGGAGTTGATAGGTTGAGGAAGTGAGCGATGGCCGTCCACAACTGCAGCTATGGAGCGGTCTGAAAGGAAATTAGAAACAAAGGCACAGATAGAAGGATAGAAACCGAAGGAGGTAGTTTGGAAATTAGGGATTCGTGCCAGACTCCATTGAAGGCCTTCGATATGTCTAGCACAATAGAAAAAGTCTCATCGAAATCCCAAAAGAAGGATGGCCAAGAGTTAGTAAGATAAGCAAGAAGATCAAGAGTAGAGCGGCCCTTAAGGAAACCGTACTGCCGATCTGAAAGATTATGGGAAGATAAATGCTTAAGAAATTTTGAGTTAAGAATTGTTTAAAAAATCTTTAGAAATGCAAGAAATGGGAGCAATTGGACGGTAATTGGCGGGTTGGGAGCAGTCACCCTTCTTTGGGACAGGTTGAATAAGACCAAACTTCCAGCAAGAAGGAAAGACGTTAGAGGAAAGACAAAGATGAAAGAGTTTGCCTAGGCAGGGAGTCAGCACAATTTTTGAGCACAACAGGAGGAACACCATCCGGTCTGTACGCCTTCTTAGTATTAAGCCCAGAGAGGGGAGAAAGTGCATCCTTAGAAGAGACTATGATCTTAGACATAAGTAAATGCGAGGGGGTGGAGAGGGAAAAGTAGCGCAGGAATCATCCAGGGTGGAGTTTTTAATGAAAGTTTGAGCAAAGAGTTCAGCTTTGTCAGAGGAAGAGGTGACAGTGGTACCGTCAGATTGGAAAAGAGGAGGGAAGGCTGTACTGGAGAGACAGGACAGGTGACAGAGATAAGGTTATGATCGGAGGAACCCAATGAAGGGAGAAGAGTTACAGTGTAAGCAGAAGGTATAGTGGATAGAAATAAGTCGAGAATGTTGGGCCGATCTCCAGGGCGGTCTGGGATACAAGTGGGATGCTGAACTAACTGCCCTGAGTCATTTAGGATAGAAATAATGTAGGCTTGTTCACCAGGTTGGACAGTGAAATGAGAAGAGAGCCATTGGTGGTGGTGAAATCTCCTAAGATATTCAGAGAAGGGAGAGATGGATACATACTAATATATAGGACAAAGAAAGCACCACGCCACTACCACCAAGCAATATTACCTTCCATACCACCACACTTCCGAGAAAGGAAGCTCTAACCACCACACCACCAAGATATGCCCGAGTCGCCTCAATCATGCCCGCACTCCCTCCAACACTTGGCAAAGATATCATCATAACCATCAGCAACACGAGTGATAACTAGAGAAGGAAAGGTGGAAAGGAAGGCAAGGCAAGCCGAAGCTTGCATAAACACTATACTTCCATGTGCCCTTCTTCCTCCAAGCCGCATCACCACCACGTGAGGAAACCCGGAGGGGCCACCCCAGGGCCTCCTCCCAGCACAGCTGCCCTTCTTACCCGGAGAAGGGACACCGGGAGAAACACCAGAATAGGTAAGATCTATAACAGTTGGAAAGCTCTTAAAACATACTTCACTGGAAGATATTTTAAAGTCTGGAAGATTTGGGCTATACTGAATAAACTATTAAAGCACTGGCATATAAAGGTTTATTCAGGATTTTTAGATCTTGGTTCATTAAAGGAATTATTTATTGGACCACCATGGTGGCAACCCAATATCGATTCCTCCACCTCGATTACTAGGAATTACTATCGATAAAGAAAGCTATGCAGACGTGCGCTTTATCGGTGGTAAACCGACCCAATCAAAAAAGATCACGCACTGGCAATTGGCTTTTTAAAAGGTAGGGCTCGCGAGATACCGTAGCTTAAAGCATAACGGCACTCTGCATAGAGTCCATACGGTACATTGTCCCAGGCACTGGCACTGGGTTAAGACAGGTATGCGTAAAAGGCCTAAATAAACCCATCCACCAGTCCCTGAAAGACTCTTATAACGGTCAGGGCAATTAGGAGACGTTGCTTAACAACCCTCTTACGTTAGTCCGATGATATGATATGCATAGCACTGGCATAGTAGATTTATATTCATTCAAGAGTGCTGGAAGGTTCTGCATCAAAACTCTTATAAAGGTCAGAATAGTTGAGTGAGACAGTACAACACTGATATAACTTCTCCTCACGTTAGTTTGATAATATGTATACGTATAATACTGGTATAATGGAACATATTTATTCAAGTCCCAAAACCCAAGAGTTCTCCATCGACTTCCATCCGCTGTCAACCATGCACGTCAGGACCACCACCACGGCCAAGACCCTCGTCGGAAATACTACAGAAGTGCCTTATTGTTGAACTGCTTAGTGTGACCTCTCAGAAGTACTAGTGAAGTGCCTTATCGAAGGAAGTACTCAGTGTGACAACAATATAGTGCAGTGTCATTCCCCTGGAAATATAATTGTGGATCCTCGTTCGTGCGTTATAAACTGTATATATTTCCCTATCTTTTGTCTGACAGTTATATTAATTACTTTGAACAATATAACTTATGTGTGTACTCTGTATTATATTTATCCTCTATTACCTTTGTGCATGTGTTTATGTGGATTCAACTTCTCCAGTCAAGTAAGAACCGATCTAATTAATCCAATTAACCCTAGCAAAAACCTGGTATAACACATACAATCGTCTAATGATAGCCAAAATAAAAGGTACAAAAGGCGTCATCGTACTGAAGGGGTTAACACAAATTAGTCACGTAGACAATTAATGAACTTCCATGGCTAATTAATTATATATGTGTATGAATCTCCCAAATGGAATCCAGTGAATATACCTTGTCAAAGTGTATTATAAGGTATTTATAAATGTGTATTTAGTTGAATAGACCATACCATCTGAGAAGAAGAAAACAAAAATCATGGGATACCGGCTTTAAATATACTTGTGTGAGCGTGCTAAAGAATTCCATAACTAAAACCATACATCCAATAGCTACTTCATTAGTCCCCAAAATGGCGTGACTGGGGTTGTAACTTGTCCATACTTCTGTGTTCTAATATGGGATCTGTAATGACAGCGAGGACCTGATCTGCTTGTCATAGTTAATGTCATGGGTCTTAGGGGCGGTGACTCGGCCCAACAGGTGTGCCAGGTAGAAGGGAGGTAGGAAAGGTAGGGGGGAGGAAAGAAAGTAGTTTGAGGTGGACAGAAGGGGAGGAAGGGAGGGAAAGAGGAAGAAAAGTTGAAAATAGACAGGAAAATTCTGAAAGAATGGAAATTAGAGAAATAAGGAGGTTGATACAAGAAGGAAAGAAGCTAAGCTACGATAAGATTCGATAAAAGTAAGGTAGATTAAAAGTAGAAAATAGAAACGACAAATAGAACAAGAACTAGAGAGGGAAGGTTGTAGGACTTGGGTTTGTAGGGGTGTGGTGTGGAAAGAGGCATGAAGGAAGAGATACAGGGGTGGAAGAGAGAAGCATAAGGAAAGAAGAGAAGCAGAGAGGGCAAAGAGGGGGAAAGAGGAGACGAAGGAAGGGGAAAGAAGAGACGCAGATAGAACAAAGAATGGGAAAGAGGAGAAGCAGAGAGGGCAAAGAGGGGGAAAGAGTAGAAGCAGAGAGGGCAAAGAGGGGTAAAGAGGAGAAGAAGGCAGGGTAAAGAGGGGAAAAGAGGAAAAACAGAGAGGGCCAAAAGGGAAAAAGAGGAAAATCTGAGAGGACACAGAGGGGACAATAAAGACAGAAAGAAGCATACGGGATGAGAGGAAAGGGAAGGACCGATTGATAAGAAAGGTAGGAGTAGGGGGCGACAACGGAACCGGTGACAGGTAAACAAAGCAAGGAAGGAGGGAGGGGGGAGGGGGGGGGGGGAGTAGCAAGGGGAAGGAAGGGAACCAGTAGTGAGGAAGGGGGAGCCATACTTGAGGGAGGGAGTGGGTGGGGGTGGGGGCGGGAGATACGAAAGAGGTCGGTATAAAAGAGATCACCTGGACTTCATCAACATCATTCAACACTGGTCAGCAGCGATGACACACTGGGTAAGATAATAGTTCACGGTTTAACACACTTCAGTACTTTACTAATTATCTCCGCTTTAATTACTATTTTTTTACGAAGATTTTGAAGCGTAATATGTGGCCAATTATGAAAACTTGGTATTTATATAAAACATTTTTTTCTTCATTATTTCTCACCGTTTTATCATGACTGCTTATATCCTTGGCAAGTAAAATTAAGGCAAAGAGACAAAGAAGAAGATAAGAAAGGGAACAAATAGAGTGTACAAAGAAGGAAAGGAATAACACAGAATGGAGGGAAAGGGGGGCGCGGTAGCGAGGGGGAGGATGGGGAGGGGAGGCAGAAAGCGGTAGAGAGGGGGAGGATGGGGAGGGGAGGCAGAAAGCGGTAGCGAGGGGGAGGACGGGGAGGGGAGGCAGAAGAGAGGGAGAGGGAGAGGGAGGGGGGGGGGGGTATATGAAAGAAGTCGGTATAAAAGAGATCACCTGGAGTTTGTCAATATCATTCAGCACCGGTCAGCAGCGATGAGACACTGGGTAAGATAGTCCATTATTATCGCAGCAACTACCTCGACCGATATTCACTAGTACTCTACATTCACAAATACATACTACCTCTGACAAGATAATAAAGACAACAATAAGCATGGAAGAAGGTAGGAAGGGTAGGAAACATAATACAAAGGAAGCATGGAAGAAGGTAGGAAGGGTAGGAAACATAATACAAAGGAAGCATGGAAGAAGGTAGGAAGGCTAGGAAACATAATACAAAGGAAGCATGGAAGAAGGTAGGAAGGGTAGGAAACATAATACAAAGGAAAAACAAAATATTGGTAAAGGGAAAGGAGCTGGAGGAAGGGAAAAATCCAATAACGTGGGGGAGGAAGGAAAACGAGAGGTGGGGTGGGGGTGATATGGAAGAGGTGGATATAAACGATAGGTGGGGTGGGGAGATATGGAAGGGGTGAATATAAACGAGAGGTGGGGTGGGGGTGATATGGAAGAGGTGGATATAAACGAGAGGTGGGGTGGGGGTGATATGGAAGAGGTGGATATAAACGAGAGGTGGGGTGGGGGTGATATGGAAGAGGTGGATATAAACGAGAGGTGGGGTGGGGGTGATATGGAAGAGGTGGATATAAACGAGAGGTGGGGTGGGGGTGATATGGAAGAGGTGGATATAAACGAGAGGTGGGGTGGGGGTGATATGGAAGAGGTGGATATAAACGAGAGGTGGGGTGGGGGTGATATGGAAGAGGTGGATATAAACGAGAGGTGGGGTGGGGGTGATATGGAAGAGGTGGATATAAACGAGAGGTGGGGTGGGGGTGATATGGAAGAGGTGGATATAAACAAGAGGTGGGGTGGGGCTGATATGGAAGAGGTGGATATAAACGAGAGGTGGGGTGGGGGTGATATGGAAGAGGTGGATATAAACGAGAGGTGGGGTGGGGGTGATATGGAAGAGGTGGATATAGACGAGAGGTGGGGTGGGGCTGATATGGAAGAGGTGGATATAAATGAGAATGATCACCTGGGCTTCATCAATGCAAAAGGAACTGGAGTTATCGAAAAGGGGCTCCAGTCCTGACATTATTCTTGACTTTAAGTGTGCTGGCTTAATAATCCAATAAGGTTGATAGCCTCTGAAGTCCTATTTTAGCTAACTAATTCATCAATGTCACTCTCCGGTCAGCAGCAATGAGAGACTGGGTAAGATAGTGGTTCATAGCATATAACACTCATTAATACCTTAATAACTACATTTAGCATTTAATACCTCTGATTTTATTCACTATTGTTCTTTGTTATTCAGGACACCCATATTCAAATTCAATATATTAATTGCCATTCATTACAGGCTAAGGTAGCTCAGACGGTATTGTGCAGCATAGTTTACTGGTTCGGCTCAATAGTTTAAGGAAGGGGTTTAGTTTGCTCTCTAAACCTCTATCAAACTTAAACAAACACCCACAAGACCCCCTCTTCGATATAAATTTGTACATTTTTCGGTAGAAAAATTTCCCGGCCAAAGGCCGACTCCTCCTCAAATACATGCTCGCTATCGCTCGCCAGGAAAAAAACCGATACCTAAATGGCACGAAAAAAGGTCTTAATATTGGCAAAAGAATGGGGCAAAAGGTCTGAAAACCGCCAAACTAATGAGGCGGATGTCTTGAAATCTCATAATTAATAGGGCTAAACATGAGGGAGGAGGAAGACTCGAAAAAACAACTGCCTTTCCTTAATTGCCATTCATAATGTAACTATACAATGTACACCCCATCTTAAAACAACCCAAAGCTATAAAGCCAATGTTTAACACTATTTTTCATGATCGTCACCTAATTAGTTTCACTCATAAATCGGCTCACAGCCCCCCCTCCCCCCAACACACACACATTCCGACCCCTCCCCCCCTCACACACACACACACACTCACAGCCCCCCCCCCCCCCCCCCCTCCACACAGACACACCAATACCCAAGCAGTGTACCGTATAGTATTAGTTTTGCATATTTCACTAGAGTTTTTGAGTTCTGAGTGTTACAAATTCTCTCAAACCAGCTACCCACGTATTATGATTTCTCTAAAGTTAATTCCAATCAGTTTTGTCCATACCTCTTTTGAGCCACTTATTCCCTCAAACATATACACCCAGTCTTTGTTTTCATGCTCGAATAATTGTGTTCAATTTACCCTAGGAATCTGAAAGGCCATATCTAATTTGAATATAATTTTCTCGGGGCAGCAAAATAGAGAAATATATACCTTAATAGCCTATAAGGCTAAACAGGCATCACCAGAGAGCTCTATTCCTCAATGTTTGATGGTCAACATTTCTTTGACAACATATGTGGGGTCGATTGTACTGGTAACAGAACAACACTAAATATGAATTCATTTAAGTGACAGGAATATTAATAAAGTTTACCTTATAAGCTGCCAAACCAGTGTTGACGATAACACTTGGCAGGAAACATTTCTAAACACGTTAGAACTGACCTCTAGCAAAAAAAGGGTAAATACGATCTCCTTTGGCCCTTTTACTTCCACAGACCTTTTCTGAGATTATTTACTCGGTTTATAACAACCAGAGTTTAATGCATAATGTATCATAGATTCATAGTAAACTGGGAGGGTTATGGTTGGGTGTGCAATATCGTTATTGAGTAAACTGTGACTTGTGCTCTAACTCTAGATAATTCTAATCCAAAATCTCATTAAGTATGTCAAATATTAAAAATTGTTTTCTCCCTTGCCAAAAATATAAGTAACGCGTATGATTTATATTTGGTGTGTACTATGAATAAGCAATTTAATTTATATATACAAATATGTAAACAATAGCTTGAGAAGCCAACAAATTGTGCAAGAAACACCATTTGACTGTGCCTAGTATCAAACCTGGGCTAAATAAATGCAAGTCGCAGGTCCTGCTTCTACTCACTACACTTAGATTGTGTAGGGTGGTGGTGTGGTGAGTAGAATCAGGACTATCATTTATGTAGCCCAGGTTCGATCCTAGGCACAGTCAAATAGTGTTTCCTGAACAAATACAAATACAGCGGAATGACAACAATGTACACATGGACAGGCGTATAGAAACATATAGATAGTTAAATTATATTTGTTAACATATGAAGATTGACTGATATATTAAAGATAAACAGATTAAAATAAGATAAAAATAAGATATATTTTAAGATCCATAATCAAGTGATCATGCACACACACACACAAACACACACACACACATACATACAGAACGACAACAATGAACAAACACTCACACATACAGAACAACGAAAATGAGCAGACACACATACAGAACGATGACAATTAACAGACACATGCATAACGGCGACAATTAACACACACACACACATACATAACAACGACAATTAACAGACACATACACAATGACGACAGTTAACAGACACACACAAATACAAAACGACGACAATTAAGATACACACACACACAACGACGACAATTAACAGACACGCACACACACATACACGACAACAATTAACAGAGACACACACACATTCACAACGGCGACGACACAATTATTGTCCAGTTATTTTTTTATCACACATAACCACTTTTTAATATTTTGTTTTACCAACCAACAATTTCCCACCCTTGACAGTCATCCAGGCACACTTTATTTGTTGTTGTATTTTTATCTAATATTTACTTTATGTTTGCTAATCGACATTCTCACTCTTTAAGTAATGATTTCCCAGCCTATCATTCTGTGTTGCCGGTATTATTTATTGTTGAGGGATTTTTTTTTAAATATATGCGATTAGGAACGCTTAGGAAGGATTATTGTTGACGTGTTTTGGAGGGTAATATTTATGACTTGATCGATCTTGACTTGGCTTGGTCAAGGGCAACCTGGCTTGGGTCTGGTTTGAGGCTGATGCCATCTCTTCTTTCATATATTAACTATAGACTGTATATATATATATATATATATATATATATATATATATATATATATCACAAATACACGTGAACTAATAAATTTGTATATACTCCCAGCCGGACTCGAACCTCTGACATTCAGCACGAGTGTCCAAGCTATTAAACTACTACACCACGGCGTGATATAGGAATCTTAACCTTTTCCTATTATTTTGTATTAAGGAGAAGGGAAATCCTACTTGGAGAATGTATTTCAATTCATGCACAAGTTGCAGGATTCATATTCCAGGATACCATACAGAGATTTTTTACAAGATTCCCCACGTAACTCGGGTTATAGACATTTCATTTTCATTCTCGCCCAGCCAAACACGAGAGTTTTTAATATCAAGCATATCTCACAAATACATGTGAACTAATAAATGTTTATATACTCCTAGCTGGGCTCAACTTCCGACATTCAGAACGAGTGTCCAATATTTTCAAAATCCCTGTATGGTATCCTGGAATATGGATCCTGCGACTTGTGCATGAATTGAAATACATACTCCTAGTAGAATTTCCCTTCTCCTCAATATATATAGGAAAAGGTTAAGATTCCTTTATCACGCCGTGGTGTAGTGGATTAAAAGCTTGGACACTCGTTCTGAATGTCGGAGGTTCGAGTCACCTCACCAACGAGGCATATTGCTGTAGTGTGAATATATACATTAATAACAACGATAACAAAAACAACAATACTACTACTACTAATAATAATAATACAAATACTACTACTAATAATAATACAAATACTACTACTAATAATAATAATAATAAAATTACTACTACTACTAATAATAATAATATAAAAAACAACATACGAAACACTAGCAAATCTATCCGTAAATCTAAATACTATTGAAGTGATGCCGACGAGTCCCCCGGAATTGTAACCATCCATCAGCTGACCTGTGAAGCCTGTCAGGTATCATTAAGGGTCACGTGGTCAGCTCACAAGGACTGGCTCACTAATTAACATTTTTTTTTCCATTGTATTCTGGTGGTCATTTGACGAGTTTATATACAGCTAAGTAAGGGTCTCGTGTATTCTATCTATCTATTTATTGCCAGACGCCATGATCCCCGAAGGGGTGACCACGAATGAATTGCCCCAAGCACTTATGTCTCTTGTCAGCCGACGCCCCTCCTACCAAGTAACACCGCTTTCATTCATATACCTCTCAACTCCATCTTTCCACCTCACTCTTGGTCTGCATCTCCCTCTCTGTCCCTCCACCTCATTTTCATACACTTTCTTAATCATTCTCTCGCTTCCCATACATCCAACATGGCCGAAACGTATCAAGGTGTTCCTTTTCACACTTTCCAGTACATCCACATCCACACCACAACGCTCTCTTACTTTCTCATTTGTCTGTCTATCCCTCCATGAAACTCCACATGCACTTCTCAAGTAACTCATTTCCATCTCTCTCACTCTTCATTTGTGCCTCTCCAACAACGTCCATGCTTCACTCCTGTACTTCAATGTCGAGATTACCACACTTCCTACAACCCTCTTCCCCTGTTGCACCCTCTCCCGCACTTCATCCTCCATACTCCCATCTTTACTCAATACACTGTCCAAATACTTAAATGAGCTGACATTTTCCATAACCTAACCATTCAACCTCACCTCACACTCGGTGACTGCACCCCCTTCAAAGACCATGACCTTACTCTTCCCCACATTTACCTTTAGGTTCCTTTTGTCATTCACGGTTCCAAACATATTTACCAGACCCTGTAACTCCTACTCATTATAACTCATTAGAAGTGTATCGTCAGCAAACAGCAGAACATGCAACTTGCAACTAAGTTCCTTCCTTATCAGCGGTACACCAACATCCACTGCTCTTCCTTGAATGTCTTTCATGACTCCATCCATATAGATATTGAACAACCATGGGGACATCACACACACTTGCTTTAACCCAATATTCAGATCAAAGAACTCTCTCTGTTCATTCTCCACACGCACTGCCTCCTTTGCACCCTCATACATGCGTGATGGTTCCATTTTTGGTCGATAATTTAATATATTTTGTTGTTTTCTATTTTCCTCTCTAGCCCTCCATCAGACATAAAAAACAAAAACAATATCCATTAGATCCCCCTTCTAGATTAATTTGTACATTTTTCGGTAGAATAATGTCCCGGCCGAAGGACGATTCTTCCAAAATTACAGGCTCACTTTCGTTCGCCAGGAAAAATATCGACACCTAAATAGCACGAATGGTCTTAATATTGACAAAGAAATGGGCCAAAAGGTCGTAAAATCGCCAAACTAATGGGGCAAAGGTGTACAAATCTCAACACTAATAGGGCTAAATATGAGGGAGAAGGGGATCTAGAAAAACGACCCATGCCCCCTTAAGAGTTATGTACCAACTCATCATCTTCAACAATAAACCCTTTCAGCACAATGATATGAAAGTATATTCTGGCTAACGTTAGTCAACTTTATTCAGCTTAGGAATGACAGCTAGTGATCAAAGAAGGCAAGTCTATCTCTATTGAACCTCTAATGACAGCTAGTGATCAAAGAAGGCAAGTCTATCTCTATTGAACCTCTAATGACAGCTAGTGATCAAAGAAGGCAAGTCTATCTCTATTGAACCTCTAATGACAGCTAGTGATCAAAGAAGGCAAGTCTATCTCTATTGAACCTCTAATGACAGCTAGTGATCAAAGAGGGCAAGTCTATCTCTATTGAACCTCTAATGACAGCTAGTGATCAAAGAGGGCAAGTCTATCTCTATTGAACCTCTAATGACAGCTAGTGATCAAAGAGGGCAAGTCTATCTCTATTGAACCTCTAATGACAGCTAGTGATCAAAGAGGGCAAGTCTATCTCTATTGAACCTCTAATGACAGCTAGTGATCAAAGAGGGCAAGTCTATCTCTATTGAACCTCTAATGACAGCTAGTGATCAAAGAAGGCAAGTCTATCTCTATTGAACCTCTAATGACAGCTAGTGATCAAAGAAGGCAAGTCTATCTCTATTGAACCTCTAATGACAGCTAGTGATCAAAGAGGGCAAGTCTATCTCTATTGAACCTCTAATGACAGCTAGTGATCAAAGAGGGCAAGTCTATCTCTATTGAACCTCTAATGACAGCTAGTGATCAAAGAAGGCAAGTCTATCTCTATTGAACCTCTAATGACAGCTAGTGATCAAAGAGGGCAAGTCTATCTCTATTGAACCTCTAATGACAGCTAGTGATCAAAGAGGGCAAGTCTATCTCTATTGAACCTCTAATTCTTAGTGGTCCTTTCTAAACAAAATACAATGGTCAATTTAATGGTCACCGGCTTTTTTTATCTTTATCTCCTTTTCTCTTTTTCCCTGGCTTGTATCCACTCGGCCCCATTCAGCCAACTGTTTTAAGACGTTTATCCCCATCCAGGAGTCGATTTCTTCCTGGCAAGCAATAGCGAGCTAGCATTGTATGGAGAAATCTGGCTTCGCCGGAGACATTTTTCTATCGAAAAATGTACAAATTTAGCTTGCTGTCAAAACAAAAATATATATATGCTGGCTCGCTACCGCTCACCAGGAAAATATTGACACCTGGATGGGGTAAACATCCTAAAACGGTAGGCTGAATGGGGCCGAATGGATACAAGCCAAAGAGAGAGAGAGGAAGAGAAAGAGAATAAAAACGAGGTGGGCTCCCTTAACAAACCGGCTACCTAGTCGAATCCGTGTTCTGACAACAGCCCCAAATTATTCTATCTCTAGATAAACACACAGGTTGGCAGAAGCATAGAGATCATGATCACTGACAGATTGATGGGTAGGCAATTATGTGTAGGCAGCCAGTTTCATAATAGTTGGACGAACAATATTGAAACACCAAAGAAATATCCTGAAAACTGAATGAGTTAGGCAATATGTAACTACTTTGGTTTTTCTAGTCAAATTTCACTCTTTAGTTCATATTTTAAGGATATGTTCTGGCATCCTTGAGCGAGACTGTATGAGGAGAATTTATATCAGATTTAGTGGTAATTAAATAGACAGACACATGCTCGACAAACATATATTATGCATGTTACTAAATTTAACTTTTCGTCAATCTACAGGCCCCTCAAATCCTAACATCAGCACTACTGGTGGTGGTAGTGACGGGGGAGGTCCGATACTATGATCCTCCACTTTACAACCCAGGTCCATCCTACAACTTTCCCATTTCACCAGTTTATGACCCGATCCCCACTTATGACCTGAACTCCTACAACTTACCTCTGTACAGTGCGCCTGGCCCATATGACAGTCACCCACCTGTACCCAAGTGCCAAGAAGGACAGGTGATGCAGGTCGATGGTAGCTGTCATTTCCCCAACATCATCCGTAAACTGTATGTATACGCAGCTCCTGACCAACCCGAAATCCCTGTGCCACAACCCAAGCTCCCGGCTCCGAAGATCCAGCACAATATCCTCTTCATCAGGGCACCCAAGCCTATGAAGCACTTAGATCCCGTTGTTATCCCACCACCGAGACAGGAGAACATTGTCTACGTGCTGAACAAGAGGATCAAGCATGGACAGAAGGTTATCCAGTCGCCGTTCCAGCCTCCAAATGAGCCTGAGGTGTATTTCATTGACTATGAGCATGGGGATGATGCCATTCTTCCAGGAGGTGTGGATCTGAAGACGGCCCTCTCCTCGGCTATTGCATACGGAGGTGGGGTAAACAAAGTGGGTGGGGTAGTTGGTGATGGCGGAATAGTAGGTGTGGTGGATGAGGAGTTTGGCGGAGTGGATGGAGTGACCAAGTTCGGGAGTGACTATGAAGGAGATGGCTTGGACAAGAAGTTAGGCGAAGTGGTTGGAGAGTATAAGGGTGGAGTGATCGGAGTTGTGGATGGGGTACATGGTGGAGTGGTGGGCGTATCAGGCGGAGGATATGATGGAGTGGGTGGATTCGGGGTAAGTGGAGGGGGACCAGGACTGGCAGATATAGTGACTGCAGTGGGTGGAACATTTGGAGGAGGGGTTGGGGATATCGGAGGAGTAGGAGGGGCTTATGATAGAGAGGCTATTGGAGGAAAGGGTAACAGTCTGTTCCTGAATGGGGGTCTGGGGATAGCAAGTGGAGGATTAAGTCACCTGTAGGTTTCAAGGGTTCTCTAAGTGATGCAGTCCATCCCTCGGTCCTATATGAATCACCCTAGTTTTGTTAGATGAGCTGTACCTCATGTTATCCAACTTAGTATTTGAGCAACATCCCTGTGACTGTCGGAGCCAATCTACATTGAGTCCCGGGTAGTAGCTGAGGGGGTGTGGCCTAATTGCCAAGTTGGTTGGTATGAGGTATAGTATTATCAATATGTTTCTAGTTTATTTTTGGGACACATTGCAAGATATTTTAGAAACTACTAAGGAGACAAGCATATCATTATATACTCAGAGACACAGACACATACACACATTCACAGTCACAGCAAAATGTCTTGGCAGACCTACCTAAATTTTGATAAATGAATAAATACATTAATTAATATTTTAGGACTATAAATTAACAAGTAATATATTATTATATAATATATGCACTTGTTATAATGGTTACAATAAATTCATTACATAATTTAGATAAATAATGAAAGAAATGCCAAAAAAACAAAGGAAAAAAACAAAGCATTTCTAGCAGATTGACTCATATTCGATTCCAATGCTACAAAAAGTCCATATCACAATATACTAACAATGCTTTTTCACAACACATTACACAACAAAGCATTCTAAGATGACGCCCGCATTCCCATCAAGCCCTTCCTAATATATTACTACAAACGTAAATGAATAATAAATAAATACCAACTACAGTACAGTATATCCTCCAAAATGTTTATAACCGATCACGGAACAATAAACATTACAATCCTACAAACACTTCCACCGTGTAGTCCACATATCTTAAACACTTCCACCGTGTAGTCCACATATCTTAAACACTTCCACCGTGTAGTCCACAGATCTTAAACACTTCCACCGTGTAGTCCACAGATCTTAAAGACTTCCACCGTGTAGTCCACAGATCTTAAACACTTCCACCGTGTAGTCCACAGATCTTAAACACTTCCACCGTGTAGTCCACAGATCTTAAAGACTTCCACCGTGTAGTCCACAGATCTTAAACACTTCCACCGTGTAGTCCACAGATCTTATACACTTCCACCGTGTAGTCCACAGATCTTAAACACTTCCACCGTGTAGTCCACAGATCTTATACACTTCCACCGTGTAGTCCACAGATCTTAAACACTTCCACCGTGTAGTCCACAGATCTTATACACTTCCACCGTGTAGTCCACAGATCTTAAACACTTCCACCGTGTAGTCCACAGATCTTATACACTTCCACCGTGTAGTCCATAGATCTTATACATAAAAAGACTGTCCATCTCACCACATGCATCTCTGTTAAGGGAGCCCACCTCGCTTTTTTATCTTTCTCTCCCTCTCTCTTTGGCTTGTATCCATTCGGCACCATTTAGCCTACTGTTTTAAGACGTTTACCCCCATCCAGGTGTCAATATTTTCCTGGCGAGCGGTAGCGAGCCAGCATATATATATATATATATATATATATATATATATATATATATATATATATATATATTTATATATGACGTATATATATATAACGTAATGAAGCCATAGAACTCTTAAATTCTGATCTAAATACTATTTCCAATTGGGGCAGAGAAAACCTTGTTAACTTTAATGCTTCCAAAACCCAATTTCTCCATCTATCTACCCGTCAGGATCTCCCAGCGGACTATCCCTTATTCTTCAACAATACAAAAATCAACCCTTCATCTTCTCTCAATATTCTTGGTGTCTCTTTTTCTTCAGCTCTCATTTGGAAGGACCATATTACCAGTCTTGCTAAGGCAGCCTCCCAGAAGCTGGGTGTGCTCAACCGCCTTAGGGGGTTCTTTCCCCCTGCACAGCTTCTTGCTCTGTACAGGGGCATAGTGCGCCCTTGTATTGAGTATTGTTCACATGTGTGGGGAGGTTCCTCTCACACCGCTCTCCTAGACAAAGTTGAAAGGAAGGCCTTTCGTATCATTAACTCCCGTCCACTCACCAACTCTCTGCAATCTCTCTCTCTCCGCCGCAATGTTGCATCTCTCTCGCTATTCTATCGCTACTATAATAATCAGTGTTCCTCAGAGCTATCGCAGTGCATACCACCTCCTTTACGTAGGGCACGTGGTACCCGTCTTGCAACTCATTCCCACCCCTACTCTGTGCAACTCTCCAACCCAAGAGTGAAACGTTACTCTCAAACTTTCTTCTATTCAACATCTGAGCTCTGGAACTATCTCCCAGAATCGGTCTTTCCCTCTTCCTATGACTTAAATTGCTTCAAACTCCGTGTGTCCAGGCATTTTGGCTCGAACGTCCCTTGATTTTGGCCCTGTCACTCTTTCAACTATGGGGGAGGCACTCGCTATAGGCAGTTATGCCTTTTGCCTCCCTCAATCACATAGATTTTTTTTTTTTTTTTTGACAGCAATCAAAATTTGTAAATTTTTCGATAGAAAATTTTCTCTGGTGAAGCCAGATTTTTCCATACAATGCTGGCTCGCTATCGCTCGCTAGGAAGAAATCGACACCTGCATGGGGATAAACGTCTTAAAACAGTATTACTTCTAAACTCAATTAATTACCTACCATAAAAATAGACTGCTTTGTGAATCCTCGAAGGAGGAGATACGGGCGCTATGTAAGTAACCAGAAGATTATTATTATTATTATTATTATTATTATCTCTTACACACTAAAGAAGACTGTCCAGCTCACCAAAACACACACACACACACACACACACACACACACACATCTCTGTCACACACTAAACTATACACATTATGCACACCCACTATCTTGTACTACATATAACCACTACACTCTGCTTATAGTTGGCCATCTGACTACATAATATATGACTACAGAGGCACATACAACCCCTGAGTTTATCTAATACCCAGTCACTCTGCTCTCACTGGATATTACACACACTTACCAGAATAGGCATCTACATTAATACCTTGCCGTGTACAAAATAAAAAAAGTAAAATAAAAAATAAGCTAATTCCATACACGTCTTGAGCACACATTGCATTCTACAGATTAATATATAGTTAATCACACACACTGCTAACACACTTCACATTATTTAAATATAATATATAGTTCAGTTTTTCGCACATTCTAAAAATACTTAATACTACACACTGTCGGAATAAGATATATAACTGCATTTTGATCATACCCTAAACTCACATTACATACCCGAAGAATATCACGCCTAGTTAAATTCTACACATACATATACTTTTCCATATAAGATTATACGAAAATATATTCTAAACATACATCGAACACTCTACTTATATACGAACCACACTCACGAAAGAGTAACATGGCTATACTAATTAACCCATCTAATCCATCCCTAGTTAAGGTGCCCTAACTAACGTATATGAATAATTATAATCTACTATAACCTTACATAATCTGAATTAGCTCATCCTAGAATATTATGTAATCTCTCTAAACCACTCAATACGAAGCCAACCTAAACTTAATTTTCACCAAACCTATCTTATCATACCAATATCTAACTAAATTTGCTTAACCTATCCTTTAACCCAAACTGATTCCACTAAACATATCCTAACATACCATAACCTACCTAACCGAGCCAATATATCACAAGGATCTGAATTGGTCGCCAGTTCCACGAAAAAGCTTTCAAGATTCATGCAAGCCACCATTATTAAACTACTAACCTTTCACAAACATCATACCTATAATATAACCTTTAAACCCAACACATTAACCCCTACTGTACCGGCGACGTCTTTGTTTATGTTAATCAAGCTACATTTAGACGATTTTATGAAGCTTAGGAAAGATATATGTTAGCTAAAAGGATTAATTGAGATAGTCTAATTTAGCCCTTTAATTTATAGATGTCTTTCCTAAGCTAAATAAGATCGTCTGATAGTTGCCAGAATACAATGATAAACACGTCGCCGATATAGAAGGGGTTAATTATAAATTATGTACATAAATTGGAGGTAGCCTTTACTTTGTTACGAACTTTTGAAGGAGCGCGTGTTTAAGGGGGGTCACCGTTTTTTTTTTATCTTTCTCTCCTTTTCTCTTTGTCCCTGGCTTGTATCCATTCGGCCCCATTTAGCCAACTGTTTTAAGACATTTATCCCCATCCAGGTGTCGATTTATTCCTGGCGAGCGATAGCGAGCCAGCATTGTATGGAGAAATCCGGCTTCGCCGGAGATATTTTTCTATCGAAAAATGTACAAATTTAGCTTGCTGTCAAAACAAAAATATATATATGTTGGCTCGCTACCGCTCGCCAGGAAAATATTGACACCTGGATGGGGGTAAACAGTAGGCTGATTGGGGCCGAATGGATACAAGCCAAAGAGAGAGGGAGAGAAAGATAAAAAAAGCGAATTGGGCTCCCTTTAAGGTAACAATTGACCCTAACACAACGCACTGGTTTTGTTTCCTATTATTATAAGTGCTTTTGATTTCACTATTAGTCTTAGTTTATCTTATGTTACTATTGGTTTTATTATGTGTTCGATCTATTACTCTATCGTGGTCTGTGTTAGGATGAACCTTTAGTGTATAAGTATTTCTAGTCAGATAAGACTTTTATTTTTTTGTACCTTAGCGTTAATAAAGATGATAAAAATAACTCGCCTTTCTATTTCTTTCTCCGATTAACAGAACAAACAGAGAAAAACAGTCGACATATATTATTTTGTACAAAATGTGGTGGGCTGGATCTGTCAGAGTGTCCTCTACTTCCCATAGCCGGTTCTGATTTTACCTTTTTCATCATTTATATTTCTAACTTTTTTTCCTAAGATTGGTGAAGGCAATGGGAACATAATGGTGTGCCCCATGGTTCCCTAGTATTTTGCTCTCACAGCCCACTATCACAAGTCGGCCTTTCTCTCTCTGACGTAGGGATGCGGCGACCCCACCGCCCGCCACTTCGGTGGCGCAATCAGCTTCTGGAGCAGTGAACCACTGGTTCCTATCTTCAGAAAATTCCTGTGCTTGGTATGTTTCCAGCCAGGGCCCCACTGGGGTAAATAATATAGCAAAACAGTGGCGGAACTGTCATCCGGGCTCTGGGTCTGCTCCTTCAGTGCTAAGGGTCATAGCCCACTAAAGCGGCAGTCACACTATGAAGACTTAAGGGAATTACCACGGCGACTTAGAGGTCTTAAGGAGGTCTTCATCTAAGTCACCGCGCGTCGTGGGTGGTCCCCGCGCATCCCCACGGTACAGTGCGGTACGATGGGTGGCCAGGATGGTCGTGGCTGGTTTCGATTTGCTATGAACATGCAAGAAGCATGGAAAATTGGTCGCCGAGCTAGCCGCGGTCGTGAGGCAAGCGCCGTCACGCGCGCACCGGTATGCGCGTGAGGGGGACCGGTACCCGACCGGTCAGCGCCGTGTGGCGCCATGCGTCGCCAAAGCGTTGGCCCCCGACACGCGCCACGTGGCTGGGCTCGCGCGCCAGCGCAAGTAGGGGACCTGCGTAACACAAAGGCCGTCAAGTTGCCTTCCTTTTGCCGTCCTGTTGCCTCGTTGCGCCGCATGACGCCAGCGGTCTGCTATGCTAGGTCTCCGTGTAGCCCCATCCATGATGCTGTGATCCGTGATGCCGTCCAGCCTGCCTCAGGCAGACATTTACTCTTGGTCAAGTTACGGATGATCGGCAAAGACAATCGGCACTCCTTGAGTCGCCGCGGTAATTACATTAAGTCTTCATAGTGTGACCGCACCTTTAGTGGAAATGGCACTGTGGAGTGGGTCAGTGGTGGCATGTCTTGGAGCCTGGAGGCAGTTTCTGCCATGGCCATCCCTTTTAGGGCGCTTCCTCTGGAAGCTGGGTGTCATATTGATGATGATGATAATGGAAATATATATAATTATGAAAGGTAGGGGAACCAATTGTGAAGTAGAATGAAGAAGCAGAAAGAAGAATGAAGGAACACTAATATAGAAAATATAATATCCATAAGATAGAAGAAATAGTGGTATAAAAATGAAATATAGATATAACAAAAACAAAAACAAAGGCAGCATAATACATGTACAACTTTAAAGAGGAGGAAGAAAAGTGAATACAAAACAATGAAGACAATTTAACATGAGATAAAGAATATAAAAATTGACGACGAAGACAAACATAAAACAAATATATTACTACCAATAAATAATAAAGACTAAACAAAATATATAAAAATAAAGCAGGTGTGCAGTTTTCGCACTACCCCCCCAAAAAAAAAAAAAAAAAATGCGTACGCAACTCTGCGACCTATAATTCTGCAAGTAGTTTTGAATCTCTTAGGTAAAATCGGTTTATATACGGTATATATATACTGTATATATATATATATATATATATATATATATATATATATATATATATATACTGTATATATATATATATATATATATAAAATATCTATAAGAAAGAAATAGTGGCCATAATCTGTGACCTTTACCATTCACCTTGACCTTTGAATAAAAAAATAAAAAAAATTGGACAATCGTTGCATTGACCAACCAAATTTGCCAGCAAAATTTGGTGACGATACGTAACCCGTTCAGTACAGTTTTGTCGGTTTCATTTCATACTGGATACTAAGACGATTTTATTTAGTTTATGAAGGGCCTCCATAAAATTAGCAGGCTTTCAACTATCTTAACCCTTTTTACTACCACAGATCCTTCATAAGCTCCACAAAATCGTCTTATTATAGCTAGAATACAATACAAAAAAACGTCACCGGTACACAAAGGGTTAAACAGTCTTGGAAGAGTTTAAAGACAATTATCAACACTCTTCTCTTGTTCTTTGACCTTGACATTTAACCTTAAGTGTTATAATATATATATATATATGATTGAATTATATGTTATTTAAGTAAAATGCAACTAACAGTTGTCAGCTTATCGAAAATTTAGTTTTTTATGATGAAGGTTAACTTATGACCTTGGCCTGTGACCTTGACCTTTATGTAGAATTATATTTTTGTTCGCTTTGATGTAACTCTAGAAAATCAAATAAGTGTGTCAAATTTCATTAAAGATCATCAGTTAGTTTCAGAGGTATTAAAGGAATAGTTGACCTTGACCTTTGACCTTCATCTTGACCTTCATGATCTCTGAAAATTTAACATTTTAATTTTTCCTTAATGCACAACTGTCTCAACAAATTTTGTGAAGTTTACATGAATAGTAAAGCAATTAGCATAATGACCTTATATTTGACATTGACCTGTGAACTTGACCTATCAAATGGAATTATGTTTATTTTTGTATGACCTTGGTCTAGGCATTCCGAATATGCATGATATGCCTAATGAGAATCTTACATTAAATAAGAAATACTAGTACAAATCATATATCGACCTTTAACCTTGACCTTTGACCTTCAACCTTAGAATTTCTTATCAAGGATTTAGTTAGCTTAACAGCAATGTTCGTATTAACTAGCATTATGAATATGGTGTAGCCTAATTCGTATACAAATTTATTGATTACAAATAGTGATCATATATTGTGACCTTGACCTTTAACCTTTGACTAAAAGTAAAATACATATGTTTGGATGGTCGTCGCATTGACCAACTGAATTTGCCTGTATAATATTATGACAATACATTAAACAGTCAAGGAGGAGTTTAGGGAAAATGACAAATAATATTTTTTTTACCTTGACCTCTGACCTTAACTATTACAATATTTATGTGAACTTTGATATATATTAGGCTATATTTAAGTAATAAGCCATAACACAGCCAGTTTTGTAAAATGTTAGTAGCCTAATTTTTTTTAAATAATAAAATTTGACCTTTGACCTTGACCTGTGACCTTTATGTAGTAGTACATTTTTATTTGATTTGACATTGCCCATGAACATCAAATATGCATGCCTAATTTCATTAAAACACATGTTAGTTTCATATATATTAATATAATAGTTGACCTTGACCTTTGACCTTTATCTTGACCTTTATGTGTTTCAACATTTATTAATTTCCTTTTCACTTAAAGTGCAGCTATCTCACCAAATTTTGTAAAGTTTGCATGAAAAGTAAAGAAAATAGCATATTGACCTTTTATTTGACCTTGACCTGTGACCTTGACCTTTCATATGGAATAGAATAGTTTACTGTATGACCTTGGCCTAGGTGTTCCGAATATACATGGTAAGCCTAGTGAGAATCTAACAGTTAATATGAGAAATACTAGTAAAAATACTATTTTGACCTTTGACCTTGAACTTTGACCTTACCCTTTGGAATATTTATTTAAAATTTGTGCAATACGATATCAATGTTACCAGTAACTTGTAAACTGAAAATGAAGACATTTGAATAAAAACTAAAAATAAATAGTATAAGTTGACCTTTCACCATGACCTGTGACCTTGACCTTTATGTAAGTGTAAAACAAAATGTAATTGACATTGCCCAGAAAAATCAAATAAGCATGACTAATTTCATTACAACCCATCAGTTAGTTTCATATGTATTTATAGAATAGTTGAGTTTGACCTTTGACCTTGACCTTGACCTTCATGATATGTCTCAAAATTTATTATTTTCCTTTTCACTTAAAGTGCAACTATATTGTTAAATTTTGTGAAGTTTGCATGAAAAGTAATGAAATTAGCATATTGACCTTTTATTTGACCTTGACCTGTGAACTTGACCTTTCATATGGAATTGTTTATTTTCTTGTAAGACCTTGCCCTAAGTATTCCGAATATACATGGAAAGTTTAGTGAGAATCTAACAGTTAATATAAGAAATACTAGTAAAACAAATATTTTGACCTCTGACCTTGACCTTTGACCTTACCCTTCAGAATATTTATCTAAAATTTGGTCAATAGTATATCGACGTTACCAGTAACTTTTATAGTGAAAATGAATACATTTGAGTAAAAACTAAGACACATGAAATATTGACCTTATATTTAACCTTGACCTTTGACCTTAACCTTTAAGTTAAATTGAAAATTTCTTTTTGACTGACCTTCGCATTGACCAAATTAATATATATGTGAAATTTGGTGAAAATCCATCGAACGGTCTAGGAGGAGTTTCCGGTCGGACGACGGACGACGACGACGGACGACGACGACGACGACGACGACGACGGACGACGACGGACAAGCTGAATTGTGGTGCACAGTATACGGGCGGGACCTGTGTGTGCGATACCACTCTGCTTGCAGAGTTGATAAATAGGGGACACTAAAGTAACTGTAAACACAACCATCAATCTAGTCATAATCAAGGCTTAGACACTCTTTTCCCATGGAGTGAAAAGGTAACGTTATACAAAATTCCCATTTCGCTCACATAAATTAAATATTAATCAGGAGGGAAATGTGGAAAATGTATAAAGGCTAATTTACAAGGTACATGGAATACAGATTAGAAATAAATTTCAAGATAAACATTTACTTATAAAAGGATTGGACGAAACAGAGCAGAAACTCCAAAACTCACGTAAGGAGGCCATAAATAACCTTTGTACTTATCTCTCTACTATCTATAATTGGGGCAGAGAAAACCTTGTTACTTTCAATGCTTCCAAAACTCAATTTCTCCATCTGTCTACTCGTAGCCCCCTTCCAGAAAACTATGACTTACCCTTCAACAACATACAAATTAACCCTTCTTCTTCTCTTAATATTCTTGGTGTCTCTTTTTCTTCTGATCTCTCTTGGAAAGATCATATTACCACTCTTGCTAAAAGAGCTTCCCAGAAGCTGGGTGAGATTAACCGCCTCCAGTTTTTTTTTACCCCTGAGCAGCTTCTTGCTCTGTACAGGGGCACAGTGCGTCCATGTATTGAGTATTGTTCACACATGTGGGGAGGATCCTCTCACACAGCACTGCTAGACAAAGTAGAAAAGAAAGCTTTCGGTCTCATTAACTCACGTCCATTCACCAATTCTCTGCAGTCTCTCTCTCTCTCTCTTCGCCGCAATGTTGCATCTCTCTCACCATTCTACTGCTATTACAATAATCAGTGTTCCTCAGAGCTCTCTCAGTGTATACCATCTCCTTTTCGTAAAGCATGTAGCACTCGACTTGCAACACAATCCCACCTCTACTCTGTGCAAGTCTCCAACCCAAGAGTGAAATGTTATTCTCAATCTTTCTTCTATTCAACAGATGAACTCTGGAACTCTCCCAAAATCAGTCTTTCCCTCTTCTTATGATTTAAGTTGCTTCAAACTCAGTGTGTCCAGGCATTTTGGCTCGAACGCCCCTTGTTTTTGGCCCTGTCACTCTTGCAACTCTGGGGGGGGGGGGGGGGGGACTCGTCACAGGCAGTTCTGCGTTTTGTCTCCCTCACTCACGTATGACAAAAATACAACATACATTATCATGATAAACAATATTGAACGACACTTATAATACACACTTTGAAAAGATTAAATAAGTTAATAAATCAAAAGTAAGATGAAATAATATGATAGCCAATTTACTGGAAAATATGTACAGTCGGCCTAATAAGTGATGGCTCAGCACCACGTATATTTTGATCAATAATTGGTATCAGCAATATCTAAACACGATTTCTTCATTGCAAGCGAGATAAACTAACATGTTCTTACAATTACCCACGCTATTCAACATCTGACAGACATTAATACAGCACAGAGCTAACCAAACGTAATGACAGCCGAGACATGACTTATTAGCGCAACTGTACACACACACACACAGTGGCAGCTGAGGCGAGAGGTCGCACCGGTGGAGCTCCTGCCTAATTGTATTGTTTATGGAATGGTAGTGGTGTCCCAACCTGCGGTTGCGTCGTCTATAAAAGCCATATAAGTTAACGTAGTGATTAAGTGGTAAAGAGGAAAGTGTTGGCACAGGGTGTATGGAAGGCGATAATTAAGTGCAAAGAATAACCCGGTCTACCAGGCACGGGTCATCAACAAACATGGCCGACCAGAGTGAAGCCATAGAGTACATAATTTATGACCTAGAGGCAAAAGAAGACGCCACAAATCTGTAAATAGGGATCTGCGCGTTCGAGAGATGGCAGCACGATCACAAAGGACAATGGGAGGGGAGGGTCCCCACAAAGACATGATATTGACTATCCTTGGTCCCATTAATTCGTAATAATTCCTACCTTGTACTAATAACGCTATTAATAATCAATTGAACGTTATGCAGAGACTCTGCAGACATGACATAGTTAAATAGACATAAGTAGAGGCTACTGTAAAGGCCAGTCATCGTGTAATTGTCGTCATTATGAGGTGCACAAGCAGACCTCCTCCAACACCCGCCATTGTTGATGTGAGATTCGGGAGTTGCCAACGTCAATGGTAGGACAAAATATCCCTAGATGTCATAAGTATAAATGTCCAGTTTTAGTGTTACTTTACAAATTAACATCTACATAACATGTAACATAATAATATATATTCAAAATTACATTTTAATGTTGTTGTGTTGCTTGAAGGTATACAGCTTGCATCATATATGAGTATGTTTTATAGTGTATATGTATACTTAATATTTTCATCTTGCTTATATATATATCTAATTTATACTAAATAATTTACTAGTGATTTTACCAACGTTAATTAACTCTTAAATACGTTCCCTCTTTAATCTATTGCTCCTCGTTTTGCGGATATTCCCTTAACTTTGGTAACACTGCAGCAAGCCAGCTGGCAGGCGCGCGCGGCGCACAGACTATCTATAATAAGGACTAGCCACTGAGGTGCTTTGGTTGTTATACCATACAACAGTGCTGCCACCAAATCCCTAGGACGCGCGGCAAAATAACCGTGTGACGTCACGCTTTTGCCTCTAGGTCATAATATTATGTACTCTATGGTGAAGCTTCACGGTACAAGAGTGAGAACAGGTCACAGGATAAGAGTTACAGGACCATAGCTACAGGTATGGAGGCAACCAGTAAGCAGGTCAGTGATGAGTTTTGTGATTTGCCGGAGAATACTACAATAAAATTATTTGTTATGAAAGTAGACACAATCCAGAAACGAGTGGTGCCAAGGCAAGAGATGAAACGAAATATCTAAGAGAAAATTGTGTTAGGTTAAAGGCAGAATTACGATATGCATGCAAGCAAAATGAAACCTTAGAACATTAAAATAGAGAACGGGAGTTAGAAATAGCAGAAATAAGACGCATGTTGAAGGAAATGGACGTTAAGATAACGAAACAACAATGAGCGATTGAGCAGGCTTCAAGTGATTCGACCGAAAGTGGTATGAAAGAGGCACGGGAAAAATTAAGGAATGAAGCTGACAAACTAACCAAAGATCAACAGTGTTTAATGCAGGAAATGAACGATGCAAAACTAAATCTAACGCATGAAGTGGAGGAGGCAAAGAAAAAAGTAAACGACTGTTGTGAAGAAAATATGAAAGTAACTTTGTGGGGGTTAAATAACTGTGTTGAGGTAGGAAAGGTGAAACAGCAAGAAACAGATCAGACCAAGCGAGATAATACAATGGAAACCGAAATCAAGAAAGTGATTCGAAACAATGATCGACTCATTAGGGAAACAGTTGAAAGGAACAAGTCGGTGATTATTTTCGGACACAAAGAGGAAGATATTAAGGGGAGATGGTTCACTTTTTGGGCGATTTGGACAATATAAAGATGATGTAATTAAATTCATACATCGATTTTATCGTGGCCTACAGGTTTCTTATACCATGTATTTCATTCCTATATGTGTCTAAATGCGCGTAAAAATGTATTACTGATCTTGAAAAAAACAAAATATCCTCTATATCGCCTACGTCGCAAGAGGCGGGTGGCTTTGTTTACATCCGCCGCGAAGAAGAAGAAGAAGAAGAAGAAGCGTTGGGAAAATTTGGTTTTTGCCCCCTACTGTTTAAATATATGACGATTTCAATAAATCTTGGGGGGGGGTGAGGGGGGGCTTGCCCCCCCTCTACATATTTTGTATCCAACGGCAAACGGTTATGGCCAAATAGTTATTTTTCGCGAGTGAAGGGACGTGTTTTTAGATTGTTGTTTAATGGGTAAATATGCATTTACGCCTATTTTCATACATCAAAACACCCTTACACAACTCTAAACTACATAAAAACAATCGAAACGATTTTTTAGCAATTTAATTACATCATCTTTAAATTGACCGGCGATTTTTGCATGTATTCATTATTGTTCTAGTTCCCTCCCTAGACCTCCATCAAATAAAAAAAAAAAACATCCATTAGATCCCCCTTCTAGATTAATTTGTACATTTTTCGGTAGATTAATATCCCGGCCAAAGACCGGTTCTTCCAACATTACAGGCTCACTATCGTTCGGCAGGGAAAAAAATCGACATCTAAATATCATGAAAGGTCTAAATATTGACGAAGGAATGGGGCGAAAGGTCTTAAAATCGACTAACTAATAGGACAAACATCCTAACATCTGAACACTAATGGGGCTAAACATGAGGGAGAAAGTGGTCCAGAAAACCGGCCCATCCCCCCTTAAATCCAGGTTAGACAGAGACAAGGTAGAAGAGACATTTATCATAAGTATTCATGGTAAAGTATTTGATGACGGTAATGCAGTAGTTGCAGACTTTAGAAGGATAGGGAAATATGAGGAAGGTAAGGTGAGGCCATTGAAGGTAACACTAACGAGTAGTCAAGTGGTAGACGAAATATTAAGAAATGCAGGGAAACTGAAGGAAGAGAAGGAATACGAAAATATAAAGCTGCGAAGGGATATAAGTAAGGAAGACCGAGACAGTTTGAAGGGGAAACTAAACGAAGCCAACAAACTCAACGATGAACGGTCTGAGGAAGACAAGAAATGTTTTTTCTTCAGGGTGTTGGGACTTCGGGTGAACATATGGTACAGTCGGCGGCAAAAGTCCTGTCGCCTCTCCTGCCTCACCGTGACCCACGATATTCATAGACTCTAGAATGTTAGGTTTACAAAACGTGCATATTTCTACCACCAGATGGCTCACTGTGAGGTGTGTGGTTGTGAGAATTGGGGGTGGTGGGGGAGAGGAGGGGTTAGAGTTGTTGGGGGATATAGGGGGACTGAGGAAGGAGTGGAATCTTGTGTAGTTTGATCTTTAATTGTCAGATATATATTACACTTTTATTGAATAGTTGCCAAGCATGTACAGTAAATCAGGTGGAAGCAAACCGGGATGTGATGACTGCATTCACTCAATGACTTTTCAATTATGTTATGATTTTAGTTTTAGAATAATGTGTGGGTTGCTTGTCCGCTTATAACGACAATTGTTTTAGACTTACTCATTATTATTAGTAGGCTACTGGTATTATTACTAATATTATATATTAGAATAACAATAATTGATATCGTTAGTTGTGTTAGTTCCCCATCTCATAATTTCTTTCTATCCGGTGGCTATATCCAAATTCCTGAGTAAAGCACTTGCCAAGCGCTAACCACCAATGTAATGCTTCTGCCGCATGTGTAAAGCCAACATATCTGCAAATTGCTTCTTGGTTGAGGTATTTCTACTGAATTACAAATTCTCAATGCCTAGGTTTCTTTTTCCTTTCATGTAAAAGGTATTGATTTAAACCAACATCAATATCGTGAACGAGTAATGATCACAGCAGTAATCTGTGCCTCAAGATTAACGATATTAGACCAGGATAGATGGATTTATCATATTTAGCCCTCAACAAATTATTTTTATCAATTTAGGAAATCTATCTTGGGCTGGGTTAAACAGTTGTCTTAAAACCTTAAAGATTATGACGCTTTTTGACAGTTCATTTTGGGTATCATCAGACGTTTTTTTTCAAAGTTGGAATGGCATACGGACGTCAGAGGGTTGATTAGGCCAGTCTTTGCCCATATAACTCCCACAGATCCTTCCTAACCTATATATTATTATCTAATGAAAACTAGAATTATATATACTATCATAATGCATAAAGATCGTCACAGGGTTCATTTCCCGTGGAATATAAGCGTAACCGGTACTGGATAACACGTTGTAAGTTTTGACACAACAGGAAATTAACTTATTCATTCCCTGCTATACATTCCCTGCTATACATTCCCTGCTATACATTCCCTGCTATACATTCCCTGCTATACATTCCCTGCTATACATTCCCTGCTATACATTCCCTGCTATACATTCCCTGCTATACATTCCCTGCTATACATTCCTGCTATACATTCCCTGCTATACATTCCCTGCTATACATTCCCTGCTATACATTCCCTGCTATACATTCCCTGCTATACATTCCCTGCTATACATTCCCTGCTATACATTCCCTGCTATACATTCCCTGCTATACATTCCCTGCTATACATTCCCTGCTATACATTCCCTGCTATACATTCCCTGCTATACATTCATATGTAAGCCGTAACCTATATGCTTCCTGTTAATTAATTAACTCTAGTACACGTCTACACTATTTTTCAATAGCATTTTCCAGAACCATTCTCATATTACCAGCTTGAGAATTATGAGACAGTTTGACAACATATATTGGCTATCATTAGACGATCTTATACAACTTAGGAAGGCGCTTAATTGGCCCATCAAAAAAATCTTAACTATTGAATATGTTACTTTTGATAGCAGATGGATACAAAACATTTTATATAAACACTGATCACATCTACACGTGAGGTGAGCTGGTAACGAGGAGGAGCGGGTGGGTGTGGGGGCTGGGTGGTAGGGAGGGAAGAGGTAGGGTTGTTTGGTGATTTGCAATGCCATATGGAGACTCAGTTATTGACAATAATTTAGTATCTATTTCATTACGACGAAGCTTTACTTCATATGAAGTGAACTACAAGGAAATTGTTTTCAGCTTAGGAAGGATCTGATTTACTTCAAATGGGTTCAATCAATCTCTTTATTCAAGCAGATCGTTCTTTAAGGTTCGCTGATCCAGAAGTAAGCATAGATTCTGTCAGTGGGATTCCCAGTCCCAACTTCCAGAGGCTGATCCTCCCTACCCCTATTGGAAAGAAGTGCTGGTTACTGACTACTGACTGACTGACAGATCGTTCTCTAAGTCGAATAAAATAGTCTGATATTAACATGAATGAAGTAAAGAAACATGCTCTATGATATAAAGAAAGGGCTAACAACATATTGCTAGGATATTCCAAAATGTAATTTCGTATGATTAATGTTGTTGTAAAATATAAAAACATGATATGTATGAAGTCAGGATAACGTAAAACATGATATGTATGAAGTCAGGATAACGTAAAACATGATATGAAGTCAGGATAACGTAAAACATGATATGTATGAAGTCAGGATAACGTAAAACATGATATGTATGAAGTCAGGATAACGTAAAACATGATATGTATGAAGTCAGGATAACGTAAAACATGATATGTATGAAGTCAGGATAACGTAAAACCATTTTCATAACTGAACAGTGTCATTACATTACGTTACATTAACCCGTCCAGTACCGGTGGTGTTTGTGGTATTTGGTTTCAGCAATAAGTAGACGATACTAAGAAGATAAGGACAAATATGTGGCAGCTACGGGGATCAATTTATATAATATATAACCTTCAATCTGGTAGATGGCCTTCCGAAACTGAATAGAATCGTCATTGTCAGAACATAATATACGAGACGTTACCGATAATAGAATCGTCATTGTCAGAACATAATATACGAGACGTTACCGGTAATAGAATCGTCATTGTCAGAACATAATATACGAGACGTTACCGGTAATAGAATCGTCATTGTCAGAACATAATATACGAGACGTTACCGGTAATAGAATCGTCATTGTCAGAACATAATATACGAGACGTTACCAATAATAGCTGGGTTAATAAACTCTAGCGCCTCGCGATACTGAACTAATATGTAAAAAGTATTAAGAACAAGGATGTTCAAATATCACGAAGCAGGTGAATAAGATGAAGGAATGATATGATGGATCACAGTGGAAAGCATTAACCCTTCCAGTACCAGCGATGTATTCTAAACTTTATTTCAGCAATATTGATCCTTTCACTACCAGGACGTATGTTTACCTTTCATTATGGCTGAAGTTAGACGGTTTTATGCAGTTGAAGAAGGACCTACTTAATTCAGAGGGCATGTTGTGATCGTATTTCCACCTGTGAGACCAAGAGTTGCATTAAACAATACAGACATCGTATAACGGTAGCCAGAGTATAACACAAATAAGTCCTGAGTCTCAAGGGGTTAACACGATTTGATGAAGATTAAAAAGGATATGTGGTAGCTAAAAGGATTAACTGAGATGATTTGAGACCATATCATTGGTATACGTCCTTCCTAAACTGAATAAAACAACCAGTAGTCAGAATATAAAGAAAAGGAAGTCACCGGTGCTGGATGGGATAACTGTATTCCTTTTAAAATTTTCAGAGTCCATATTTCACAAATTTGCGTAGTTATTCGTCATAGCTCAACAGATTGGCCTTGAGATCAATACCTATTGAATTATCATCTATTTAGAACCTAACTGGTTAACCCCTTCTGTACCGGCGACGTCTTTCTAATTTTACTCTAGGTATATTTAGGCTATTTTGTGCAGTTTAAGAAAGATCTGTGCTAGTAAAAGGCTTAAGTGAGATAGTTCGAAGTCTGGTATGTTAATTGCTGGAGGCTCTTCTTAAGCTCGGTAAAATCGTCTAATAGTAGCCAGAATAAAGTTACAAGGACAGCACCGGTACAGAAGGGGTAAATAATCATTGTCCCAAGAGCTTGGCTGTGGTATCCACACAACCCTTCTTCTTCTACTTCTTCAGTCGGACGGCGAGCAGGTAAACAAAGGTGTGGAATGTGGACACTCAGAATTGTATATGGGAGGGAAAATATAATTTACGCAATTTCAAAAGTAGCAGTTATCCGCGCAACTGCAAGGTCCCCAGAGTAAGACACGAGCAAAATAAATCCTGTAATTGAGAAGTAACTGTTGTAGTTCTCTAGAATATCCCTTTCTGTACCGGTGACGTCCTTTTAACTTTAATCTGGCTACATTCAGACGATTCCATTCCGTTTAAAAAGAGCCCCCAACAATTAACAGGCTTCGAATTATCTCCCTTAACCCTTTTTACTACGACAGATCCTGCTTAACCTGCACAAAATCGTCTAAATACAATATAGCTAGAATATAATTAAGAAGACGTCGCCGGTACAGAAGAGGTTAACTGTCATATAAGACGGTATCAGAGAGAGAGAGAGAGTTCTAATTCACGGTATTTTGTGTATTTACTCAAATATTGGCATTGATGGATTGCTAGTGTGTTGCGTTTTGATTATGTCGCTTTCCATGTGTTACAAATGTAACAGATTACCCGTGTTAATAAAAATTCGGATCATTATGATACTATATTTAAAAACTGATGAAAATATGTGATTTGCCTACAAACAAGTTGTTCCCTCCTTCCCCCACCTTCCGACCCCTAACAGCTCTTACCCCTCGTCTCCCCCATCACCCTCTACCTTCACAACCACACACCTCACAGTGTGCCATCTGTTGGCAGAAAGATGCACGTTTGTACACCTAAAATTTTCGAGTCTATGATTATCCCATAGAATACAGATTGGATAGAGAGGAAAGAAAGATGCTACAAATCTGAAAATAGCGAGCCGCGCGTTCGAGAGATGGCAGCACGATCGCAAAGGAAAACGGGAGGGTCCCATTAATTCGTAATAATCCCTACCTTCTACTAATAACGCTATTAATAATCAATTCTACGCTATCCAGAGACTCTATAGACATGACAGAGTTAAATTGACATAAGTAGAGGCTACTGTAAAGGCCAGATCATCGTGAAATTGTCGTCCTTATGAGGAGGTTCACAGCCACGTCTCTTCTACCCCCACCATTGTTGTTGTGAGAGTGGGGAGTTGCCAACGTCAAACATGCTGGGCCAAAATATCCCTAGATGTCATAAGTATAACCTATGAACGTATTTCGGGAAATGTCCTGTTTTAGTGCAACTTTATAAATTAACATCTACATAACATGTAACTAATAATATATATTCAAAATTACATTTTAATTCGTGTTGTGTTGCTTTTAGTTATACAGTTTACATCATATGAAAGTATTTTATTTATATTGTATATGTATTCCTAATATTTTCCTCTTGCTTTTATATATCTATTTTATTTTAAATAATTTACAAGTGTTTTTACCAACATTAAATCACTCTTAGAGACGTTCCCTCTTTAATCTATTGCCCCCTCATTTTGCGGAATTCCCCTTAACTTTGGTAACACTGCAGACACGCCAGGCGCACAGATATCAAGGAGTATCTAATAAGGAAAAACGACTGAGGTGTTTTGGTTGTATGCCCTACAACAGTGCTGCCACCAAATCCCTAGGACGCGCGGCAAATTACCGCGTGACGTCACGCTTTTGCCTCTATCAATCTTTACTCTATGGATTATCCCTAATGACGGTGAGGCAGGAGAGGCGCAGGACTTTTGCCGCTGACTGTACACACACACACACAGTGGCAGCTGAGGCGAGAGGTCGCACAGGTGGAGCTCCTGCCTAATTGTATCGTTTAAGGAAAGGTAGTGGGTGTCCCAACCTGCGGTTACATCTTTAAGTCTATAAAAGCCAAATAAGTTAACGTAGTGATTAAGTGGTAAAGGGGATAGTGTTGGCACAGGGTGTATGGAAGGCGATAATGAAATTAAAAGAATAACCCGGTCTACCAGGCACGGGTCATCAACAAACATGGCCGACCAGAGTGAAGCTTAAGGGGAGGTTTCTAGTGTGTTGCTTAGACCTCCATCAAGCTTAAAAAATACACCCCCTAGACCTCCTTTCAAGATAAATATGTACATTTTTCGGTAGAAAAATGTCCCGGCCGAAGACTGATTCTACTTAAATTACAGGCTCGCTATCGCACGCCAAGAAAAAATCGACACCTAAATGGCACGAAAATTCTTAAAATTGACAGAAATGGGGCGAAAGTTCTTTAAATAGCCAAACTAATGGGGCGAACGTCTTAACATTTAAAAAACAATGAGGCTAAACAGGAGTGAGAAAGGGTTCCAGAAAACAAATCCCTCAAGTGAAAATCTCCCCTTAACGGTACGAGGGTGAGAACAGGTCATAGGACAAGAGTTACAGGACAAGAGTTACAGGACAAGAGTTACAGGATCATAGCTACGAGTATGGAGGCAAGCAGTAATTAAGCAGGTCAGTGATGAGTTTTGTGGTTTGCCGGAGAATACTACAATGGAAGAATTCTTAGTATAACTAAATAAGCTGGTCACCAATTATTTTGCAATATTTGAAAACAAATATGGATTTTATATGCTCTAAACATAATATGAAAATGTTTTTTAAGCCTCGGCAAAACCTAATAAAAATATATGGTACTAAAATGGAATTTTGTTGTAACATGGTTGTCAAACCTTCCTATAGACGGCACCGATTCGTACACACGCCATTTTGGATTTTTTTTATTTTAATACCACGAATTTTCCGAGTGTTTTTTATAAACAAAATTGGTAATTTGCATCAATATATAGTGTTTGTAATTAATTAGAAATCTCGGGAAAACCTATTTTCCCCATTAGGCCTATCGATCGATGTTGAGACACGCTCGCTCCCCGATAGTGATTTGAAAAGACATTAGCCTAACCTAACAACCTTACCTAAACTAACTTAGTATTATGAGTGGGGGCTGCCGCCCCCACACCCCCGCTGGTTGAGTACTAATCCCTTAATAAAAAAAAAAAAAAAAATTGGCTGTCGATTATACGAAGGTGAAAGAAAAGTCATGGTGTTTACTCTGCAATCTTCAGCTTGATTGTACATTGATAACGGGAAAGTACCGTATTGACAACCTTGTTACGAAAATTAAATTTTAGTACCATACTTTTATATTAGGTTTTTCCGAGGGTTTAACACATTTTCATATGATCTTTAGAGCTATCGATGACTGAAAGTACCGTATTGACAACCTTGTTACGAAAAAGAAATTTTAGTACCATACTTTTTTTATTAGGTTTTGCCGAGGGTTAAAACAAATTTTCTTATGATCTATAGAGCATATAGATTCAATATTTATCTTCAAATATATCAACAAAATTCGTGGTATTAAAATAACATTAAACCGCCATTTTCACCTGTCTCCTGAGGTCTGTCCACCAGCTTTTTAGTCAACACTAACTCCACCTGCCCATAGGTTAGGTTAGGTTAGGTTAGGTTAGGTTAGGTTAGGTTGTGCATCCGCTAGATCAGGAATTCGCTCGAAGTGACTCGCATTCGTATTTACAGATCCGGCCGAATACCGGTAGGCTACTGAATGGGCGCCGGCCCAGCCGCCATGGTGTATCCCACGTATGCCTACTAGGTACTACGGACACATAGTAGGCGTCAGGTGTGGATTAGGCTTGTATCCAATGTACTTGGTCTATGTTACTGGATATTTATGATTTAAATAAGTGCTAAGTTTTCGATAAATCTGGTTATATGGCTTTGCAATTAGGGAAATCATGAGCCGATTTACGACATTTAGTTAGTCTTTTTCGATTCTCAAAATACGATCCAAGTTTTGCCAAAAATTGGCTCGGGTTTTCCAAAATTATGCTTTTTGGGGTTTGCAATTTAGGGAAACATGAGCCAAAATTCTAAATTAGGTTAGGCTACTGTAATTGGTTTACTCTTAAAACTCGCAAAATCCGAGCCAAGTTTTGCCAAAACTTTGGGTCGGGTTTTCCAAAATTCGGGTTTTATGGCTTTGCAATTTCGGGAAACCTGAGCCAAATTTCTAAATGAGGTTACTGTAATTTTGTTGTCTACAAACTCTCAAAATCCAAGCCAGCTTTGGCCAAAACTTGGCTCGGGTTTTCGAAATATTGGGTTTTAGGCCTTTGAAATACCTTAAAACCCGAGCCAAGTTTTGCTAAACTAAGTTTTAATCGCCGTTTTACGCATTTAACCCCTCATTTTCCCTGTACTTCATAGCCCTCCCCACTATCGGGCGGCGTGTCTCAAGATCGTTGTATAATGGGGAAAACGGTTTCGCCGAGGGTTGTAATTATTTCCAAACACTATATATTGATGAAAACTAACAGGGAAAAATAAAAAAATCCAAGAGAAAATTGGTGACCATCTTATTTAGTTTTTCCGAATTCTTTATAAAAGTAGACCAAATCGAGAACGAGTGTAATAAGGCAAGAGACGAAACGAAATATATAAGAGAGACTGTTGTTAGGTTAAAGGCAGAATTACAATATGTATGCAAGCACAATGAAACCTTAGACCATTAAAATTGAGAACGGGAGTTAGAAATAGCAGAATTTAGACACATGTTGAAGGAAATGGACGTTTAGCTCACGAAGCAACAATGCGCGATTGAGCAGGCTTCAAGTGATTCGACCGAAAGTGGTGTGAAAGAGGCACGGGAAAAATTAAGAAATGAAGCTGACAAACTAACCAAAAATCAACAGTGTTTAATGCAGGAAATGAACGATGCAAAACGAAATCTAACCATGAAGTGGAGGAGGCAAAGACAAAAGTAAACGACTGTTGTGAAGAAATAAAAGCTAACTTTGCAAAGGAAAGGTGAAAAAGCAAGACACTGATAAGACCAAGCGAAATAATACAATGGAAACCGAAATTAAGAAAGTTATTCGAAACAATGATCGACTATTAGGGAAACCGTTGAAAGGAACAAGTCGGTGATTATTTTCGGACACAAAGAGGGAAATATTAAATCCAGGCATAGACTACAGTAGATCTGGACTGGACACTTAAATGGAACTTTGTAGTAAGGGACCCAAAATCGGAGAACGAATCCCCAAGTTCGAACTTCGAAACCGCGAATATATCACATTTTCGCGGTTTCGAGGTTTGAACTTGGGGTTCGTTCTCCGATTTTGGGTCCCTTACTGCAAAGTTCCATTTTCGTGTCCCAGATCTACTGTAGTCTATGATCCAGGTTAGACAGAGACAAGGTAGAAGATAAATTTATCATAAGTATTCATGGTAAAGTAATTGATGACGGTAATGCAGTAGTTGCAGACTTTAGAAGGATAGGGAAATATGAGGAAGGTAAGGTGAGGCCATTGAAGGTAACATTAACGAGTAGTCAAGTAGTAGACGAAATATTAAGAAATGCAGGGAAACTGAAGGAAGAGAAGGAATACGATAATATAAAGCTGCGAAGGGATATAAGTAAGGAAGACCGAGACAGTTTGAAGGGGAAACTAAATGAAGCCAAACAATTTAACGATAAACGGTCTGAGAAAGATAAGAATTTTTGTCTTCTTCAGGGTGTTGGGACTTCGGGTGAAATAATAGTACATCAAACAACAAGAAGGCGAATAACAAAGGACAAATGTGCAGACATTTCTATTAGATATATATAAACCAAACATAATAGCTGCCTGCGTGTAATGTACACAAATATAGACAGGCTCTAGAATTACAGGATTTATTAATTGATAAAAAGGTAAATATTTACCTATGTTCCCGTTAAGATATCCTCAAGTAACCTATTAAGAACTGTTCAGGGGACTGGTTAGAACTTGTAGGATGTTTAATTGAAGTGCGGAAATCAGTATTTACTGAGAAATAAAAGTTTTAAAAATGCGCTATGTTTTACAGGAGGGTCTGTACGCCGACACATACGCGCGGCCCCGCCCACTGCCCAAAATGTACAAATATTATATTAGATTAGCCTAACCTAACCTAACCTAACCTAACCTAACCTAACCCTAATATAATATAACATAACATTACCTGGGAAAGAGAGGGCAGGGACCCTGGGTGGGTCCCTGCGCATTTTAAGACTGTAATTTCTCAGTAAATACTGATGTCCGCACTTCAATTAAACATCCTACAAGTTCTAACCAGTCCCCTGAACAGTTTTTAATAGGTTACTTGAGGATATTTTAACGGGACCATAGGTAAATATTTATCTATAAAAAATATCATGTGGTATGTTTAACTGAAACCAAACTCGATCAACAAATCGGGAATTAAGTTCTAGTTGCCGAAGGATACGATATTCGGAGACATGACAGAGTAGATACAAAGGGAGGATGAATAATCATTATGACTAGAAACGTTCAAGCGAAATAAATATTGATTAATGATTCCCACATGAGTGAGACAGTGGCAGTAGAGATACACATAGGAAATGAACACATCGTAATAATTAATGTGTATATGCCTCCTTTAACGAACGCATGAAGCTGTACTGAGTATGAAGACAGCATTAACCCGTTCAGTACCAGTGACATTCTTTTGATCGTATTCTGGCAATAAGCAGACGATATTTCTCTGCTTAGGAAGGACCTCTATCAATAATATGGCTTCAAACTATCTCAATCAACCCTTTAAACTACCATATATCCTTCTTAAGCTGCACAGTATCGTCTAAATATAGCTATAATAAAATCTAACGCACATCGCTGGTACTCAAAGGGTTAATACTACCATATGTGATCTGCGTAGATTGCTACAGGAAGCGGAGGACAAGCAAAATAGAGTAATGCTAACGGGGGATTTTAATAGTGGTAATATTAACTAGGTGAAATTCGATGCAAGATCAAATAAACATAGTTGGAGTCATAGGTTGCTAGATTTAATGATGGATTCTTTATGAACCAACATGTACACGAACCTATGAGAATGAGAGGACAGGATGAACCATTAACCTTGGATTTAATCTATACTAGGATTAAAGAAGAGGTAACTTCAAAAGAATATTTGCCACCCTTGGGGAAAAGTGATCACTTCCTATTAAGATTTGACTTTATAATTCACTATGATATTTGAGATGACGGGGTCTGGACAAGATATGCCAAATATATCCAACCACCTGCTCCCGTCTACACATATAACACATCAGACAAAATCTGCCACATTTCTTCCATAAGAAGTCAGGAACCACAGCCTGGGCCCTCCAGGACCCAGGACCACCATCAACATCAAGTCAGAAAACGGGACTCAACCACCCCAAAAACGCGCCCCCAAGAACAGTTCTCATAGAAAACGAAGAGAGTGGGAATTCCGGGAATTCCAGGGAGAGCTACCACAACCATCAAAACCAACCAGTGCCCATTAGTGACACACCCCAACTGCCCCCAGTAGAGTACCAAACTAATTATGAAGAGTCACAGCCTCGCGCAAGTAAACAAGCCGTTTTTTGCTTTTAACTTATCCCCTTAATACTAAATATGAAGAAACCCCCAACTCTAACAAACCCCCCCAAATTAACATCTCACTCCCAAATAACCATCAGGTCCAACCCAGGGCAAATAAAAAGATCAAAACTCCCCAAGCATCATCCTCGAACAAGTCACACAGACAAACAAACTCAAAATCAGAGTATCACACACACCCCTATTACCCCGAGATCACAGCCCCCTTGTGCCGAACAAAAAGGAGTTACTACCTGCACTGAACAAGGTTAAATCAAGCAATTAGCCTACTGGCTTACATCCAATTTAGGATTACGAGATCGGGATCCCTACAATAGAAAGGGATCAGTCAGGTGAAGCCTCTAGTGAAGAACTTCCTATGCTCCTAACAAGTTGTCAACATCCGGTAATACGGGGACTTAAAAGTACACATGCAGGAAGTTTCAATACCTCAGGTGGATCTAGTAGCTTGGATGCTGATCTAAATGCTAGATTAGTATCCCTGTACCAAACCGATACTCGTACTATATATAGAGTTAAATCATCACCACAGTTCAATGCAGACAGTATTCGAGAGTGTCGTGTGGAGAGAAAGAAGGACCAAGATAGAGCCAGACGCATAAAGTTGTTTGGCCCCAAACCTAGTAAGTGTGTGTGAAACCTCCGGGTCCCTGTGATCAACCGTTGAACAACTTGGACCAGTGAAACGTGCTCACAAACGCTCTACCAGTGCCTTTCCTCTACCTAAACCTTTAATTAAGTGTTCTTTTGTTTCGTAATGGTAACGATGATTGCAATTAGGGTTTAACCTAGGTATGTTGAGGTTCATAGTTTAATGTAATAATAGAAGATTGTCCATTCCTCCCTATTTACTTGTTATCCGTTGCTCTGGTAAGGGAGAACAGTTACACAGCTATCGTGGGGTAAATATTGATATACTTCCTCGAATACAGTGTCTTGTATTTTTATGTGGAAATGTATATATGTTTGTCCGGGAATATATACAGTACATGCACTTACACGTAAAAACCAGTGAACGCTTATTCAGACCTAGTTTCTATGATATTTTTATCATCTGGGTACATCACTATCAAAGATAGTTTATTCACAGAGTATTTCGCCTCTGTCACTTATTTATGACTATTACTATAATTACGCTTTATGGAGTACCATTCATACGCATACCTTTTGAGTTATTCTAGCTCTATGATTTATTCAAGTTGCATTAACTTATTGTTCGTTTTGAAATTCAGTCACGCATACATGACATATCTAAATCTTATACAGTATATATATATATATATATATATATATATATATATATATATATATATATATATATTCATGAATTTATCTTCATAATTATTACTCTTTGAATTATTAGAGTTTTATCTCTAGATCAGGTTACCATAACTTATTATTCGTTTTGAGCTCAAGTAGTGTCTTAATTTACATACCTTCAGTACCGTGTGTATGCTAGCGCAGTAACTATTATTTACTTTGAGCGATGCCATACTTAGAGCTTTTCATTATTTCTTCAAGATACTACTTACTGTGATAGAGACTTAACCTCTCTTTGTATTATCATTCACATGTTCTATCTGTAACAATATTATTATTTATATGAATGTGATCTATATATTATTTTCCAACAATATATTGAGAATGTACCCTAGCTATTAAGGATAAACTTGTGAACCATTACTATGTATTTTGTGTCCATTGATTATTACTTGAGTGAAGTTATTTCCCAGCGGATAGGAACCCAAGTTGTTGATTAGCGCTGATTCCTAAGGTGGAAATCGCAATCAGATTGTCAAGTGTATTAGTATAACGTGGCATAACAATATTGATGAAAAAAGGAAGTTCACAAGGAAGAGAGGTTCAATTTTGGAATTGAAACTACAGTATGCTGAGGAAATTCTTTCAAGAAACTAATTGGGACCATGAGCTTCAGGACCAAGACATAGACCGACAATATGAACTTTTCTGTGAGGTTATTAACGACGGAGTGACGAAATGTATTCCAAAGTGGAAAACAGGAATTAAACAGAAAAAAACAGTGATTTAACAAAAGATGTAGAAAGGTAAAAAAAGAAAGAAACACTATGAAAAAGATACCGAAGACAGAAAACAGAACAATCGTACCAGCGATACAAACAAGCAAGATATTTTTACACAAAAGTCAGGAGAAAGGAGAAAGAAAACTTTGAAAAGAATATTATTCAGAAATGCGACAGTGATCCACGTCTGTTTATAATTATGTAAGAGGGAACATGAAAGTCAAGGATAAGATACACAAAATGATGTTACCTATGACAAAGAGAAGGAGATGAGCGAGTTACTGAACACAAGGTTTCAGTCAGTATTTGTAAACGAAACCAAATTTGTAATGGAACACACAGGAGATGGAAAGCAAATAAGGATGGATAAAATATTGTTCACCAAGGAGGACATTCAGGCAAAGATAAATCATTTGGACAAAATAAATGCGATGGGCCCAGACAACATTTCTTGCTGGGTATTACATGAATGTGCTGCATAATTGAGCTATCCACCATGGCTGATTTTCAGTATATCATTGAGAAAAGGTTAGCTCCATAGATTGTGGAAAGTGGCTAACATCATTCCTTTGTATATAAACAGTTCAAGAGAAGATCCTCTGAACTATAGACCTGTATTCCTTACAAGTGTCGTGTGCAAGCTTCTGGAGAAAATTATTAGAGAGAGTTGGATACAGCATTTGGAGGAAAGAATTTTTTTAACAGACAAGCAGTTTGGTTTCAGATCAGGGCGATCATGTGTGTCTAATCTAATCAATTTGTATGATCGTGTTACAGAGATAGTTCAAGAGAGAGATGGGTGGGTCGATTGTGTTAATTTAGACTTTAATAAAGCCTTTGACAGTGTACCACACCAGAGACTTGTATTTAAATGAGAGAAACGGGGAGGAATCTCAGGACAGCTTTTCAAATGGTTGATGGATTTTATAATAGGAAGGGATATGAGAACAGTCATTAGAGGTAAATATTCCAGTTGGGTAGATGTAACAAGTTGGGTGCCACAGGGGTTTGTATTAGCTCTTGTAATGTTCCTGATATACATTAATGATATGCCTACCAACATAAGCACTGGAAGTTACATAAGCATGTTTGTCGATGATGCCAAAATATTAAGAAGAGTTCAAGATAAAGAGTCTTGCACAGCCCTTCAAAATTATAAAACTAAACTGTATGAATGGAGTCAAGCATGGCAATTACAATTTAACGCAGACAAATGTCACATAATGGAGATAAGTGATAGTGCTCAACGACCACACGGAGAATACAACATTGGAGAGATTTATCTTGGGAAGTCACAAAAGGAAAAATATTTGGGTGTGAAGAAAAACTCAAAATTATCACCTGCAGATCAAATAAATGAAAGGTGAGAAACTCATATTCATTACTGGCAAACATAAGAGTTGCATTCAAATATGTAGACAAGAGCATAATGAAAAATTTAATTGAGGCTTTCATTAGACCCATCCTGGAGTATGCTGCTGTGGTGTGGAACCCTCACTTAAAAAAACATATTAGCAAGTTGGAAAAAGTACAGAGAGCCACGACACGATGGGTACCAGTAATAAGAGGTTTAACATAAAAGGAACGACTATAAAAAATGAGCTTACAGTAGACTAACCACACTAGAAGAGAGGATAGAAAGGGGGGACATGATTACGCTGCACGTACTGTATGTGTCAATGGACTGGAATGTCTCGCTCGGGATAACTTCATCACACCAGCAGTGAGAAGGACAAAAGGACACAGTCGGAAATTGGCAACGATGCGAGGCAAGCAGGATGTCAGAAAATTCATCTTTCCAACAAGGTCAATTGAGAAGTGGAATGCCTTACCGGAAAACGTAGTGTGTGCCAAAACTATCCATTGATTTAAAGAGAAATATGATCAAATGAAACAAGCAGACGGGACACCACGAGCTTAGGCTCAATTCCTGTAAACTTACAAATAGGTAATACACACACACACACACACAAACACACATATACATATATATATATATATATATATAACAACCCCACCTCGAACGTGTATATAAAATACTAAAAGATAAAACCAATAGGCCCAGGCAGGGATAGGATAGTGTAGATAACAGGTCACAGGTCAGTCAACAACTTTACTGCTCAGGCAAACCAACCTATGTACAGCTGGCCACAGGAATTTACACCTTCTACATAATGTGATGTATAGAAGAAAAAATAGTGTTCGTGACGTACAAGAATAATTAGCTATACGACCGTTCATTGGTCATATTATTTACCTACTGCATCATAAAATACAATTCTAATTCAGACATACCACTTTTCCTTCCATGCATAAACTCATAGAGATTATAAAATTTCAAGTGAACAACTCTACACCCGTAGAGGTACCAGTGACAAGAAAGACGGGACACACTTACAGATAAAGTGATGACAGACTAAAAGACTTTACTAAAACAATTAATTTATTCAAATATTGTACTTTCTATAGTGCGATGGAAATATGAACATGATTAGATTAAATAACCAGTATTCGAAAATGGATAATAAGTCATAGGCGTGTGCATATATCTTTTAACCGTCTTGGTGGTGTAATGGTTAAGGTGTCTAAAAATCTGTGTGTGATAACCCGAGTTCGAATCCTGGTGGATCGCATATAATTATGCTTTCATTAATTTACTTGGAGGTGTTTGGTGTTGTGATGAAATTAATAAAAACATAGATTATCAGTAGGTTAAGGGATATTTCGTAGCGAGGCCATTCTATATGATCTGTGCCCCATGAATATTCTTTCCTCTCACTTAAACATTAGGCTACCATAGTGCGGCGGGAATAATATGAACATGATTATATTAATATCCAGTATTCGAGAATTAATAATAAGTCATTGGCGTGTGCATAAACCTTTTAACCGTCTTGGTGGTGTAATGGTTAAGGGGTCTAAACATCTGTGTATGATAACCCGGGTTCGAATCCTGGTGGATCGCATTTAATGCTTTCATTAATTTCATTAGAGGTGTTTGGTGTTGTGGTGTAATTAATAAAAAATAGATTATCAGTAGGTTCAGGGATATTTCGTAGCGAGGCCGTTCGTTCTATATGATCTATGCCCCATGAATATTCTTTACTCTCACTTAACCCGTACAGCCCCAGCGACGCGTCGGCGATGTATGTAACGCACAGCCCCAGAGACGCGCCTGACGCGTCACCCTAATTGCGCCGACCGTAACCTCAGGTGTAGCCACTCAAGAGGGCTCAGATTTGTATGGGAACTGTGTACGTATCCCACGCAACCGTGCCGATGGTTGAAAACTCTCAAAGTCCACGTGCGTGCGCGCAAGCGCGCAATAACCTGTTTTTTGGGAATAATTGCCTTCAATTTTTTACTCTTGTAAAATCCGTTTTCTGGGGCTCTGTAGGACCATTTTTTAAGCTTTTTGAGCGGTTTTTCGTGGTTTTTCCTTCATTCCTAACCCATTCGCTATTGTTTCAGGAATAAAACAATTTTTTGAAAACCGGCCGGGTTCTGGTGCGCAAACATTACAAAACTAGCCGGGGCTCCACGGGTTAAACATTAGGCTACCATAGTGCGGTGGGAATATGAACATGATTAGATTAATATCCAGTATTCGAGAATGGATAATAAGTAGTAGGCGTGTGCATAAACCTTTTAATCGTCTTGGTGGTGTAATGGTTAAGGTGACTAAAAATCTGTGTGTGATAACCTGGGTTTGAATCCAGGTAGATCGCATATATGCTTTCATTAATTTCATTGGAGGTGTTTGGTGTTGTGGTGAAATTAATAAAAAATAGATTATCAGTAGGTTCAGGGATATTTCGTAGCGAGGCCGTTCGTTCTATATGATCTGTGCCCCATTAATATTCTTTCCTCTCGCTTAAACATTAGCGGCTACCATAGTGCGGTGGGAATATGAACATGATCAGATTAATATCCAGTATTAGAGAATGGATAATAAGTCGTAGGCGTGTGCATAAACCTTTTAACCGTCTTGGTGGTGTAATGGTTAAGGTGTCTAAAAATCTGTGTGTGATAACCCGGGTTCGAATCCTGGTGGATCGCATATATCTATATCTATCTATCTATTGCCTGACGCCGTGATCCCCGAAGTGGTGGCCACGAACGAACCGCCCCCCATGCACCTCTGTCCCCAGTCAGTCGACGCCCCTCCTCCCAATCAGCACCGCCTTCATTCATATATATCCTCACTCCATCCTTCCACCTCTTCTTCGGTCTACCTCTCCCTCTCTGTCCTTCCACCTTCCTCTCGTACACCCGCTTAGTTATTCTTTCGCTTCCCATACATTCCATATGGCCGAACCATCTCAAGGTGTTCCTTTTCACACTTTCCAGCACATCTACCTCCACACCACACCTCCTCCCTACTTCCTGATTCGTCTGTCTATCCCTCCATGTAACTCCGCATGCACTTCTCAAGTAACTCATTTCCACCACTCTCACTCTTGGTCTGAGTCTCTTCCCGAACGTCCATGCTTCGCTTCCGTAAGTTAGTGCCGGGATTACCACACTGTCATGCAAGGACTTCTTCACTTCCATACTGACCACTCTATTTCTTGTTACTGCTTTCAACGTTCCTACAACCCTCTTCCCCTCTTGCACCCTCTCCCGCACTTCTTCATCCATAGTCCCATATTTACTCAACACACTGCCCAGATACTTAAAAGAGCTGACGATCTCCATAGCCTGACTGTTCAACATCACCTCACACTATGTGACTTCACCCCTTTCGAAGACCATAACCTTGCTCTTCCCCGCATTTCCCTTCAAATTCCGTTTTTCGCACACTGTTCCAAACTCATTTACCAGACCCTGCAACTCCCATTCATTATCACTCATCAGAACTGTATCATCCGCTAACAGCAGTATAGGCAGCTTCCACTCATTTCCCTCCCTTTTCAGCGATACACCAACATCCACTACTCTTCCTAGTATTTCATTCATGACTCCATCCATATATACAGTAAACAACCACGGGGACATCACACACCCCTGTTTCAACCCAACACTCAGGTCAAAGAACTCGCTCTGCTCATTCTCCACACGTACTGCCGCCTTTGCACCCTCATACATGCTCTTCACTGCTTTCAGCAACTTGCTATCTACTCCGTATATTCTAAGTACTTTCCACATGCCTTCTCTATCCACTCTGTCATAGGCCTTAAAGGCATAAGTCCATAAAGGCAACATACATCTTTTGTTGCTTCTCCAGATATTTCTCCACAACACAATTCAGGGTAAAAATCTGATCTACACATCCTCTTCCCTTCCTAAAACCTCCCTGCTCGTCGCCTATCCATTTCTCCGTTCTCACTCTCACTCTCTCAATCACTACCCTACTGTACACCTTCCCTACTACGCTTAAAAGACATATTCCTCGGTGGTTACCAAACACTCCTCTTTCCCCTTTGCCCTTATATAGGGGGACTATTATGCCAGTCTTCCAGTCATTGGGTGCATTCCCCTTCTCCCACGCTAGTTTGCACATTTTCCATACCCATTCGATCACTATCTCACCACCATACCTCAACATTTCTCCACACACTCCATCTGTTCCTGGTGCTTTCCCCAACTTCACTCTTTTCATAGCTTCCCACACTTCTGACCTGATCCCCACCTCCTCCTCCACTACTTCTCTTCTCCCTCCCATACCATATCCAACTATGTTTGCTGGCTCTTCATTCCTTACATTTAGCAACTCCCTCCATTTTTCGACTCTCTCTTGCTTCTCGGCTAGCATTCTCCCATTCTTATCTTTCACACCCTTACTGTTTCCCTTGCTACCTTCCCTAACTTTCTTGACTTCTTTCCAGAACAGTTTCTTACACTCCCTCCATTTTACACTCAGATTCCTTCCAAATTCCTTATCTACTTTTCTCTTACTTTCCTTCACTACTCTCTTCACCACTCTCTTTCTCTCCACGTACCTCGCTCGTTTCTGCCTCTCCAAATCTTCATTCCCTCTACTACCCAACCACTCTCTATACACTTTCTTCTTGTCTTCCACAGCTATTTTTACCTCTTCTGTCCACCATGCTGTACCTTTCACTCCCCTCCCTCTTCTCTTCACTCCCACACACCTCCTCACATGCTGCACAGATCTCTTCCTTAAACACCTTGCTTATCTCCTCCACTTCCTCCATATCTTCCAGGTTGAACCCACCTAGTAGTCTTTCTACTGCTCTCCTGTACTCTTCCCTGATTTCCTCCTCCCGTAGCCTCTCCACCCTCCTCATCATTCCACCTTCCTCTCGCCTCCCTCCAGCTCTCCTCACCCACTTCTTTTGTATCCTAATCTTAGCTACTACTACATAATGATCAGACAGACCCACTCCACTACCCCTATACACCCTAGCATCCATCACAGATTTCTTCATTCTTTCATCCACACATATATAATCAATCAGTGAACTTCGTTCCACCACTGTCTTATCCTTCATCGTCCACACCACTTTCCATGTGTACCTGTGTATCATTCCGTGTCGGAAGAAGGTGTTGGCTATCCACAACCTCCTCCCAACACATACGTCCACAAGTGCATTACCATTCCCATTCATCTCTGACGGTATCCCCCACCCTCCCACCACTCCATCAACTTTCCTATCACCCACCTTACCATTCATATCCCCAATCAGAAATATTCTTTCGTTCTTGTCAAACTTATCCAGGCACGCCTCCACATTCACCTAGAACTCCTCTTTCTCTCTTACAAGTTTATCCTCTGTCGGAGCACACACACAATCACCCACGTTTGTATTCCTACTTTCATTCTCACTCGCACAATCCTTGAACCCACAGACCCATATTCTTTTACACACTCCTTCCATTTGTTACTTACAAACAAACATGCACCTTCTCTCGCTGCTCCCTCACTCACTCCAGCACACACACCCATTCCACGCTCCCACTCTCTCACATCTGTACCCTTCCATTTGGTCTCCGTCATTCCACATACATCCAGCCTGGCATTCACTAACACTTCCAGTACCTCTCTCTCTTTTGTGCCATCATTCATGCCACTCACGTTCCATGTACCTATTCTCAGAATGTCCGTAAGCTTGTCCATAGTCGGTCGGGGTTCGTCAACACAGGGTCCGTCCACATCCGAGGCTGTTTGTTCGTTTATCGTTGCTACGTATTTTTTTTTCCGGGCAGAGGTCGCAAGCCCACCGACCCAACCTCTTTAATCGCCTCTTACGAAACCACGCAGAAGGTACGTGGGGCATATTCTAACCCTTATCCCTTATAGGCTTCCATTAATTTCATTGGAGTTGTTTGGTGTTGTAGTGAAATTAATAACAAATAGATTATTAGTAGGTTCAGGGATATTTCGTAGCCAGGCCGTGCTATGAATTCCCCATGAATATTCTTTCCTCTCACTTAAACATTAGGCTACAATAGTGCGATGGGAATATGTACATGATTAGATTAATATCCAGTATTCGAGAATGGGTAATAAGTCGTAGGCGTTGGCATAAACCTTTTAACCGTCTTGGTGGTGTAATTGTTAAGGTGTCTAAAAATCTGTGTGTAATAACCCGGGTTCGAATCCTGGTAGATCGCATAATTATATGCTTTCATTAATTTCATTGGAGGTGTTTGGTGTTGTGGTGTAATTAATAAAAAATAGATTATCAGTAGGTTCAGGGATATTTCGTACTGAGGCCGTTCGTTTTATATGATCTGTGCCCCATGAATATTCTTTCCTCTCACTTAAACATTAGGCTACCATAGTGTGGTGGGAATATGAACATGATTAGATTAATATCCAGTGTTCGAGAATGGATAATAAGTCGTAGGCGTGTGCATAAACCTTTTAACCGTCTTGGTGGTGTAATGGTTAAGGTGTCTAAAAATCTGTGTGTGATAACCCGGGTTCGAATCCTGGTAGATTGCATATATGCTTTCATTAATTTCATTGGAGGTGTTTGGTGTTATGATAAAATTAATAAAAAATAATGTGTCATATAAATCATATACTTATTTTATTCATTATATTTGTTATTATTATTATTATTATTATTATTATTTAAAAAAAATTATTATTATTTTTATTGAGATACAAACCCCAATAATCGATGAGGGGGGGGGTGGGGGGGTTGCATAAACTGCACCGTATACCAAGGGGTTCCTATTTCTCGAGGGAGTGGCTTGCGAAAAGATACAATGGTAGGTGTACAAGTCTTTTAGGTTATTTTATTAAGGCAAGTTACAGAGTGTGAATAACATGAATTATTATACTTATTTATTAGTGGCCCCTAAATCACTGACGATATGCCTAATAATATAATAGTCCACTTTCAAGCGCCCGCGGTCAGCCAGTTTGAAACTACCGCCGCGAGGAGAAAGAGTCCTACGTCATAAGTGTAACGCTAATTATCTTATGGAAACGTCTTATGATTGGGGTACTCACTACGAAAAAACTTCGTAAAAAAGAAAAAAAGAAAAATTAACTTAATACTTGTTATATTAATGCTTTCCATCTCGGTGGATTTCTTGCGTGGATTCTATCCCTGATGTTGCTCTCAGAGATGCCATTCCCCTTCTTCTCCCCGCATCCATACCGACTGGTTGCGTGCGGCCTGTGCTCCTGCCACACTCTTCGTTCTCTCTCTTCTAGTGAGTCATTGCTCATTTGTATATATCTAAGTTGTATTGAACAGGTTTTAGAATAGCTAGCACAGGCTGCCCCATGATATGTCTGCAGGAAGTGTTAAAATAGGGTACTATTGTACAGGCGCCTTCGTGTCCCCCAGGATCAGCGCCTAATGTGTTTTTGTTTTTGTTTCTCTGGGCCTTAGCTGTTCCTCTTATCTACTAGTTAGGAGGCTACTATATCAGCAGGAATATGCTTCAGGCCGTCTCTATGAGGCAGTTGCATTATCTTTGTTTAGCAGGCGCCCTAGTTCAAGGGTTGTCACACGTGGTGTGGAACCTTCTAGTGTCCGAGCCTGCGCTTGCCCTCTCGCGTGGGCCTCTTCGCCATATGCAGCAGCATGTGTCCTCAGGAGGTAGGTAACCAGCCAAAATGATGATTACTACGAGCCTCGTGGCCAGCCTCAGTAGGGGTCTCCTTAGTGGGCTAGGGGTAATTTATTTAATTAATAAAATTATAATACTATTGTAGCCCTAAGTTTTCCCTCGTTTTGTGCATGTAGAGTTATTTTACATGTGAAACAGGGATTCAGGAGACGTCCTGATGGTGGTGTGAGTTTTTGGGGATGTCTGACTTTCTCATATAAGTCAACACCTCTGAAAATTTTGGTTTGTTTTTCCGGCGGGCATTCTGTGTATTGCCGCCATCTTCTCGTCTCGCAGACGAGTAAGGAATGAACCAAATTTCCCGGCATGGTGTGCTATACCACGAACCTCCTGGCGGAAATGCTAATTCTTAAGGGAGTAATCTCGGCCCGCCGAGTGAACTCGCCCAGACTGATAGCCTCCCACGGATGACTTCGAACGCCCGGCGCAACAGTCAAGTGTGGAAATACTATCTATCTAGTCAGTGATAGTAAAGAGCTAAGGTATTAGTGGGCCAGTGACACTTTGTCACAGGTAAGCAGTTCTAGAATTGAAAAACCTAAGTTTTTCACTTTCAGGACCAGCGGAAGGTTAGAGTAGCAGTGGCTATAGCTAATTTTCCGGCGGACTTGAGGTAGGATGTGTATAACCTCTCGGATTATCCTTATGAGCATTGATTCCTGGAAATTTTCTGTTTCCAGATCACAACACATCGGTAGCAGCAGCAGGTGAGGGGCAGATCACGGCAGGGGGGGTTTTGTTTAGCTCCATCCTGCCTCTGTTCACTCTATGCGCTACTCCTACCTGCTCTCTTTTACCAGTGTTCGCACATAAACTATGCGTAAGATGTGTGAAGTGCCTTGATAGATCACGGGGCCTCTGGGTGTCGAAGAAATGCGCCGCGTGTTCGGAACTGCGAGCGGCGCTGTTCGACAAGAGAGATCACTCATGCCTCTTGGCACTGAAGGAGATTAAATTATGCTGGGGTCACACATTCACGTATATGCTCCCGTATGCTCCCGTACGAAGGTTTATTGGTAGTTGGCAACCGAATACGTAAAACGTAAGGGCTTAGTACGCAAAACGTAAATAAAATTGTGTCTAGTCGTGGGGGTTGGTACGCATGGCGGGCGTAGCCACGCTGGTCTTGGAGGTGGATGGTGCGGCCAAGGTCGCCCGGTATGTTTTGGATTTCGAATCAGATACGGGGCTCGCGCTCACGTATGTCAAAAGTCGGGATAGCATACGTCTTACGGCTGCAGCCCCGTAAAACGTAGCAGCTAGACAGGTAAAACGTAAGTTTCTCCCGCCAATCGTACAATGTTCACGTAAAACGGGAAAGTGAAAGTAAGTCCGGCCGCATCTGGCAACACCGCCGCACTGCGTGTTGGCGGGAAGACGCGGCAACGTTGTACGGGGGGTATATAAGAAGCAGCGGGGGACACTCCCGTCATACCTCTCACCACACCGGAGCAGCAAACAACAAAGCAACCCTGCCACCTGCTTGCCACCCTCTGCACCCTGCCCTGCCCTGCTTGCCACCCTTTGCACCCTGCCCTGCCCTGCTTGTCACCCTCTGCACCCTGCCCTGCCCTGCCCTGCCCTGTACCATGCAGAAGAAAGGCGTGAAGAAGGCCAGGAAGGCTTCCCCTGCCACCTCGACGTCTGACACATCACCTGGTGACCCCTCTCAGCCCGGCCCCTCCAACTCTGACCCCTCTCAGCCCGGCCCCTCCAACTCTGACCCCTCTCAGCCTGGCCCCTCCAACTCTGACCCCTCTCAGCCTGGCCCCTCGACGCCTGAAGATGAAATTGTTCTCGACCTCGGCCCCGATAGTGGAGAGCTCGAGGTTGAAGTGGATGATGAGACTGACGAGGAAGAAGAGGAGGAAGAAGTAGAACCTGCACTTACCAACAGCCAGGCTCCACCAAAGAAACGGCGCAGGAAGAAGACGAACGTGATACTGACGGAGGAGACGGAGAGGATGCTGGCTGATAGGATTGAGCTGGATGCGCCTTTCATTTTTGACAAGGGGGACCCCAGGCACAAGAACAAGGAACATATAGAGTCTGTATGGGCGGAGAAGGCTGCGACCATGGACCCACCAATGGCCGCCTTTGATTTGAAGACCTGGTGGGGATCTCTCCGCTCCAGGTTCGGCCGGCTCAGCAAGTTGAAGAGTGGTGATGGGGCCAAACGACTGACTGAGAGGGAGAAGTGGATCCTCAGCATGTTCCACTCCATGAAGCCACACATCGTCCGTCAAAAGAAGCCCCGGTCACTTGGTATGCCTCAGGTACGTTGATATTTCTTATGTTTTCAAACCCTTCCACAGTGACAGTGTCAGTTTTAGGTTATTTTCGTAATTATTTTGCTTATAATGATGCTATTATTGTGTTCAATTTATCGTGTTAAACTTCAAATATTTGTTAATGAAACGCATAATAACTCAAACCAGTTTATTCATGTTATTTTAAAGGTTACAAGGATGAATGGTTATGTTGAATTTTATTTTAAATGTTATTTACATAAATAAATACATGTTACTAATTCTACATTCATGTCACAACAGACTGCTGCCCAGGCTGCAGCACCGGCGCCTGCTGGTGTTCCTGTCCCTGACCGCACCCCAACACCTTCTGTCCCAGTCTACGAGGTGGATGACCCCTCTGCCGGCAGTCAGGAAGAGGAGGACACACCCCCAGCCATCGCCCAGCCTGCACGGAAGGTGAAGAAGGGGAAGCCTCCTGGTGCTGTCCCTTCAACGTCAACACACGGGACCCTGGAGCAAGTGAGTAGAGAAAATATTACATAAGAACATAAGAACATAAGAACATAAGAAAATGGGAGTCTGCAGAAAGCCGATTGGCTTAAGCAAGGCAGATCCCTGTCCCACACAACCCCAATTCAATTACAAAGCCCAATTATAGGCTCCACACTCTAATACCCTGAGGATCATCTTACCAAAACGGCTAGGGATTAACGCAGGATTATGGGGGTCTGCAGAGTGCTGATTGGCCCAACCCGGCTGATCCCCCTTCACACCCAACCCCTCTCGTCCATATGCTTATCCAATTTTATCTTAAAGCTCCCTACAGTTTTAGATCCCACTACAGCACTTGGTAGTTACATTGTTCATTGGTGGCACCCCATTGCAATTCCATGCTATTATTAGATAAAGTGTTTCTGTTTCCAAGGTTATTACAATAACATAAATTAATAATAATATTAAAGATGTCATGATTTCACACCATACTATCGACAATAACTTTGAACATATTTTGTTCCCAGAATACCACAACATTTCATTGGTTAAAATAAATTTGTTGTCAAATATGAAAATATTATGTTTCGTGTGTTTAATGTTCTATTGTTTCTTGTTCAAGGTCCTCGCGAATTCTGAGAAGCTGCGACAGAACCTGGGTCAGGCGTTCGATGTGGTCGAGGACCAGGACCATAAATATTGGCGCTACTCCCTGGAGGGCATGGTGAAAGACTGTGTGGGGCTGCCTCCAGCTTATAACACCACACTCAAGTTGGAATTGTTGGCAGCCATCGACCGGTTCAAGGTTGCCCATGCGGAGGGAGTGCCCCGGCCTGGTCCGGACCTCTTGCTCCACGCCCACAGGAGCTTTGGCTTTCCGGCGCCCCTACCCCAACCCGTGGCACAGCAGCATCCGACAGTGATGTACCAGGGCACTCCAGCAACAACCCTGCCTCCTCCCACCCTGTCGACCCAGCCTCAGCCTGGTCTTGGGGGCATCGTGCTACCTGCACACCAGGTTGCAGCCTTGAGGTCGTTGTTGGTGCAGCCACCTGTAACGACACCCCCTCGCCAATTCGTCCCGCCTACTGCCTCCACACCCAGCCAACCATCTTTCGACCTGGGGCAGTTTGGCAACACATTCCTAGAAATGTTGACGGCTCAAAAATCCCCAACACCTGGCATTGTAGGTACGCCTGTGTCTGCCATAGATCCCCTGAATGAGACACAGGAGATCCCCAAGCATTTATAATACCCTCTGTATATATATATATATAGTATAAATCTTAATGTGTATTTGTTAAAAATATATGTATTTGTGTAATGACGTGTGTGTTTCTATTTCCAATATTTTATCATAATTGTTGATTAATAAGATGAAAAAAAAATCTATAATGAAAGTAATGAGCATACACAATAAATAATTCATTTAAACGCAATAATGATAATATGGTTAATACTAATTATGACAATCCTTGATGGACAACTTACATTAAATATAACTGTTAGACATAAAGTACAAAACAAAGGTAACATGGAAAACATAGCAAAATTGAATGCAATTAGAAAGTCAAAGATGTAAAATTAAATAAGCATAGTACAATTTAAGTACACATATAATTTAAACTACATAGGAAGAACCTAAACATTAGAGAAAATGCACTTTCAAAGATACAATTACAATACAAAGCAAACTAGCAAAGCCTCGATGTATTTAAAAGTAAATGTAACTCACCTAAATCCGGTCATCCTGCCAAGCCACAGATCCTTGAGGGGAATTAAAGTAGGTCTTGAGGTAGTTGCGTTGAGCCTTGGCAAGCAGGGTTGCAGTGTTGCGGGTGGGATGTTGTTTCCTACAGGTGGGTCAGTCCTCCAGGCGCCAGGTATGAGTTGGTGGGTGTGTGGGTCCTCTTGATCTACCTCTGATTGTGGTGGGCATTGGCCTCGTAGGATGTTGTGCAGAATGCATGAGGCCAACACAACAACCTCTACACGTTCAGGTTTTAGAGATATTGCAGTGTGGAAAACCTGGAAGCGGTTGGCAAGAATGCCAAAGGCGTTCTCTACCGTCCGGCGGGCCCTGCTGATTCTGTAGTTGTATATTCGTTCCTGCTTCGTGAGGGATCGTAGGGGGTAGGGCTTCATCATGTAGGCGCGTAGAGGGAATGCATCATCACCTACTAAGAAGTATTCCGTGGGTGGTCCAGTGGGATCGGTAGAGATGACCTCGGCGGTTGGCAGATTTGCGTCCTGTTTCTCAAGCAAGTTAGACAGACTGGTGTGTGCAAAGCCACCACCATCAGACTCTGACCCTATGGCACCAACGTCGACGTATATGAACTTGTAGTTGGACTCAACAATTGCCATCAGGACAATGGAAAAAAACTTCTTGTAGTTGAAGTAATATATGCCACCAAAGTTTGGGTTTCGGATCCGTATGTGTTTGCCATCAATGGCTCCTACACAATGCGGCAGATTCCATCGTTCCTCATAGCCGCTGGCAACCTCCTTCCATGCAGCAGGCGATTGTGGCGTCTTGATCTCCTGATCTCCGTAGACAGAAATGATGGCCTGGCAGGTGTCGGGCCCAATTTGGCTGATGGTGTTGTGGGCAACACAAAAGTTGTATTGCAGGCTCTTATATGAATCACCCGTAGCGAGGAAACGTAGGGTGATGGCCACCCGCAGACCAGGAGGAATGGGGTTCCGCCAGAATGTAGGTTTCCTCTGAATGAGGGGTGTGACACGTTCAACTATCTCATCAAATAGTTGTTTGTCTACCCGGGTGAAGTTTTTGTATAGTTGTGGACATTCAGTGGCCAACTCTTTCATCAGCTTCTCATAATGGCCATGTTCAGGCCTTCGTTGTAGATATGGCCACACCCACACTGTCCTCTTGCTCCTTTCATTCTTCTTCTCTTCTTCTTCTTCATGGATGTGGTTTGCTATTGCAAGCAGTTCTAACATTTCTATGTAGGAAATGATCCATTGCATGAGCCGGGTGTTATGCCTGTTCTCCGGTTTGATTAGGGAGTTCACCATCTTGAACTCCTCCAGGATGTATTCCGTGATGTTCTTCATGGTGCCGAGTCAGGAGTGGGAATGGGAACGTTGTGGCCAGCCATGCCCTTTTCTAGTTCCCAGATTCCAACCAAGACATACGTGGTTGACAAAAGACTGTCTTTGTATGTGTTTGGACAGACGGGGTGTGCCTACGATTGTCCGGACACGGTCCACGTAATGCCTACAAACTCACAAGACGTACGGCCTCAGCTACGTAGGTATTGTGGGGGCGTGGCCATGGGCGTGGCCTGTGTTCCCGCAAATCGGGCAGCCCAGGCGGACTAACGGGGACATGCTTACGCAAGTCGCAAGCACGTACGTAGCTCCATACGACTACATTACGTCTGACGTAACACTGGCCCCGTTACGGTACGTATGTCGGGAAGTGCAATAGTCTTCCTCTATACGGGCGTACACAGCCGGACTACGCCCGTCATTACATAAAATTGGCGATCATGCCTGACGGGAGCAGACGGGAGCGATATACGTGAATGTGTGACCCCAGCATTAGAACTTATTTAACCCGCTGAGTCCCAGCTAGTTATTAATAAATGTACCACCAGGGACCAGCCGGTTTTGAAAACAGTTTTTTTTTCCAGAAACGATAGCGAATGGGTTAGGAATGAAGGAAAAACCAAAAAAAAAACGATCAAAAAGGTCAAAAATTGGTCCTACGGAGCCCCCGAAAACGGATTTTACAAGAGTAAAAAATTGAAGGCAATAACCCCCAAAATTCCGGTTTTTGCACGCTCACGCGCACGTGGTTGGACTTTGAGAGTTTTCAACCATCTTCATGGTTGCGTGGGATACTTACACAGTTCACATACACATCTGAGCCCTGTAGGTGCCATAGGACCGAAGTAATTGGGACCGGAGTAACACTGACGTAACTGTTGCGTCGCTGGGGTTTAGCGATACATACATTGCTGACCCAAACGCTGCGTCGCTGGGGATCAGTGGGTTAATGTTTACGCTAAAGACATTGCCAATAAGGCCTTGCACTGTGATGACGAAGCCCTTTGGGATCATCTGGTTATCAAATCTCCATCTTTAAAATTAACGCCGTCCAAGTCAACTCCTAAAACGAAAATTAATCTAAAGTATTATCTAAAGAGCTAGTAAGTAGTAGTGAGAGTAGCGACAGTTCTGAGGCAACCCCCCCCCCGGCCGGCGGAAACTAGGATGTTCACCTTCACCTAGGACCAAGTCTCGGTCCAGATCTAGGTCCCCTCGCTTCCATCGACTCATCTTCTAGGTCAAACAAACGACGGAAAGAGGAGTCAGTTACTTCGACCCCCAAATCAGTGACAGGACATAAAAGTGCCCGCACGGATGAGACGCAGCCGCGGCACCGGCCATCGCCGGGATCACAGCCACTTCCCTCCACCTCTACCTCCACATTACCTAACGTCCAATCTGGCAGCTCGGAGGTAGGGACGGAGGGGACTGAATCGAATCCCAGGGACGTGCCTAGGATATCTTTATGTGAACCTCAGGATTTTACCTTTTCTATACCTAAATTAAACTTTGCTGTAACACGTAGGGGTCCCCCGGTAGTGTCACAGAAGGTACTAGCAGAACAGTACCGGGGCTTTTCGACTTGTACATGCCAAAGTTGTGACAATTCTAACGAGGTGATACCGGACTCCCAACCACCCGCTGATAAGGGTAGGGGTGTCTGGAGACAGTCAGAGCCCTCTCAGGTACAACCTTTAGCTCAGACTCAGGACACGACTAGGGAACGTGATAATGTACAAACAATCCCCTTGTCTGTCCCAGATTTAGTTTGGCCGATAAATGATCAGGTGCCAGAACCACGGCAATCAACACCGGAAATTGTGGATCTACATGAGGAGCCAGAGGACGTTGATCTGTCCTCGGCTCAACCAAGACCTAATGAGGAAGTATCGGAGGAGAGTTCTGAGTCCTCCAGAGAGTCCCATAGTAAATGTTTAACGACAGATGACCTCAATGATATCTTGCATAAAGTCATGCGCCAGTATCATATTCCTACTTCCCAGGGTCCTTCCACTACTACTCCGGTAACTCCCCCGATCAAGTCAATAGTGCGGCCATTAGAACCGACCGGAGTTAAGTCTCCCAATAAGTCATTTTCTCCCCTTACCGTCAATCCGGCGAATATCACGGCAAGTGGCACTACAGTGCCCGCCTCCTTGACAACCACAAATGTCCGGGTGATCACTGACATTATTCCTCCTCCTCTCGATAAACTCCCACAGAGGAGAGGGCCTATGCCTCTCTTGTACGGGCCAGACTGTTCATGGGTACTAGCTATCGCACAGAACCCACATATGGCACAAACGATGGTATCGGGGGAGCTTCCGGTCCCTAGTGACTGGACCATTGAAGTGAGTAGGAGCAAGATGCTTAGAGCCAAAGATGCGCAAGGACAACTATTGGATGTTACAATTAAGGCTATACCTAATGTATATTCCTCTGACTTCTTTGTATACTTTGCTACTCCTGCATTACCTCCTGCCTCGGCTGCACGACTTTTTGCGGACTGGTCACGATCTGACTGCGTGAATGACATAAAGTCACTCAACTCGCTGAAACCGGAATTGGATAAAATCCCGGTGCTCGATCAGTCACAACCCAGTCCTGCAGGTGGGGCAGGTAGGTGTGGGCCCGTGGGTGGACTGGGAAGCTGAGGCGCAACAATTTGCAGCTACCATTACCTCAAAATCCTCCCACCAAATTCCTCAGGAAACCCATTCATTACCCATTAATAAGGCTGGAGGGGTGTCCCCTGCTTTGTTTGATTTCCTGGCGGCTCCCAAACTGTCCCTTTATGAATTACAGGAACCTTTCTCAACTCCCCCTCCAGCCCACTTAGACAGAGATTTCAAATTGCGATACAAAGCATATAGACTTTTCTCACAATTCCTCTTAAGTCGCCAAATAGCCCAGTCACCCACAATGACTATAACAGCCATCTCTGATCAAAATGTACGGAAGGCCACGGAACTGTCCCGGCGGCTTCTATTGCAAAATTAAATACAGTCCCTAGGTGATATCAGAATAGCCTTAATGGAGGCTGTTTGTGCACGCCAGGACTTACGGGTGTACATGGTGAAGAAGTTACCGGAAGACATTGGTCGCCGGGTAACACTTTCCCCTGTCTTAACTTCCTCTTTGCTAAACTTAGACACATGGAGGGCAGTATATAATATGGTAGATAGCTTGAAGACGAGTACTTCCCAGCCTAAGAAGGAGTCTTTAAAGAAACCATACTCTAAACCAAAAGGTGGAGGTAAGTCTCAATATACCAGTGCTAAACAGTCCTTTCAGGACTCCAGGTCTCCCCAACAGCAGGGAGGTACTCAGCACAAGCAAAAGCAGGGTAAACAATCAGGCAAGTGGAATAACAAGGGTAAGTCACAACACAAGCCTCAGCAGGGAACGACATCTGCTAAACCTAGTCAGCCGTCTACCTCTGGCCCACCACCACCAAATAACTAGTCAATTAAACTCTCTCTCTCCCGGGGCCTATCACAGGCGAGTTGGATTCGAGAGTAGTTCTTCCGGACAAGCCCAGTCAAGCGACTGGGTCATTCCAAGCATATCGCAGGGCCTAGCCCCGGCGGACTTGGGCTCGGAGAGTGGTAAGCAAAGGAATCACTTGGAGGTGGCTCCGGCGACCTCGTTTACGTCAAACTCTAGAATTCAATCATGTTTCTTTAGAGGTGGAGTCACTAGTCCAAGAAATGATTACCAAGCATGTCATTGTCCTAGTCGATCCAACTTGCCACGTTTTCACTTCCAGACTTTTTCTAGTGCCAGAGAGGGACAGTGTACAGATGCGACCAGTAGTAGATATCTCGTGTCTGAACACACACATTCACAATTTACCCTTCAGGATGCTCACTGTGAATCAAATCAGGCTCACACTCCCACCGCAAGGCTGGATGTGCTCACTAGACCTGAAAGACGCCTATTGGCATGTCCCCATAAAAAAAAGGTTCCAAAAATTCCTCGCCTTGAGGATCAGGCAAGAGTTCAGAGATTGCCATTCGGTTTGAAACTGGCACCGAGAATTTTCACAAGATTAGTCCGGCAGGCCCTTATGCCAATGTTAGCTCAGGGGATCAAGGTGTTATGGTACCTAGACGACTTGCTAGTAGTGGCAGAGTCAGAGAGTTTATGTCATATTCATGTAAATCAAGTGATAAATCATGTATAAACCCTAGGGTTCAAGGTCAACTTGGCAAAGTCGCTCCTTGTTCCCACACAGGTAATTCAGTGGATAGGGCTGGCCTGGGACACAGCCAATCTTACTTTCAGTCGGAGTGTGGACAACCGCAACAGATTTCGCAGGAAAGTGTTTCGGTTTCTCCACAGTCTGAACACGACGAGGAGAACGTGGGAGTCCCTGGTTGGTTCTCTCAACTGGATTCAACTAACTGTGAAGTTGGGCCGGTTGAAAGTAAAGAGATTAATCCTGGAAGGCAACACATTTTTCCCACTCTTGCCGGAGGGAAAATTATGGACCATTCCTCCATTAATTCACAACTTACTGTCGGTCTGGGCAAAGAAGGAAACATTGCACTCAATAATGATGTGGGTTTCTTCCCCACATACAGTATGGATAGACACAGATGCTTCAGGGACAATAGGCTGGGGATATCAGTCGAACCTAGGCCATTAGGGTCAAGGTCTGTGGTCCAAAGACGAGAACTTTCATATCAACAAACAAGAGCTTCTAGTCCCTTTGTTTTCCTTCAAATTCACGGCTCATCGTTACAGGGAAAGTCAATTGCCTTTCGAATGGACAATTTGAACGCGGTACACTGCATTCCAAAGCAAGGGTCAACGAGGTCTCGGAAGTTACAAGAATTGTCGGAACAGATTTTTGCTCTGGCCGAAAAGCTGAGCATTCATCTACTGTAAATGCATCTTACCTCCCGGGCGTGGCGAACGTCTGGGCAGACGCTCTGTCTCGGAAACAGAGAACCACAGCAGAGTGGGCACTCAAGCAAAACATCTTCAACAAGATGATTGCAGAGCCATACCGTCCACAAGTGGATCTATTGGCGTCCGAGGGAAACCACAGACTCCCTTTCTTCCTAACCCGCCGGGAAATGACTTCGGCGGGGAGTCCAAACGCATTGTTGGAGGACTGGAACAAATGGAATTCCATCTATCTTTTTCCGCCTCCAGACGCTTCACTCATGTGTCAAGTAGTTCACAAACTACGGGGTTACCGGGGCTTAGTCTCGATGATCGCGCCACTTTGGCCCACTCAGGTGTGGTACCACCAATTGAAAACGTGGTGCGAGAACCCGGTGTCACTCCCGGTCTCGTACTTCCACTTGGAGACAATTGGCAACCTAGAGACCTCGCTGAGTTTTGCCTTCTGGACATTCAAAATGCCAAATGGCTAACTCAGTATGGAGAGAGTGTTACAAATAAATGTCTTAATCAATATACTATGTCTACCAGGAGACAATACCAATCACATTGGAAAACATTCACAACCTGGATAGTGGAAACAGCACAAACAGACTCATCAGTAGCTTTGGTGTTTAAGTACTTAGACTATTTGTTTGAACAAAAGCGCTTTTCTGTAGTTACACTAAAAAATCACTTGTCTGCCATTAGAAACCCCTTTTACGACCTTACTGGTCGATCCATACCGCAGGCAGAGGAAAAAGGGTTCATGAGGGCATGTTTTAAACTGCATCCACCACCACGTCAGCTCATGCCTACCTGGTCGCTGGACAAAGCTTTATCTTTGCTTCATTCGTGCAAATATAATCATGCGCCGGACTTTGACTCATTATTAAAGAAGGCTGGGTTCCTTATGGCTTTGGCGACATGAAACAAAGTTTCGAAGCTGGCGGCGATGAGCAACGAACCTAATTGCCTCAGGTTTGGGAGACTGAATGAACACTTACAAATCGCTCCGTCTCCCACATTCATAGCAAAGAATGAACATTGTGATCATGTGTTTTCAGAATTTATAGTCCCAGCACTGAAACGTGGACATACGCATCACATTTTGTGCCCAGTGCAGGCTTTACTTAAGTTTATGAGGGCAGCACAACCTCAACAACCAGGCTTTTTATGGGTCAACAGTACAGGTAGTCGCGTCACGAGAAGGAAATTAGTTTCTTTACTCGTAGATGTCATTAGGGAAAGTAATCCCGGTGTAGTGGGCAGAGCCCATGACATAAGAAAGTGGGCCGTCTCTCTCAGATTCTTACAAAATTATTCAATTGATGACATAGCTAACACTAAGTTGTGGGCTTCCAATCATACTTTCTTGACGCGATACCTGTCTGTGGCTCTGGATAAGCCAAACCTAACCTGTGTGGCGTTACGGCAGCGGGTCTAGTTAGTCCATGTGCTATTACAAATTAAGTTTAATCTTAAAGGAGAAAAAAGAGGGGGCGGGGGGGGGCGGAAAGCCCAAAGACCCCTAGAGCCCCTCCGCCGGATATTGTGATAAGATCACGAGCTGTGATACTTAATAAGGCGAGCTGGTTCTACAGCTCTAAAAAAAATTTTTTATATTCTTTGAAGATATCTATCATAGAAACAAAGTGTACAAATTATATGAAATGTTCAAATAGTTTTAAGGATAGAAGACATAATCCATGGATATATGGGTCTGTATTAGTTGAACATGAATACAAGTATGTTCCTTGACAACAATTATTATGATCTCAATGCGAGATAGTTTCATTTGTACCTACTCGGTCTCTACCTATGTTATTTTGTTAGTGGTTTGATATTGTCACGAATGTCCCCCTCCAGTCTTGAGATATCAGGCATATCGTCAATGATGATGGGGCCACTAATAAATTATAGGTTTGATTCCCGGAGGGAAGAATGAAAACCTAATATTTAGTAGTGGCCCCGAAATCATTGACGATGTAGGGCCCTCCCTTCCATCCCCTTTCCATTCGATTTATGTCTTGGGTTTAGTCTTAATATGTCATTGAAGGGGGAATGGCGTCTCTGAGAGCAACGTCAGGGATTGAATCCACGCAAGAAATCCACCGAGATGGAAAGCATTAATATAACAAGTATTAAGTTCATTTTTCTTTTTTCTTTTTTACGAAGTTTTTTCGTAGTGAGTACCCCAATCATAAGACGATTCCATAAGAGAATTAGCGTTACACTTATGACGTAGGACTCTTTCTCCCCGCGGCGGTAGTTTCAAACTGGCTGACTTCGGGCGCTTGAAAGTGGGCTATTATACTAATAGGCATATCGTCAATGATTTCGGGGCCACTACTAAATTATTATGTTCCTTCCAACAACCAACCATACTCCTAAAATCGATTAATGAAATTTACAAACACATGTGGCAGTCCGTGGATTCGAACCCAGGATGCTCACACCGAAAATCAACACCTTATACATCGCACCACGAAGACAGTTAAAGGTTGGTGGACACTGTCTACGATTTATTATGCAACTTCGAATCCTGCATATCAATCTAAGCATGTACACACATCCCAACTGCAACTCACGTAGGCTATGCATATGTGAATGGAAAGAGCAATTAATGGGGCCTTAACCACTTAGGGAAGTCCTCTCGATAAATTACTCCTGAACCAATATCAATTATTATGTTCCTTCCAACAACCAACCATACTCCTAAAATCGATTAATGAAATTTACAAACACATGTGGCAGTCCGTGGATTCGAACCCAGGATGCTCACACCGAAAATCAACACCTTATACATCGCACCACGAAGACAGTTAAAGGTTGGTGGACACTGTCTACGATTTATTATGCAACTTCGAATCCTGCATATCAATCTAAGCATGTACACACATCCCAACTGCAACTCACGTAGGCTATGCATATGTGAATGGAAAGAGCAATTAATGGGGCCTTAACCACTTAGGGAAGTCCTCTCGATAAATTACTCCTGAACCAATATCAATTATTATGTTCCTTCCAACAACCAACCATACTCCTAAAATCGATTAATGAAATTTACAAACACATGTGGCAGTCCGTGGATTCGAACCCAGGATGCTCACACCGAAAATCAACACCTTATACATCGCACCACGAAGACAGTTAAAGGTTGGTGGACACTGCCTACGATTTATTATGCAACTTCGAATCCTGCATATCAATCTAAGCATGTACACACATCCCAACTGCAACTCACGTAGGCTATGCATATGTGAATGGAAAGAGCAATTAATGGGGCCTTAACCACTTAGGGAAGTCCTCTCGATAAATTACTCCTGAACCAATATCAATTATTATGTTCCTTCCAACAACCAACCATACTCCTAAAATCGATTAATGAAATTTACAAACACATGTGGCAGTCCGTGGATTCGAACCCAGGATGCTCACACCGAAAATCAACACCTTATACATCGCACCACGAAGACAGTTAAAGGTTGGTGGACACTGCCTACGATTTATTATGCAACTTCGAATATTAGGTTTTCATTCTTCCCTCCAGGACTCAAACCTATATTATGTGCATCACCTCCATATTATGTAAACACCACCATATAACCTTCACATTTCCTCAACATTCCCCAAACACTAATTTCCTAAATAGACCATGCCTATGGTTAAGACTAATGTAAATAAATTTAGTATGCCCTTCAAGATCAGGACACCTCTGTCTCATATTTTTAGTGCAAACACAAGCTACACAAATAAACAAAAAACACTTTCTACCATGCCCCTACTACCCCGAGAGGCAAATCCCTTGACCCAATTAATAAAAGGGTTACTACCTGCCCGAAACAAGGGAAAGGCATGCAGAAGCCAGGGCAATACATCAGGAGTGCAGTTTTTCCCACAAGAAGGATTCGTAAATCTGGAGTACCCTTGAGCTTAGGTATAAGTTCTTACTTTTTCTGAATTCGACAAATAATTCAGTTAAAAATAATACAAACAAGTGAATAGAAGTGACCCCGAAGAAAGAAGAAGAAGAAAGAAGACCGGCCTCTACCTGGAGTGTGTGAAACTCTCGTCGAGCCCCTGTAATCAACCGAAGGACAACTACAGAAGTGACCACATGTTCGCCAGACTCTCTACCAGGCTTCTATCCTTCTATCTCTTTAAGTGCTCTTTGTTTTGTAATAGAAACGATGATTTCAATTAGGGTTAACTCGATATGTTGAGGTTCAGTTTAACGTAATTATTGAAGATTATCCATTCTTCACTTCTCCTAGTTACCTGTCGCTCGATTTAGAGAGAACATTACACACCCCTATCTGTGGGATAAAGATATATATATATATATATATATATATATATATATATATATATATATATATATATATATATATATATATATATATACAGTATATGCTTCTTCGAATATAGGCTCCTATATTCTTTATGGAGAGATATACATATGTTTTTCCGGGAATAATTACATGCATATTTACACGTCAAAACCAGTGAACAATTATTCAGTTCTTGCTTTATGTAATTTGATCATTGGGTACGTAAATCATAGATAAGCTGTTCACAGAGTGTTTTCTCAAATCAGTCTCTTATTTTGACTATTATTATTATCACGCTTTCTAAAGTCAAATTCATTTTGTGTATTGTTTGAGTTATTTTTAACTCTATGTTGTTAGAGTCGCATTAACTTACCCGCCGACTAGAAATCTCAGTCACGCATACATGACTAATATTTATCTTTAACCAGTTCATGAATTTATATTTATAATTATTACTCTTTGAGTTATTTGAGTTCAATCTCCTGTCTAAGTTGAATTAACTTATAGTTTATTCAAGAATCAAATAGTTTCTTATTTTACATACTCCTTCAGTGACGCGTGTATGCTATCGCAGTAATTAATATTTACCCTTGGCGGAAACTGACCTTGCATTTCCCTGTTTTCTATCAAGATACTATTTATTGTATTTGAGACTTAACATCTCTGTGCATGATTATTTGCTGATTCTAATAGTAACATCTTGAGTATATATTTGTTATATTATTAAAAAAAAATTATTTATATGTTTCAACTACTATCACTATTAATATAGTGAACATATCTTATTATTATAATTTATTCTATGTTCGATCGTCAGCCTTATCAATATATATGAGGACCGATCTTTATTATCATTCCTATTGATTTGTACCCTAGCTATTAAGGAATAAAACTTGTGAAACTTGATTGTGTATTCTGTGTCCATTGATTATTATTGTTGTGAAATTATAAACTTGAAGCTCGTTATCTCCCAGTGAGAGAGTTGTAGATTGACGTAGTTTCCTAAGGTGGAAACCGCAATCACTATAAAGCGAGTTAAATTACGACGTCGTATAACAACATGTACTGTATATATACGTGAAATAGGCAAAATGAATGATAGCGTGTATATATGTTTTTAGCAATGGTACGTAATATAGATTTACGCTAGAAGGGACCTGATAGCCAAGTTGAAGTTAAGTTTAAGCATTTCTTAATTTATTTCCTTATCCAGGTTTAGCTGGTAAAGGGTCTTGAGGCCGAACAGCACTCTGTGAGGCCGTACAGCACTCTGGGTCAGGCCAAGAATCACCGGTTGAGGTGGTCGAAATAACATTCTGTGGAGTCGAATAGCACCCTTGAGGCCGAATAACACTCTGGGTCAGGCCAAGAAACACTGGTTGAGGTCAAATAACACTCTTGAGGTCGAAAAGCACTCGGGTTCAGGCCAAAAAAACACTGGTTGAGGTCGAAATATCACTGTGGGGCTGAATAGCACTCTTGATCTCAGGGAGGGGGAAGTGAGATGTCTCCTGCAACCCTTTCTGCCCTCCTATCTGTTTTTTAGATGGTGCCAGGTTCCGTCATGCTGCGTGGAAAGAGGGCACAGTGATCGGGGATCTCAGTGGGGCTGGTAGGTCCTTATCGCTGTGGAGTTGGGGTTAGAGGACTGATGAGTGGGAGCGCCCTCCTGATACTCTCTCGTATCCTCTCCAGGGACCAATCCTGCTCCGCGTTGTTTCATGGCGTCATGGCAATGGCGGCCGTTTCCTCCGGCTGGGTTGGCAGACGTGGCTTTTCGGGCGGAGGAATGGTGGTTGTAGGTCAGGCCGGTAAGGGAGCTGTTGTCCGTTGAGGGGGAGCTGAGCTATCTTGTAGCTGTGAGTGATGGGGCAGCTGTCCTCTCTTGTGTCTACTTACCTATTGTGTCTATTGACAATAACTGCCACGGCATCATTGCCATGATGGAGCCGGAAGGGCCAGGTGTCCGGGTGGTATATTTCCCGCGGGCACAAGATTAGCAAGACTCAACTGTTGTTTTGGCTAGGGGATTGGGGTGCGGGATCCAGTACGTTGCTTTGAAAACTTGTATGAGTTTTGTGTACCCGAGATATATGCTGTTGCCGTGGTGTAAAACGGACAACATTTACTTGGCTTTCTCGGTGCTGAGAACTATATGACCAGATTCGCTAAACAAAATATCGCCGACACGGGTGAGGAAGGAAAAGATGTAATGGTGAACCCAATCTGGTTTGGCGTTTTCATCCCAAGTTCGGATGCTCGAAATCAGGGCAGCTGGGGTTGTCGAGGGTGGGGGAGGAAGGTTTGTGATATGGGCCAAGGGGGGGGGGGGGGGGGGAGCCAGGACAGGGCGGCTGCGTTGGTGTGTAATTTTCCCGGTTTATATTGAATATCAAAGTTAAACTCTTCTAAAGTTTCTCTCCACCGGATGATCAACGCGATTGAAGTTTGTGATTGTCTGAGCCATTATAATGCGTGGTGGTCAGTGATAATGATGGTTATTTTGGCCCCTAGTAAGTACGACCTGAAGTGCTGGAACACCCACACTAACCCGAGACATTCTCTCTTGGTGGCGGCGTAATTAGTCTCTGATTGCGTCAGGGTACGACTCGCATAACCTACAATATTTTCCTTGTTATCTGTCACCTGTGGTAGAGTAAAGATATGTCTGTTTATAGGCGGAATGGTTTCTCGTAGTCTGGGAAGGCGACGATGGGTGCGGACATGGTATAATAACTCACAAGGTAAATGTACTGAAAGTCTTGAACTCATATACATGCAGGCTTCTAATAAGCATTAAACAGACGTCTATCACTTCTTTTTATTCTGTGACTTCACGCTCAACCATGGTACCGTCATATTATAGGATGTAGTTGTCAGAATAACGTTGATTATTCTATGAGCTATTTAGTGAAATATTCGTATACCAGCGTCGCTTGTTTGTTGACATAGGCGCTGCTATAGTCTTCTCTCTGGCCGTGAGACGGCAGCACCGTCCGTTCTGCTCCCCCACCAACATTTCGCTTCGTCGAAATCCCTGATTCCCTCTTAGATTCTTAGCTGGCCATATGCTTATACATGTCATGTCTCCACATCCCCTGGGCCTTCATACACCCTCACATGCCATCTCTGGGTCAAAGTCGACGAGTGTCGGCAGCAAACTATGTGAATTTAATGGAAGTTGAACAAGGGATGAGCAAGAATCCGTATACCTCCATCCTTTTTCCCGACCGACGAGGCGAAAATCACCAACACCTTCGAAATATCTCTTCATATAAACTACAAATATATCGAATAACAATGCTACAATAACATTGTCGATATCAATCAACTTTACTCTACATATTAGGTGAACAAAAATACAATAGCGATCGTAAAATTTCTGCATTTCCGCGGTAAAATTTGAAGCGATGTCGGCTGTAAACTACCTCATAGCTGTATATATAATTGTCGGGAATAGGGTAATGATCCCGACAGGTTTTGGTCCAATAGGACATTTGAATTTGGCGGTATCGTATCGCTTGTACGATTTCGGCTGGTTCTTTGTGTATTGTAGTTTATTCTTAAGTTAGGTTAAATATTAACTGTAATGTATAAATATCTACATCAGCTCTAGATGTATTATGAAACCAAGTTATGGGTTATAATTATTATGAGCCGGCAGCCATATGTAATTTCGCGATGCGATCGGACGCCGGCCCTTGAGTCTCTCAATCAACACCGTACAGCCAACATCTCCTCCCCCGGCTCTGACTCAACCCACAGTTCACCATGTGCTACAAATACTAATTTATAACAATATTAACAACAGTCCTACATCACCAGTCCTCTAAGCTAAGTTCATTGTATCGATATTGTATTATGTGAACATTCCTACATGTCATGCAATTGAACTAGCCGTGTGTGGGGGACTGGATTACACCCATCGACGAATACCTCGTTGGTAATTATATTATAACTATTTGTTGGGATATTTCATGTACAGTGATATGTAATTTAACCTTTATCTAAATTCCCGATAAATAATGGTCCTTCGTGCCCTAAAGCTTCCTTACCGTAGTACCGTTTTGTTTGCTTCCTTGACGCTTGTGGGCTTACAAATGGCTGCCGCCTCGCGCGTTGTTGGCCGACTGCCGTTCCCTAGTTTACACCCAGCTTCTTCCCTCATGTTTTTTACCATTTAGGCGCCGTCTCTATCTTTTTGGGGACTAGTTTCCAGGGTTTTTTGGGCGTGTGATCCTTGGCGTTTTTTTGGTGGGTTAGCTGGGCTGGAGATTGGGGTTGGGGTAGTTTCGTCGGGCGCCATTTCGCGCTCATAGGCTAGGCTAGGCAGTCTAGGCCTGCAGGTGTCTGTGGTGGCTTTTCATTTCGCTTTGGTGGTGTGCCTGTGGTGTTGCTTGTGTTTTGTCATTGTGGGACTCATTATTATTTATGCTGGTGGGGAGGGTTCTCATGTGACCTTTTATATTTAAATTTCATAATAGCCTAGGCCTAGTTGCTTAAAGTGGCGGTCATGAGTGTCGGTCTTTGTTAATTCCTAAGCGATTGACGGTTAATAGTCAGACCTCATGATTGTAGCTTAACCAACTAGGCTTACCTATAAAGGGCTTACAATAATTAGTGCTTCACCTTACCCTTTCTTTTAATGGATTTAGTATTTATTTCTTTTGTCTAGTTAGATAATTTCCTTTCGATAGTTTATGTTAAGGGGAATGTAAGTACTATGTAATTCTTTTTGAGTAAAATTCTTAAGTAATGGGGGTTTGCCGCTGTTGATTCCTAAGCGATTAACGGTTTGTAGTCTGACCTCATTGTAGTTTAAGTTGCTTAAAATTAGACCTTAAAGATGACAGATTTAAAGAAACTTAAGATTCTTAAGGGAGGGATGAAGGGAAGTTTAAATAGATGTTTAATAGATCTTGATGAATTTTTAATAAGTGCTACGGCTGATCAAATTAAGGGTAAATTCGCTACTGTTACTAAATCGCTAGCTACTTATGATAGTTATGCTCAGCAGGTATATGGTTTATTGACAGGTACTGACGATGTGGAAGAAGAAATGTCGGCAGATCTTGAGTACTTTGAGAATGTTAATACAGCCTTAGCCAGACTATCTTCCACCCAAGAATCAACCTCTGTTAAAGATACCGTACACCAAAGGCGACTGGTTTTAACCTGCCGAAGCTTACTTTGCCTACCTTTTCCGGGGATTCGGCTACCTGGACTGGATTTTGGGATATTTTTGAGTGTTCCGTCCATCATAATAAAACACTCACATCCATCCAAAGGTTCACATATCTCTGTGGTCAATTGAAAGGGGAGGCATTGAAGTTAGTCGATGGGTACAAGCTAGAAGCTACCAGCTACGAGTCTGCAGTGGAGTTGCTGAAGAGAACTTACGGGAGAGTGGAAGTCATCAAGACCGCGTTAATTACTAAGTTCTTCATGCTAGATCCTCCATCCTATGATGTGACGGCCCTAAAGGAGTACTATGCCTCCTTTGAGAGCCTCCTCCGATCTATGGAGACAATGGCCGTCACCAAGGAGGAGATATTTAGTGTGAATATCTTGAATAAAATACCCTCTCCCCTAAGGGAAATCTTAAGACGACAACTAAGCGACTCTCCACTAAACTTGGAAGCGTTGGTGCAGGTGTACCAGACTGAAGTCTTCAATATGGAGAGTACTGGACACTACTGACAAGTGGAGATGTCGCCATCTACTGCAGCTTTCCCGGTACAGACTTCTCCTAAACAGAAAAGGCCAATATCATTAGGTTGTAAGTTGTGCAGTGTCCACGGTCATCTGTGGTATCAGTGTCTTAAGTATCCTAAGGCTACACAGAAGATTAGCAAGGCTAAATCGCTTAAGTTATGTACCAGCTGTCTGGCAAGAGACCACTTCAACAGTACCTGCACCAATTCCTACATCAAACCTTGTAAGTATTGCAAGGGGAAACATTGGTTTTCCCTTTGCACCCAGTCTGATCGGCAAGACGGCAAAGAAAAGGGGAGAACCCCCAAAGAGACACATGAGAAAAGTAAGAGCGAGGGTGATAAAGTATCTGCCATGTCCATTGCTTCTCGAGAATGTCAGTTGCTTCCTACTATGATGCTGCCAGTAGTGGGGAGTAATAATAATACTATAATGACGCGCACCTTACTTGACCAGTGCTCACAGAGGTCATTCGTTCTGCGGTCATCATTACCCCAGCTCAAGTGTACCAGCAAGGGTCAAGAGAATTTGCGTCTCCATGGTTTTACTGGTGAAATAGATTCCAGTGACTATGATATAGTGGAGATTTCATATGTTTGTAGAAAAAAGGTATGTCCCATCAAGGCTGTTGTGGTCGACACACTACCCAGTTTCTATATAGCATCAGAGATTCAACCACATTTGAAATATCTCAGAAGCAAGGGTTATAAACTGGCTGATGATCAACTCTCTGCTAACAATGGTATTATTCTACTGGTCGGAGCTGATTATTACTACGACCTGGTTCACCCCGGATATCGGCGGGTAGATAAGCTTATAATGCTCCCCATGATCCAAGGGTATGCCATTTCTGGATCCTATGCCACTTCCTCTAAAGACACACAGGTGGAGGTGGTTACGGTCCTCAAGGTAGCAGTAAGCCCCATAGATAAATATATTAGGCCAAATGTGCCTGATAATACATGTGCTGATATAGATAAGCTATGGGACTTGGACAATATTGGAATTTACCCACATGAACTTGATCGTGAGTCCAAGCTAGCGTTAAGCTCGTATGAAGAGACTGTAACGTATGACTCTGGCAGAGGTCAGTATGTGGTAAGGCTCCCTTGGAATGATAACAAGAGTAAATTACCTACTAATTTCCATCTAGCACTTGGTAGGTTACGTGGCCTTCAGAAGCAGTTTGTCAAGGATCCAAGTTATTGCGAGACTTATGCGGCAGTTTTAGCCGAGCAGGTACAACGTGGATTTGTGGAGAGAGTAGATCTCAGTGAGTATGGGGATAACATCCATTACCTTGCTCACCATGGGATTAAAAAGGACAGTTCCACCACTCCTGTTCGTATTGTGTATGACTGCTCTGCTAAATCCAGTGATCGCTCCTATAGTTTGAATGATTGTCTGTACACGGGTCCGTCCCTGGTCTCTGATCTAGCGCAAATTATGTTGCGCTTCAGATGTCATAAGTTTGCATGGGTCGCCGATATTGAGAAGGCCTTCCTGATGCTTCAACTCCATCGTGAAGACAGGGACTCGACAAGATTTTTATGGCCACGGGACCCAATGGATCTAGATTCGGAGTATCTGGTCTACAGGTTCAGAGTCGTCTTATTCGGGGCGACCTGTTCCCAGTTCCTTCTCAACGCTACTATCTTGCGTCATCTTGAGGAGGCTGGACTAGATCCTGACTTCAAGAATGAGATCAAGCAGGGGATCTATGTGGACAATCTTCAAGGCACCGGAGACAATGAAGATTTATTGCTCAAGAGATGCTTGGAGATCCGTGATATATTTGCCAAGGCTCATTTATACTTAAGAGAATGGGCCACTAATAGTGATCTTTTGAAAGGTCAATTTGCTTCTGACGGTGTAGCTACTGAGAATAGTGAGGTGAAGTTTTTAGGCCACAAATGGGACACTACCACAGATTGTATATCCTTCTGTCACACCCCCTGCGGCGGTGAGCTTATGACCAAGCGAAACTGCTTAAGCTTGTCAGCGAGGTTGTTTGATCCCCTAGGTTTTTTGCTGCCTGTAACAATCCGTGCTCGTATGTTTTTACAGCAACTGTGGCGGCTAAAACTAGATTGGGACACGCCCCTCCCGATTGAGTTACAAGATACTTGGCGGTTGATTCGGTCGGACCTTTCCACATGTTGCAAGGTCCAACTTAATCGTCAGGTTATTAATGGTCAACAGGTGGATCTACATGCCTTTTCTGATGCTAGTATTAGTGCGTACGGTACTGCCATATACATATGTAATGGTAGTGAAGCGACGCTGGCTATAGCAAAGGCCAAAGTAGCCCCTATAAAGAAACTTACAGTTCCTAAATTAGAACTTACTGCATTGCTTCTGTCTGCTCGTCTAATAAAGTTTACACTGGATGCTTATGCAGACATACTACAGATTAATAACGTCTATGTCTGGAGCGACAGTCAAATAGCGCTTTCATGGGTACACAGCCAGAAAGTGTTACCTGTTTATGTTTCTAATCGCACTGATGAGATTCATGACTTAGTTCCTACAGCTACATTTCGCTATGTGAGCACCAGGGATAACCCCAGTGACATAATTTCATGGGGGATCTCGGCACAGCAGTTTATGTCTTCCTCTATTTGGTGGCATGGACCTCCATGGCTTACATCTCCAACTGATTGGCCTCAGGATTTCAGGGAATACATATCTGATCCTTCAAGTCGGCCCCAAGATGATGTGTTAAGTAGTTCGAATGTGAGTACTACACATCAGGATAACAAGTTGGTAGAGTGGGAACGTTACGGCAGCTATGATCAAGTAATACGGGTATTTGCATGGATATACCGTTTCATTAACAACATGAGAAGTCGGGCTCACGGGTCTTTCCTTAGTGAAGATTCGAAGCATATCAGACTCCATGAATTGAGATCAGCAGAAGCAAAACTAATATGTTTAGTACAAAAGGAATCTTATCCTACTGAACATCAAATCCTGAGCAAGGAGTCAAAGGCCAAACCCTCAAACTTAATGAGTCAGCTAGGATTATATATGGAAGGAGGCATTATTAAGTGTAGAGGCAGGATACAAAAAGCGGACATTATTGATTCTGCGAAATATCCTGTCCTCCTTAGCTCCTCTCATTTGATTACCAAACTGTTGATTCGCCAATGCCATAGGACCTGCCTACATTTTGGCGTAAATTATGTTCTGGCGTATATGCGACAACGTTGGTGGATCCCTAAGATGCGACAAGCAATTAAAGGGATCCACAATAGCTGTACTATCTGTAAAAGATTACACGGTAAGCCTTACTCCCCAGTTGATCTACCTCCCTTGCCTGAGTTCAGGGTACAAAGGACTGAACCATTTCAGGTAACCGGGGTAGACTACACCGGAGCGATTCATGTTAGAGAATCGCCCGGTAATATCATAAAGGTATATGCCGTCCTATTCACATGTGCGGTAACCAGAGCGATTCATATTGAATTGATTGACGACCTATCCAGTGAGGGGTTTTTGCATACTCTAAGACGCTTTGCAGGACGCAATGGTTTCCCTCAAATTATTATGAGCGATAATGCGACTTGTTTTGTCGGGGCCTCTAAATATCTCCAGAGTTTAATGGATGACCCGCAGGTTGTGGCTACCCTCACTGGAAAGGGTTGTCAATGGAGATTTATACCAGCACGTGTACCATGGTTCGGGGCGATTTGGGAGAGAACAATCGGTATTGTCAAATCTGCCTTGAAGAAGGTATTAGGAAGGGCACTGGTGACCAGACGGGAGTTGCAAACCATCTTAATAGAAATTGAGATGTCAGTCAACGACAGGCCCTTGACCTATACCTCGGCAGATGTTGATGACCTCTTACCCATTTCGCCTTCCATGATGACACGTGGACGAACCCTTAATACCTTTCCTAGATCGTCCGTAAATGACGAAGATCTGCATGACCCTACGTTCGGCAATGCTGACGCCACACGTCGTCGCTTGCAGTATGTAAACAAGGTGTCCGACGATCTATGGAAACGGTGGATCCAAGAATATTTGCTGTCTCTTCGCGAGCGTCACTCTAATAAGATCAAAGGGACGAATCAACGATGGCCTCGTATCGGGGATATCGTCCTGATTCATGATGAGCGTCCTAGGTTATTTTGGAAGCTTGGGAGGATTATCGATTTGTTCCAGGGCATTGATGGTCTTATAAGGGTTGCTAGAATACGAACTTCGACTGGGGTTACTACTCGCCCAGTCGTAAGGTTATATCCCCTGGAGCAGGATGTAGAACTGCCGGATGATCCTGGCGTCTCTACTGATACCCCTCCGCGGGAGAATGCTGGTGACAGTGCTCCTCAAGGTGGGGCAGCTGATAATGAGAAGGATGATCCTCCTCAGGCTTCAGGTGGCGCTCGTCCCAAAAGGAGGGCGGCTATGAGTTCCGTGGATCTTTGGAGATCAAAGATCAAACTAGGTGATCTTTGACTTCGATGTCCTTTTGTTGTTCTCTGTATATAGCTCCTGTATATCATTTTGGTGGCGGGCAATATGTCGGGAATAGGGTAATGATCCCGACAGGTTTTGGTCCAATAGGACATTTAAATTTGGCGGTATCGTATCGCTTGTACGATTTCGGCTGGTTCTTTGTGTATTGTAGTTTATTCTTAAGTTAGGTTAAATATTAACTGTAATGTATAAATATCTACATCAGCTCTAGATGTATTATGAAACCAAGTTATGGGTTATAATTATTATGAGCCGGCAGCCATATGTAATTTCGCGAAGCGATCGGACGCCGGTCCTCGAGTCTCTCAATCAACACCGTACAGCCAACATCTCCTCCCCCGGCTCTGACTCAACCCACAGTTCACCATGTGCTACAAATACTAATTTATAATAATATTAACAACAGTCCTACATCACCAGTCCTCTAAGCTAAGTTCATTGTATCGATATTGTATTATGTGAACATTCCTACATGTCATGCAATTGAACTAGCCGTGTGTGGGGGGACTGGATTACACCCATCGACGAATACCTCGTTGGTAATTATATTATAACTATTTGTTGGGATATTTCATGTACCAGTGATATGTAATTTAACCTTTATCTAAATTCCCGATAATAATCTTCAAATGCAAAAAATACCAACTTTACCAAATAGACTAGGGTCTTGTCACACTATATATGTCTATATAAAATTTATCCATGTCACTTTACATTTTCGGTGGAAAACACAATATACCGATCCTGTTTGAAGACCCTATTTAGGCCAGTCGAATGAAGGTTACCGTCTTCTGTTGCGGTTCCAATATATCCAACGTCGGTCTTTATACCATATTCACATCCACTAACCGCGCATTGTCTTGGCTTCCCCATATTATGATAACAATAATGTTTAGGGCAATGGAATAAATGTATTTCTTGGACATAAGAACACGACCAGCTCGCATATGAAGTGACCATATTTAGCTGGGAGACCAGTAGGGTTGTACAAAACGTGACATCATGCGGGATCGATCACGTGACTGTCGTGGTTCCAGTAATAGGCTCATGCCCATAACTTTCTATTGTCTTTATACCGTGGGTGCGGATGTGAGAGCGTTTTTTAAAGTGTTGAAAGTGTTTAACCGTTGCGGCCGTCCATGTGAACTTTCATCTTTGTGAGTGAGTTCGTGAAGTGGTTTAGCAATGGATGCAAAACCTTTGACGAAGCGTCTGTAATATGATGTGAATCTGAGGAATGCGCGTAAATCTTTTACTGTCTGTGGGGGTTGTAAATTGTGAATGGCTTCTAGTTAATCCGGGTCTGGTGATATCCCTTGCTTGGAAATTATGTGGCCGAGATAGGGGACTGAGTCGCAGGCTAACGTACATTTAGAGTGTTTGAGCTTAAAGGTGGTGGGGCATGCAAAATTAAAATTAATTTAAATTGTATTTAAAGAGATGTTTAGATCTCCAGTAATCAACCTGACTACTCCTTTGTCAAAAACTAATTTTCAATATTAGAGAACAAATCAAAAATAGATATTGAATTGCGACCCCTTGCAACTAGTACTCATGTGAGGATGTGACGTAGGCCCAGGCCAACATTTGGGAAGTAAACATCAGCAAGTATAGCAACAATGGTGAATAGGTGTGCTGTTTTTGGGTGTAGCAACATCCCTGGACCAAACATAGCACTACACAAGTTTCCAAGTGATCCATACCATTGTAACAAATGGGTGAAGTTTATACAAAGAACCAGAGTGTGGGAGGTAAAGCCCAAAACAAGTTTCATATGCAATGGACATTTTCGTGATGAATGCTTTGACAATAAAGTGCGGTGGAGTATGGGTATGGCTAGATGCTTATACCTAAAAGCTGATGCCATACCCACAATTTACCCTGCAGATACATGTGCTACAAGTGTTCCTACAGAGTTCCTACAAGTGTCATCAGAGCAGAGACCAGCTGCAAGGAAGCGTCAAGTCCAAGAAGTGAGTGATAGTTTTTTAGGGTGGGGAAATTTCCCTGTACAGCATTGGGTACATCTTTCCTTAAAGTACGGTAGGCTACCGGGCATTAGCGAATTATGATATTTTAGATAGCCTAGCTAACTAGCTTAGTGACAGAAATAGAATTAGCCTAGGCTAGTAAGATCAGAAATTAAGGAAAGTTTGCATGTAGGCCAGTAGGCCCTAGTCTAGGCCTAAGTGCGGAGAGTGGATAATATGGGCTAACTTAAGCCTAGCTCAAATTATACAGTCAGCGTCGATGGATATAGGCCTAACGTAGGCTAAAGAAATTTATTGGCTGAAATTCAACTACTAGCAACTAGGCTAACAAAAAAACAAAAAAAACAGTGAGTGGCGCAAACATTGTTGGGAAGCATATGTAGTGACCAGGCGTACGGTCATCATGTTTACATAAGTCGATCGCCGCGGTTAAGTTCCCGTCTATTTATACAGCGATTTTGTCTGTTATTTGCACCCTGTTGGCAATGTATATGATGATGACAATAAATCATGGAGGCGTGAGGGGCGGGCTTTCATTATTGTATCCAAATGCAGTCAAAATAGACTGGGACATGATCGCTAGCGTCCGCCGCGGCTCCGATTAGTGTAAACAAAGCGGGCGGTAATCACGGTACGCCCAAACACTAAACCCAAGGCCTCAATAGTGACGTTGGATATGACAATTAATAATAGGCTAGGCCTACATTCATGTCAGTGAATATTTCTAAGAGTAAATAAATATCACCAAAAGCTGTGATTGTCCTAAATATTACAGACACCAACAAATTGTTGTCATAAAGTAAACACTGAGAACTATATTAGGCTATACCCGGTAGGCTATAGCCTAATCTATAAGCTATAAAAATCGGGAAACTTCTTTAATCACAGTCTATGACATGGGACCACACAATTATATAATAGAGGTATATAATTACCATTCAGTGGCCTGCATATTCAGACGCTGTTGATTAGGTGCCACCTCAGGTACAAGTACAGCTGCAGCTGCTTCTCCCTCCTCTCTTGCTGCTGGATCTCGTCCTACAGGTTCATACATATAAGCCTGGACACCACCAATATTCATCACTTGAGGTTCTTCGCCGTAATCACGGTTATCACCCTCAGTATTGGCAAACGAATCGGAACTACCGTCACTATCCTCCATTTCCACCTGTCAGAAGAGCTTGTTGTGTTCCTGGGCATACGTCATCAGAGCGCTTAAACTCCGAATCCAGAAAAGTGTCACCCATATCCTATTTTGGCCATTATATAAATAATTAAGCCATTGTAGCAGAAAATATTGCACCAAAAGCTATAGTGCACACTGCCGGTAATAATTGTGGAGGAAAATAATAGCATGAACACCCACCTTTAAGTCCGGCCTGACGGATGCGGGAAAAACTTATTCTAGGCATTGTAAGTGTTTGTCCCAGGAACTGGCAAAAACTATGACCTCATCAAGATATGCTAGACACGTCTCCCAGGTGAGGCCTTGGAGAACAGAGTCCATTAACCGAGAAAAGGTGGTAAGATGGTTGCATGTCCCAAATGGTAAGACGTTAAATTAAAAATGGCGGCCGCTGCTAATGGAAAATGCTGTTTAGTTTGGAGAATATGGTTGCCCCGTGGAGTGAGTCAAGGGAGTCATCTATGCGTGGGAGGGGAGTGACTACTTTGACGGTGATGTCAATTAATTGGCAGTAGTCAGTCGACACAAAAACGTAGGGAGCCGTCTAGGACAACAGGGAAGGACCATGGACTATTTGAGGGGCTTATTTGTTTCAAGAGTCGAGGATTTTCCGGACTTGCTTGTCTTCTTCTCGGCGTTGAATGAAGTTTTCCTCCATGACGGTTGCCGGATTGGGGGCCTTCGGTGCGGATTGGGTGGTATAGGACCGTGGTATAACCGATGTCGTCATGGGTTTGGGAAAAAAATTCTTGGAAATTTAAAAGGAGGGCTCGCAAACGCTTGTTTCTGGTACTCGGGCAAGTGTGGGGGTACCTGTGGCAAGGTTTGGGGGGGGGGGGGGGCCTTGGGGGCGTGAGATTGGAGCTGGATGGCGTCTACTGTTTCTAGGGGTAATGGTGACGGGGTAGGTCTCGCCCTGTACGTATAAGGGGGTGTTTCCGGCGCTGATTAATTGTGCCTGAGAAGGCTTTAATGGGCCAAATTTGTGGCGCAATCGAGTATAAAATGGGGTGTGCAAGCAGGACCGTCCGGCTCCTGTGCCTACTAGTAATCGGATGGATAACCCATTAAATTTGAGCTTATGATAGATGGGAGGTTGGTGCAACACATTGTGGACCCTGGTTATACTAAAATTCCATCTCGCTAGGCAAATTGGATGGAGGGTAGGTTGGAACGTTGAGCTAGTATAGGGGGAGGGTGTCAAGTTGTGTCCCCTCACTATCACCACCACTCCCCTCACTATTGGATGGAGGGTAGGTTGGAACGTTGAGCTAGTATAGGGGGAGGGTGTCAAGTCCTGTTCCCTCACTATCACCACCACTCCCCTCACTATCCCAATCCCTATTTTCTTAACTTTGTCCACACCTTATACTTTTCACTATTTCATCTTCTCACTATCTTCACCAATTCACCTTTGACTCGCCCCCACTATATCGTTCCCTCACCATTCCATACCCAACTTGTCATCTCCAGATCCGCTTTATATCCTCATATCTTTCACATCACAAGATATCAAGCAAGCCCCATCCCCTATATTGTGAACCTAATCAACCAATAGTAAGACAAGGCATAGACAAGCGCTAGTGTGTGACTAATCATATATTACATTTTTACATAATATTATCTAATGTCAAACTCACCAACACTGTGGGTAGGCAACGTCACAGGAGCTCTTTTTTTCCCGTCAACTTTCACTGGCAACTGTAGTCAGACAACCTCATATTTTAAGTTACATAAAAACGTAAGACACCTAACACAATCTACCTTCGGTCAAGTCTCCGCTCGTAACGCGAATTTGCCTCAAAATAATAGAGGATATATATAAATATATGAGTAAGCAATTTATAAAAGCAATGATAAATAATTAATACATTATATAATTAATAATTAAATACATAAAACTTGCACTTGAAAACGCGCTCGTGTAAACACCAGCTTTCTATAATAAAGTACCTCAGGAAATCGTGACAAAACAAAACCTCATCCGTTTGGTTTACCCTACAAAAGTACCATATTTCAAGTGACCAGTGAACCTAGCACAAAAACCGACTAGAAAAACTACCCTAGACAAACAATAAATAAAGTCATACGATATATATATATATACAGTATATATATATATATACAGTATATATATATATATATATATATATATATATATATATATATATATATATATATATATACACACAGTATATATACACACAGTATAAGTGGTGGTGGACAGGAGTGAATGGAGAATGCTTGTGAATAGTTGAGTGAACACGTGGTCATTTGGAGTAAGGGGTCGGGCGCAAGTTGGACTAGATAATAGTCCATCAGGCGCCTGGCCCGGGGAGACGATTAATATGAAGGGTGTGCCTGGAAGTGTGGTGGGAGGGTTTGTGGCTTTGGCTCCGCTGCATGTCTGCCTGCCGAGATCGGAACCTCTCCGGGTGGTCAGGGGCCGGGGAAGTGCTGGAGCGACCTTTGTAACCCTGGTCTCTGGGTCTTCTCCTGGGTGACCTGGATGTGTGAGAGTTTGTGTTTTTTATCTGTTTATTTTTTTGTTTTATGTTGTGTTTGTGTTTTCCCTGTTCTTGCTCTGTCTTGAGTCGGCTACCCCCAAAATGGGGATTGGGCCTGAGCATTTAGATAGATAGATAGATAGATATACACACAGTATATATCCTAGATAAGCAGTAAACATAGTCAGTAAATCAACTCACAAGCTTTCAGAGAACCCTTTAAATATGTACAATTATTATCTCAACTCGAACATCATCTGCAAACCAAGTACATAATATTTAATTGATCAAATAGCTCCTGTGCAATATCATGTATTGGGTCCTTATTATAAGTTAATATAAGTTAGAGTTAAGCTACAAACTGTTCCTCTGTACATTTTCAGCCAACGGCAGCAATTATCAATACACCGTTTATTGTTGCTATTATTATTGTTATTATGATTATTAATATTATGATTATCCCCATCACTCCCCTCACTACCACCACCATTCCTTGTAGTTTTACATATTTAGCACCAATACAAACCTTAAGTCATTTGTCATATAATAAATTATGTATTATCATGTTGAATATGTGAGCATTGGCTTGTGTTTATATTGCAAGCGTTATGTTGTATATATATCGACTTGATCTTTAGCTTCCTTGTAGCCTGCAACCCGAAAGTGGTCTGTTAATAAACATCCTCATCACTTCATTGTTCATATTATTGAAAGAAATTATGATTTATACATACATTATATGTTTCTTATGTTTCATTGTTGAGCTAAGTATGTCATCTTCATCTGTGTGCTTTATATATAATCATATTAACTCTTCGTTAAAGAGAAAAGTAAAACTAATGGAAACAGAAGAGCAGCTGAGGAGTAGAAGAAAAAAAATATGTAATATATTTGTTTTTATTCAAACGAAGGTATAACAACAAACTTAATTTAAGAATAACAAAATTAGCTTAACAATTCACCGTTATAAATACAATACAATAAATTAGGAAAGGGTTGATTAGGAAAGGGCCAAAAGAAAAGGGAAAACAACAGGAAATTACGTATTGTATTAACTATTTCAATCAAATGATTCAGTTATGTTTTATTTTTAGCTACCTCCAAGCGATTTTCTTTAACTTTGGGAACGACTTTTCAGAGTTAAAGGATTAATTTAGATAGTCTTTAACCCTTTGACTCCTAGAGGACCTTCCTAAGATGAGTGAAATCCTCTGGCAATACCATATCAAAAGTCAAGAAGTCGTCGTCTGATTGAAGTGGTTTAAATATATACTTGTTTGAGGGCGATTGAGTGAAATTTGGATGGGTTGGTTTAAGGGGAGATGGGTCGTTTTTCTTGCCCCCTTTCTTCCTCGTGTTTAGCCCCATTAGTTTTCAGATTATATGACGTCGGCCCATTAGTTTGGCGATTTTAAGACCTTTTGCCCAATTTCTTTGTCAATATTAAGACTTCGTGTCATTTAAGTGTCGATTTTTTCCTGGCGAGCGATAGCGAGCCTGTAATTTGAGAGGAACAGGCCTTTGGCCGGGAAATTTTTCTATCGAAAAATTTACAAATTTATCTTGGAGTGTCTTGTACGGATGACTTTTAAAGCTTGATGGAGGTCTAAGGAGGAAACTAAAACACGAATAAAAAGATACATAAATTAGCAAATAAATAAGGTGGGTTTGAGTGGGATATGAAGATGGACTAGGTGGTATCACGTAGATGCTGATACCCTTTGGTGGTTGGTGGCATGTTAGTGGGAGATGGCTGTGTTAGTACGATACATTTAAGGGGGTAGTGCTTGGTTTTGGTTTATATATATATATATATTTTTTTTTCTTTTCTATATTCCAACTTACTTCCTCTCGGGCATAGGCTGAGAGCCTTAACATTCACCGCTTTACAATGAACAGTGAAGCCCGTGAGGTCTTGTTCCAGTCTAGGGAGTGAGACATGTGAAGCACGTAGAGTTCAATGAGCACCTGCCATCTTGCCTTCACATGAGGCACGGTGCTCACTCATGGCCCGAAACGACCCCATCTCTGAAGCCACCTCGTTCCCGTGCTTCACTGTCTCACCCCCTACACTCGGACTCTCACACTTACACACACACAACGCCACCTGTTGAGCAGATAACTCACCAGGCATTGCACCCCTATAGCATATTTTGAATATGGGAATATTCATACAGTGCTATTTAATCAGGGAACAATGAGGGTATTTTATTGACGTTTCGGTGGGCTTGTGGTAATGCACTGATACTAGGTACAGCACAAATTCCATCCCAATAATATCTTCCCATTGATACATCGGGATTTGAACCCGGGACCTTTGGATTACCAGGCCAGTGGCAAGACCACTCCACCACATATATTTATATATTAATATATTTATTAGTGTAATTTTTGAGTTTCCTCGCTGGACCTCCTTCTAACTTAGAAAAACACCCCTTAGACCCTCTTTCTAGATTAATGTGTAAATTTTTCGGTAGAAAAATTTCCCGGCCGAAGGCCGGTTCCTTCTCTAATTAGAGGCTCACTTTCGCTCGCCAGGAAAAAAATCGACACCTAAAGGGCACGAAAGTTCTTAATATTGACAAAATGATGCGAAAGGTTTCAAAATCGCCAAACTAACGGAACGACCGTCTTAAAACCTCAAAACTAATATGCTAAACATGAGGAGAAGGGGATCCATGAAAAGCGAGTACTACCCCCTTAAGTTGTTTATTATTACGTGGTGAGGATGAACGAGAATAAGTTGTTGAAGCTGGATGATGATGCTCCTGATGTGTTGCTTTTTTTTTTTTTTTTTTTTTTTCTATGTGATTGAGGGAGGCAAAAGGCATAACTGCCTATAGCGAGTGCCTCCCCCATAGTTGAAAGAGTGACAGGGCTAAAATCAAGGGACGTTCGAGCCAAAATGCCTGGACACACGGAGTTTGAAGCAATTTAAGTCATAGGAAGAGGGAAAGACTGATTCTGGGAGAGAGTTCCAGAGCTCAGCTGTTGAGTAGAAGAAAGTTTGAGAGTAACGTTTCACTCTTGGGTTGGAGAGTTGCACAGAGTAGGGGTGGGATTGAGTTGCAAGACGGGTACCACGTGCCCTACGTAAGGGAGGTGGTATGCACTGGGATAGCTCTGAGGAACACTGATTATTATAGTAGCGATAGAATAGCGAGAGATATGCAACATTGCGGCGGAGAGAGAGAGAATGCAGAGAGTTGGTGAGTGGACGGGAGTTAATGATACGAAAGGCCTTCCTTTCAACTTTGTCTAGGAGAGCGGTGTGAGAGGAACCTCCCCACACATGTGAACAATACTCAATACAATACAATGTGTACATTTAGGTGAATGTAAGTGCTAAGCGTAGATGGCTGTATTTCATGTGGTAGAATCCAATATGGCCAATTGGAGGGGAATAAGGGCTAGAATTTAGTTGGTGGATATCCTTAGGTAGTTACGAGAACTACTATCCAGTGGTATATGATAATTTGTTAGATATTATTAGTGGAGATTGATGGTGGAATGAGGCAATGAGACTCTATAGGTGGTTATCTGGGTGCAAGTGTGGAAGGCTGAGGGGGTATTGAGCAGCAGCATGGTGATAAACAGTCTTCGAACATGTCTAAGTGGTAGATACGGGGTTAGCTTTTTAGTGGTGTATAGGAATATGTGACAGTGTAGATGGGAGAAGTTGTTGTTGGCTGATTTAATGGAAGTAGAACGCAGAGAGAAATTCGGTGGTGCAAAGGAGTCCAGAGAAGTGCAAAGGAAAGCAATATCAGCAGAGCTATTATTCCTTTCCATTTTACTTGCGCAGGTAAGAATCTAGGTGATGAGGATTTCTTGGTGGTAAGTTGGATAAGTAATGTTTGTTAGATTCTTGCTGCTTAAGTGGCTAAGTGGCTAAGTGTGAGAATAAGTGGATGTTTAAGTTGGTTAATGTGCTATATTATTGTTGGTGAAATTCTTAGGGAGGTTAGATGACTTTAAGGTGATATTTTTAGGATTGGGTGTGGATATTACTTTCAATATATTTAAGTTGTATACTCTAGGTGAGGAGAAGTTGGTCAAAGTGAATTCAAGTTGGTATATGAGTTTGATTACAGGATTGGTATTTAGGAGGCTGTGATATTTAGTTTCGTAGTATACATTTATTGTAAACTATAACAATACAATGGAATATACTGTATACTCGGCATCAATAGGTGATTAATATAATGTAGATGGAATAAATATAGGTATATAGAAGTTGCAATTGTAGGTGTGTATTATTAAATGTTTAGGTGGGGATAATTAATTGTATAGTACGTGGAACCAAAAAGAAAATATACATGTTAGATAGTTGGAGGTTTAGGGTTTTGGGGAACTTAGTTGCCTGTAAGTGGAGAAAGGGGAAGGAGTAGAAGGTAACCACTGAAATGAGTGAGGATTAGTAAGTTCTTGAATATTGCTAAGCTCATACAGTAGGTGGGACAGGTAGAAGTATATAAATATTGATTCATAAGGTGCTGCTTCCAATTTAGTTTAGCCTATAGTGAGAGCAATTATTGTAGTTATTGCCGGATATTTATAAACATGTTCTATCTATCTATCTATTGCCTGACGCCGTGATCCCCGAAGGGGTGGCCACGAACGAACCGCCCCCATGCACCTCTGTCCCCAGTCAGTCGACGCCCCTCCCCCCAACCAGCACCGCCTTCGTTCATATACTTCCTCACTCCATCCTTCCACGGTCTACCTCTCCCTCTCTGTCCCTCCACCTCGCTCTCGTACACCCTCTTAGTCATTCTCTCGCTTTCCATATGGCCGAACCATCTCAAGTTATTCCTTTTCACACTTTCCAGCACATCTACCTCCACACCACACCTTCTTCTTACTTCCTCATTAGTCTGTCTATCCCTCCATGTAACTCCGCACACACTTCTTAAGTAATTCATTTCCACTGCTCTCACTCTTGGTCTGAGTCTCTCAACCAACGTCCCTACAACCCTCTTCCCCTGTTGTACCCTCTCCCGCACTTCTTCATCCATAGTCCCATCTTTACTCAACACACTGCCCAGATACTTATAAGAGTTGACGATCTCCATAGCCTGACCGTTCAGCTTCACCTCACACTCTGTGACTTCACCCCTTTAGTTAAAATAGCAGAGGAATTCAAGATAATCTATGAAATTCAGAATAGTACACCAAAGAGCAAAATAAATAATGTTTATCAAATGATTAATAAAAGCAAGAATAGGTTCGTGTCTATTGTCAAGTATGTCAAGTACCATTGACATTAATAGTTTTCTTAGTAATTTGTAACTTATTATCAGTTTATCTTTAACCCTTAACTGGCGGCGCCAGGATATTGTCGAGTTAAATAAATGTGGCCTATGTGGCGGGTCACGGCTATTGTCGAGTGCAATTTTGAGCACGTAATGTGCTCTGAGAGAGAGCTGAGCGGTGGGAGGAGCGTAGATTACCTCCTGACCACTCGCCACGGTGGCCGTGGAGCTACTGAGATGTACTCCTTTGTACTCCACCCTCTCTCACTCGTTTCACACGTAATAATGTAAGAAAATTACCGTATTTTAGCGATTTTGCCCTTCGGTTGCACGATCGTTGCAAGACAACCAGTGATCGTAGAAGGATGGTTCGGGTGTCATTGGAAAGATCAATTTATGCCCTTTCAGGGATACATACTTGTATTACGCTCTGGGTCTTGTTTATGCATGAAAAAGAATACGGAAACAACCCCATTTATGGTAAAAACAAACGCTGGGCGGTACATAGAAATTACCGCCTAGGCCGCTCGTTGAGTGTTAATATCAGCTTTACATTCTCACCCAAATTATTTTCTTTTAACATCTAACTAACCACAAATATATCCCCCATCACAATTTTTACCCAATATTACCCCGTTATCCATAATAGCAAACGTTCTGATCGGTGTCAAGGTGGTAACCATTTCTGTTGATAGTGACCCCAGTTTCGTCAACAGAGGGACCATATTCGTTGCAATAGAAGATGATATCCTCTGCGCTGTTGTCGATAACCTAGCCTCCATTTCTGTTTCCTCTGTTAATCGTATTGCCATTTCCCCCGATGTAGGTACCATATCGGCCGTTGTTTTCTCCAACATTCCCAAAGTCTCCCAGAATGCCTACGAAGCCCCCCTCTGCAACACTGATACTGCTGATGCCTCGCTCGTCACTGTCATCACCATACCTGTTGCCTTCATATCTGTCATCACCTCCAAACACGGGGCCTTGATTGGGGGCTGTGTACCTGTTTCTAGGCCCAACAGTGCCTGGAATTACTTCACTGCTTCCAGTTGCACCTCCTGGTCCATATCTGCTTCCGCCTTGAGGTGGGGTGACCCATGGAGGTAGGTACTGAGGTGGGGAAGTGTTTTGTGGTGGGTTGGTCTGTGTTGGGTTGTTCTGTGGAAGATTGTATCCTGGTGGTGGTGGTGGAATAGCTTGTGAAGTGGTCTGTGGTGAGGTGTTCAGTGGAGAGGTGTATCGTGGTGATGGAATTCTCTGTGGTGGAGTATTCTGTGAAGGAGTGATCTGTGTAGCAGTCAACCATGGTGGGATGTACTCAGGTGCTGGGATAGTGTCCTCCCTAGAATCTTGAGGTAAGGTCCTTGGAATGGTGTATTGTCCGGGGTTTGAGGGGCGACCATTAAGGTTAGGTGTGTTAGCAGTGTTAGTGGGATCTTGTCCATTCAATTTCAGAGATCCATACAGTGCGGAGGGTCGACGATAAGGAAGGGAAGCATCAATACCTTCTAGAGAGTCTTCAACATAATCACCACCCTGGGCAGCAGTGTCCAGAGCAGTTTGTAGGTCAATACCCCCAGGCAGCTGAGGGTTGTCGTGGTCCTCATCGAAGTGGATGAAGTATACTTCAGGCTTGGCTGATGGTTGCGCTGGAACCTCAATCACGCGCTGTTGTTGCTGCTGCCGCTTCTTGAGAACATAGATTAGGTTTTGCTGGCGAGGCTGGGGCACGACGATGGGTTCAGGGGCTGGAGAGTTTGTGGGGGTCCTGATGATGACTAGGTTCTGGTGGACCTCTGGGGGCGGCAACTGGGGAGGTGGCCCAGATGGCACAGTAGATTCAGGCGGGGCAGCGTAGACGAATAGGTCCCGTGTTACTTTAGCATCGGCACAGTTCCCAACAACATTACGGAGCTGACCTTCCGAACACGGGATCAGGCCGTCATAAGGTGGACCATAACTGTTCGGAAGGGATGGGGGTGGGGGTGTGGGTGTGGGCCGAGGTCCTGGTGGGCCGTATCCCTGCCGCCGATCGCAGTTTGCACCAACCACCAGGAGGGAAAGGAGCACCTGAAGAAGAGACATTAAAAGTCAGGTATACTATTGAATACTAACTACTATGTTCTTTTCTTATCAATTAACTTACACAAAAGAAACATTTTCCTTTAATTATTGTTTATGATGCCAAGGAGTTTCTGTCTCGTCTATGCTCCATAGAGCTTCAAATCAATATCAAATATATACTGATAGATGTTGTACAGTTCTAGACATGAATACAATGAATACCTCCTAATGATAAAACTATATGGTGAGCAATAACATGTGATTCCCAGAAATGTGTTCTGTTGTGGTTCAAACAATTTACCCAAATAGTTTGTCAGTGTATCTTAGTGTAACTTCTAATATATGTCCAGCAGCTTCTGTCGATGAGCCTATATTCGTGGCTGTGAACACTAAAATTGAGGCAGTGAACATTAACTAGTGAAAATCAGTAGCTTATTTTTGTTACTCAATAATTTTCTTGCTGTGTTGCGTTAGTGTATTATATTCTTTCATTCAAATACTGTACTGTATAATGTATATATATTTCTGGCCACGCCTGTACTGAGCTACAAATGAAGAGGAAACTTCATTGACATTATTTCGTTTATTGTTTCATCTTGTCTGTGTATAAATGAAACGCTACAATAATACAATACCCGTCATACAGTATTTGTATCAATACCATCACTTAGTTTATATATATATATATATATATATATATACACATAAGAATAACAATAAAGTAGATCTAGCGTTTTGCCCAAAATCAAAACGGCATACCCAACTCTGCGATGGGCTACCAGCATCACTATAGGTAGCACCAACGAACTTGACAATAATCTTGATCCCTGACCTCTTTGTAACTCAAAAGGGCCTAGAGCAAACTGGCTGTAAATATCCACACCTATTTCCTGGTGGACTCTTCCCAAATGATAGAAACGTCAGCCCGATTGCTTTCATTAATTTCGAGTTATAAGAAGTTAAAGGGTCAAGATTATTGTCAAGTTCGCTGGCGCTACCTACTGTATAGTATTACCGTCATCAATACCGGTAGTTATATCACCATCATCACTAATATTGTCATCACTACATCTGTCATCATAATACATAAGAATAACAATAACATAGCCATCACTATACTTAATTTGCTTGATATTATGAATCAATGTATTTATCGTGACAGCCTTATAACCAACTATATATATCTTGATATGCATCACTGACTGTCTTATGTAGTTGTTTGTTGATACCAAGTTAGGAGGACTGAGGGTGTCGTTCCTAATTAGGTAATGTAAGGTTAACATTTGGGAGGTTTCCTTACGGGGTTATATATTTAGATTTACTGTAGTTTAGGTTCATTGAAGTACTGGTAGGTTCTCTGCTCTGTGTCCTGCTCTCTCGTAGATAGATAAGATAGATATGATTGTTCTATTCTTATTAAATAATAGTAATGCTGCCACCGTTTAGCCTTTACTCTCTTGTTCAGGTAAAAGAAATATCAGGTATCCAAGCCACGTTGATTTATTCAAACAAATGTAGATTTAAATAGTATAATGAGAATTTCCGTATGTTGAGAGGAAATCTCCTGGGCTGTGAACTTGCCCATTGCTCGTGTCTAAGACTTCTCAAGCCTTCTCACTCAACCTACCTCTCCTTCCGGTCACTCCTTCCGGTCACATGAACAGTGCATGGAGAGAATCAAAAGTGCGAGGTGAGCTTAAAATGCGTGGGAAACAATCTGACATGGTAAAACAGACAAGACAAAACGAACCAGGAAGTTACAATGAATACTCCCATGCATGTACAGTCACCCACATAAATATATAATTCAATGCAAGAAAACCACCTTAAAATTATGAGAGTTGTAATAATGGTTCCTATAATTATTACTGAATCTAACATGTAATAACTGTTCTTATCTTAGGGGAGACTGACCGTTTGTTTTGGTCTATTAATTAATTTATTCATATATTTTTTTAGTTTCCTCCCTAGACCTCCATCAAGCTTAGAAAAACACCCCCTAGATCCCCTTCAAGATAAATTTGTACTTTTTTCGGGAGAAAAATGTCCCGGCCGAAGGCCGGTTCCTCTTAACACCTTATTGGCGGGCTAGGCGGTCTATTTATATGTACCGCCCAGCGGGGTGTTTTTAGCCAAAATAGGGCTGCTTACGAGATCATTTTCATGCCTAAATAAGACCCAGAGCATAAAACAAGCATCTATCCCTGAAAGGGCATAAACAGAGCTTTCCAATGACACCACAATGATCCTTGTATGACCGCTAGTTTTCTTGCAACAACCGCGCAACACGAGTGCAAAAACCATGTAATTCGGTACTTTCCCCATACATTTCAGTATGTAGCGAGTGTGAGAGGGTGGAGGAGGGTGGGATTCGTGTCAGTAGGCCCGCCGCGTTGGTCTGGAGCAGTCATACGCTCGCTACTCTCCTGCCACCACTTTTCTCTCTCTCTCAGCAACATTACGTGCTGAAATTGCCACACGACCTATGTCGCGCGCCGCCACATAGTCCAAATTTATTTAACTCGACTTATGTTGCGGGCCGCCAGTTAAGGGTTAAAATTGCAGGCTCGTTATCGCTCGCCAGGAAAAAATCGACACCTAATTTACTTGAAAGGTATTAAAATTGACAACGAAATGGGGCGAAAGGTGTTAAAATCGCCAAACTAATGGGCCGAACGTATTATAATCTCAAAACTAGTGGGGCTAATCATTGGGGAGCAGGGGGTCCAGAAAAACGGTATTAACCATTTCAGTATATCAGGACGCATTCTGTCATTTTGTGCTGCTTATTATTGGACAGTTTTAATAAGATTGGAATGGACCTGTATGGGTTCAATTCCCCTTGCATTGCTGGAGTTCCTTTTTAAGTTGAATAATATCGTCAACTGATAACAAGACTAAAATATATAATGGGGCCATATTACTGAAAGAGTAACACTTTGGCTGCGGGCATATTTCCACCTATTTCCGCCATATTAGGGCTCATTCAGGCACTCATGATTGATTAGGCAAGTGTCTGAATGAAATAATATGTACAGTATTCAGCCAACAACTAGAAGAAAATAGCTTCAAAATTATACCAAAACGAGCTTCGTAGCTCGCGGGGTGCACCCACAGCTCTACCATAGACATTCGCTAAAATGAGCAATTATCGCTAATGTTGCATTACATTTGCCTTTGGCAGCACTGTATATCTTGTGAGACTCTGAGTCAGAACCCTCAGTGCCACGGCCGCCTGGCTGGGGGAAGGACGTGTGGCCTGTTGCGTTCCCTCGCCCTCGCACTCGATTCTACAGGCTTTAACAGGCTTTAAAAGCCTGTAAATTGCTGTAAATTGCCATGGCGTTCGGGAACGTCTCCCGCAGGCAATGGGTTAAAGTGGTGACTGTGTTTATGTTGGTAGTTGTACTGAACAATAACACCAGGAAACAAAAACAACAACAACAACAACACCAGGGAACAACAACAACACCAGGGAACAACAACAACAGCAGGGAACAACAACAACAACAGCAGGGAACGACAACAACAACACCAGGGAACAACAACAACAACACCAGGGAACAACAACAACACCAGGGAACAACAACAACAGCAGGGAACAACAACAACAACAGCAGGGAACAACAACAACAACAACAGCAGGGAACAACAACAACAACACCAGGGAACAACAAAAACAACACCAGGGAACAACAACAACAACAACAACACCAACCCACCTTCATAAACCCGGCGTCATACCAACAGGTTTTATGTTGGTAGTTGCCCTGAACAACAACACCAGGGAACAACAATAACAACAACAACAACACCAGGGAACAACAACATCAACACCAGGGAACAGGGAACAACAACAACAACACCAGAGAACAACAACAACAACAACACCAGGGAACAACAACAACACCAGGGAACAACATCAACACCAGGTAACGGGGAACAACAACAGCAACACCACCAGGGAACAGCAACAACAACACCAGGGAACAACAACAACAAAAGGGAACAACAACAACAACACCAGGGAACAACAATAACACCAAGGACCAACACCAACACCAGGGAACAACAACACCAGGGAACAACAACAACACCAAGGACCAACAACAACACCAGGGAACAACAACAACACCAGGGAACAACAACACCAGGGAACAACAACAAAACACCAGTGAACAACAACAACAACACCAGGGAACAACAACAATAACAACACCAGGGAACAACAATAACACCAGGGAACAACAACAACACCAGGGAACAACAACAATAACACCAGGGAACAACAACAACAACACCAGGGAACAACAACAACAACACCAGGTAACAACAACAACAACACCAGGGAACAACAACACCACCAGAGTACAACAACAGCAACAACACCAGGGAACAACAACACCACCACCAGGGAACAACAACACCACCACCAGGGAACAACAACAAAAACACCAGGGAACGACAACAACACCAGGGAACAACAACACCAAGGAACAACAGCAACACCAGGGAACAAAAACATCAACACCAGGGAACAGGGAACAACAACAACACCAGGGAACAACAACAAGAACACCAGGGAGCAAAAACAACAACAACAACAACAACACCAGGGAACAATAACAACAACAACAACACCAGGGAAGAACAACAACACCAACAATGCCAGGGACAACAACAAACAACAACAACACCAGGGAACACCAGCAAAAACAACAACACCTTAATAAACCCGGCGTCACACCAACAGGTTTCCGGTTAATTCCATTGGATTCTGGAGTCTAGCAATTATTGAACAATCACTTTTAGAGTTTGAACTTTCAAATCTATGTCGGGTTCGGTACGGTTGAGCATTTGACATTATCGCCAGATCAGGTAGAGAAAGGAAGCACTCACTAGCAGTAGTAGAAGTGAAGTATTACTTTATTATGATAAGTGTATACTTTAACCCTTTCACGCTTTTATGACGCAGAGGTTGCCAGATTAGCAATAAGAAATAGAGTTCTCTCACTCTTATAATTACCTCTCCAAAATTAGTTTTCTGCCCACAGCTAACTCAAAGACAACTGCAGAGGTTGAAGTAACTAAACTAAAGGTTTCTAAATACCCCTGATGGTAACAAAGGCTTTAAAGTATCCCCAATAGGCTCAAAATCGCGTCATATGTCGGAGAGGGTTAAGATGTTACACTTTCAATACATGCAGCTTAATTACGATTGAACACTAAATTTGAAATCGATTTTAATTCAATTTTTATAGTATTGTCAGATGCTATGGAGAGGAAGGAAGCACTCACCAGAAGCTCCATGGTCGAGAAGTGTTGTCTGGAGCAAGGTGAGTCCAAGCTTATATACTTACTTCTCTCCTACCCCTGCCCCGACCCGAGACGGGGGCCCCCAATTCTGTCTGCCCTCCCCCCACCTCCCGCTCTCTCTCTCTCTCTCTCTCTCTCTCTCTCTCTCTCTCTCTCTCTCTCTCTCTCTCTCTCCCTCCCCTCTCCCTCTCTCTCTCTCTCTCTCTCCTCTCTCTCCCTCTCTCCCTCTCTCCTCTCCCTCTCCTCTCCCTCTCTCCTCTCCCTCTCTCCTCTCTCTCTCTCTCTCTCTCTCTCTCTCTCTCTCTCTCTCTCTCTCTGTTATTGGTAGCGTGACAGTGCGGGATGTCTGGTGCCCTACACCCACTTTGTTTATGTCGCCAACTATTACACACCCTAGTTTGTTTATGGGTGTTTTCTTTAAAGGGTGGTTGGTTTTTGTATAGTAGGGCCTGTTATACACCTACTTCTATGTCACACACTATTGCACACCAAGTTGGTTTATGATTTGGTTTACTTCGCCAACTATTGCACACCTAATTGTGTGTATATGTTTTCTTAATAGGTAGGCCTACACTCTGCACAGTATAATTATATTTTCACTGTTATATATTTGTTTAGTTTGTCCTTTGCTATAACACCACCAATAATTTATTCAGGCAATTACACACACACACTGTTTTATGTCACGACCTATTATCCTGTTTGTTTATGGGTGTTTTCTTTAATGGGTGCAGGGATTTTATGTAGTACCCTCTGTTATGCACCTACTTCTACGTCACACACTCAAAAAGAAACAAATGGTGTATTTATGTTATTCACACCCACTTTGCCAATGGGGTATACATTCAGTGTTAATTAAGCATCTAGTTTGTTTATGTATATATTCTTTTAATAATGTCTCGGCCGAAGGCCGATTCCTCCTAAAATTACAGGCTCGCTATATCTTACCAGGACAAAATCGACACCTAAATGGCACGAAATGTCTTAATATTGATAATGAAATGGCGCGAAAGTTGTCAAAATCGCCAAACTATTGGAACTAATGCAATCAAATCTCAAAACTAATGGAGCTAAACATGAGGGAGAAGGTGGTCCAGAAAAACTAACCATCCCCTCTTAATTATATCTGACGCTATTACTACTCCAGTCCATTTAATTTATGTCGTCATCTGTACCTTCCACTCTCTCTGTTTATGTGTTTATGCTACACACTCTTATCATATACTCCCGCTGTACCTCCTTCGATACAAGGGCGTTAATTTGATTTGATTTTGGTTATCACTAGATAAATACAGTATATTCATTTTACAAAGGTCCTTTTTGGAAGGAAATGGATGGAAGCAATCTCAATTATCCTTTTGGCTTTCTCAGCGTCTTTGTAAGCTAAATAAAGTTTATTGATTATATTTAATATAACTTGAAAAAAGTGGACAAAGTAGTAACTTAGCTAATTACCCTTCTTAAACATACACAGACACTCTTGAGCACCACAATGTAAGCAGTGTCTTGTAGATTATTACTATATAATTCCTAGAAATATGTTATAATTATCTGTGCCGCAAGACAACGTTATTCATGATAGTAACTGCCCTATTAGAGTTATATGAATGATGTAGTCACGTTAATCATGGTGTCCGACATTGTTGTTTGATTCGTGTGATTGACGGCTAGGAATAGGGGATCGTGACCGTTCTAAATCGTGTCATGGCTCAACAAAACAATCCAAAATTCATACCGATTTTACGAGTTGATCTTGGATGGCTTCAATGGGCAAATGTAAGTTTTTGGATGACCTCTGTAAGCACATGCATGGTGCTTAAAGCCATGTTTCACATATTCGAATACATGTCCGCAACTGGGGGCACACCTATACATGTCCGCAACTGGGGGCACACCTATACATGTCCGCAACTGGGGGCACACCTATACATGTCCGCAACTGGGGGCACACCTATACATGTCTGCAACTGGGGGCACACCTATACATGTCCGCAACTGGGGGCACACCTATACATGTCCGCAACTGGGGGCACACCTATACATGCCCGCAACTGGGGCACACCTATACATGTCCGCAACTGGGGGCACACCTATACATGCCCGCAACTGGGGGCACACCTATACATGTCCGCAACTGGGGGCACACCTATATATGCCCGCAACTGGGGGCACACCTATACATGCCCGCAACTGGGGGCACACCTATTCTTTATACAATTATACTATCAATTACTTGGCTAACATACTGTACTGTATATGAGAGCCAAAACGAGAGTGAGAGTTAAGGGGAGGCACACCGTTTTTCGGGACCCCCTTCTCCCTAATGTTTAGCCCCACCAGTTTTGAGATTATAAGACCATTAGTTTGGCGATTTTAAAACCTTTCGCCCCATTTCGTTGTCAATTTTAAGACCTTTCGTGCCATTTAGGTGTTGATTTTTTCCTGTCGAGCGATATCGAGCCTGCAATTTTAAGGGGAATTGTAACGATCTGTTTCTTACACTTCTTAGTTACATATATACACACATCGGTATTAGTTAAACTCCCAAATACTTTCTCTGTTCGTAGGTTTATTGATGTCCTTATTGTTACTTGCTTACAACAATAGTTATAACACACACACACCCTCACGACTAGACCCGTATGCCTAGGTCTATCGTCGTTCGTGGCTGGGCTAAGACTGGCTAGCTGAGGGGTACCATAGGGTGCCCCAAGCAGCCCTCAGATCCAAACGTGCTCACACGCACCTGACTGTACACACACGCTCACGTGTGCGTACATACACATAGGCCTAGCTGGACAGAGGGGTCCTGTCTGCGGTTTACTGGTCGAGGAGGGGAGAGAGAGTTTCTTACCCAAAGTTCCCTCTCACTCCTAACATAATCTCATAGAATCCCAAAATCTCTAAATCTCCATAAGTCCACAGTCTCTTAATGCACTCGCATTATTATTCATAAGACTACTATTACAATGTTCGATCACGCTACTCCAGGCGTCTCGACTGGTATGAGGTGAAAGGCAACTTAGGTGAGGCATAGAATCCAATGCAACAAGTAAAGTATATCATCCCTAAGGAAATATCACACATAAAGATAAACATGAAAAATTGGATAAACATGAAAATTGGATAAACATGAAAAATTGGATAAACATGACAAATTGGATAAAATTCATACTTAAAAATAGACATAAGAAATAAATATATACATTTGAAACACTGCAACGACTTGCATAGTTCGTGTTAAGAAGTATTCCACACAGTTCGCCGAGGTCACTGGATAATGTTTTTGGATGAATCACTTAACAGGAAGTCACAAAAGTTCGTTCAGTATAATAATTATTATTATTTGTTTTACTAATTTTTATATATGATTTAATTAATTTTCTTAATAAAACACCCAAACAAATGTCCATAATTGGGGTATTTGAACTTTTAAAATAATTGCTAAAATTCCAGGTATCGTCCAGTGGATTCTTGACACGGCGATGATCACCGGAAGCTTGAAGTGTTGTCCTGGCAGGTATAGGGATCCTGGCAGGGTCCACAGCGGTGTCACCAGCTCTGGCACACCTTTCTCATATAGGCTACAAATAACTAACGAAGAGACCAATGATTATAATGGGAACATAATTAGCAGAAACTCCTGATATATGAGATCAGTAACTAGTTCATTTTATCCTTTTAACAAGGAAAGTAAATTGAGGATAATGCTCATGAAAACAATTAACAAACAGAGTACAGTCCACCAAGGGACACATAAACATTGAAGGTTACTGTATTGGACAAAAATTAGCATGAAGTCCAGTTATCTCTCTTAAGTATAAATAATGTCTAGGACATGTACTTTCAACAGAGGTTTTCACTTGTGAGTACAAGTAGCATGTTGTTTAAATCCAAACACGGAACAAGAAAGATAAAATAACTCTTTCCAAACACATGCATAAATGATAATTGGTCAATAAATACAGTACTGTAAAGAAAAGTAATATTTCTTAAAACGGTAAGTTTGACTTTCAATGTAAGTCTACAGATATCAGCAGTATCGTACCATCGGGCCTGACACGACATGTCAATAAGTAAGGAAGGAACTGTATGAGTGCAAAGTTCAAAATTCAATTACCGGTATGTTGGTAGCAAACCAACATTCTGAAGGGAAATACTGTAGGCCTACAAGTAATTCTCCGAGAGGGACAGTGCCGCATAATCCGGAGGTACTCGTAGGTCAAACAATTAGCCAAGAATATCGAGGAAAATTATATTGTGTTTAAGAACTCATTAAGGAATATCAGTTATTACAAACACCTCAAAATCACAAATATTACCTAGTCAAGGAAATGGGTACAAGAATTGCTCACAAGGTAATACAAGCATGAAACTTCCCGGAAATGTTCACAAGGACCTACTTTACAATTTCAGAGCAGGAGCCACCGAGATTTCTGTATTGTATAGCAACGGTTGCTAGGCAAAGCATTTTCCTTAGCAACCGGCAGCAACGATGCAGTTTCTGAACTACTATGAAGTGTTATGACTTTGTACTTTTATTTATTTTCCTATATTCACTCCTAAAATGGTTCAAACATCACAGATCAAACATCCAACACAACTATCAGCCAACCAATACTATCCATTGCTCAGCTGTTGGTGTACAACAGCATCAAGAGACGCAGGGATTCTGTGAGAAATCCACAAGTATATCACAGCAAAGATCGTGAAACGCCACTACCCGTCTATGTAGGTCTTAAGGCTCATGCACTAACCAGAGATAGAAAGTTGATTGAGAGTCTATATACTCTTGGTATGTCGGCATCATACAACTGCACAATGGACTTGATCACATCATTGGGTAATAACGTCTGTGACTATTACCATCAGATTGGCACAGTCTGTCCTCCTCAACTTCGCAAAGGGCATTTCATCACCAGTGCTGCAGACAACATCGACCACAACCCTAGCTCTGCGACATCTACAAGTTCATTCCATGGCACCAGCTGTCCTTGTACCAGAATCTCACTCCGCGAGATGTCTGTGAAGATGAAGACAATGGCCAAGGATTCACTAATTCAATAACTCAAGAGAGGGGGTTGAGGAAAATGAGCGACTTGCCCCTTTCGTACACTGAACTGAAACCAACACGGTTGCCAAAAAATGACGTCTTTGTCCCACCCATCCCTGCAGACCTGGCTTCTTCCAACACCCCTTTGACCAAGGACATGGACAAGGAATATGACTGGCTGAGTCATGTTGAGAAACATCATGCAGATGACATATCAGCAGAGGCGACTTTGTCTTGGGCAGCATACCATGCCAGCAGAGTGCCAGACCCAGACATTCTGCCATCTGTGAATGCCATGATGCCTCTCTTTGTTGAGGAAGCCAGCTCACCATATATGCTTCGGCATTGCATGGAAGTGGTGAAGTCAGCAGTTCATCACCTCAACCCTGGCCAGACTCCAGTGATACACGGTGCCAGAACGACAGTTGCCCTCTCCAAGTGAGTGGGATGGACTTGCCCAGAAAAGTGGAGGCCTCTGTGGTCTAACTTGCCCGAAGCCAGTGCAACCTGCCCAGAACTACTGAAGTGTTCTTGCCGAGGAGGATGCACAGACTGCAAATGTGTTGATGCGCATCTAAAATGCACAGCCTACTGCAAATGCAAAAGTGACTGTGACAACAGTGTCTGAAGCTTTAGGAGTGGCATTTTTATAGCCTGACTTGCCCTAAATTGGATTTTATGCCACATAATTCTTGTATATGATCTCCAAATGCAATGCTACATGTTTTTTAGAACAAGGAGTTGAGAAAAAACCATAGCACCTCACAGTTTTCCAGAAACTGCATTGTTGCTGCCGGTTGCTAAGGAAAATGATTTGCCTAGCAACCGTTGCTATGCAACACTGAAATCTCGGTGGCTCCTGCCCTGAAATTGTAAAATAGGTCTTTGTGAACTATTGTGGAAAGTTTTATGCTTGTATCACCTTGTGAGCAATTCTTGTCCTATTTAGTACCGATTGCCCTCACTCTATATCATGCCCCATCGCTTAGGAATTGAGAACAATACAGAGTAAATTATGGAAAGTCCAGTGCAATAAACTCCTGTGCCAATGCAGAAGTGAAAATGATTAATATTATTATTTTTTTTTTTTTTTTTTTTTTTTTTTTTTTTTTTTTACTTATGCAAACTTAATTAACTATAAAAAGAGTTAACATTAATATCTAAATTCGTAAAGATAGTATCTACATGTTTATGGAACTCGCATCCACCGCTTACTCTACTGTGGAAAGTGTTACTATTTACAAAACGGGTGTGATTGTGTGACCTCAACTTTGATCTGTAGTTATCATTATTTTTAGCCCTTTGCCTTGTGACATTCTCCTGAACAACTTCTAGTACATCAGGATTGGCTTCTGAGCCATCAGAATCATTCACAGGTACAAATCTACTTAACTTTTTAAAGTGGTCAACATGACACTCCCGTACTAGCTTAGTATAAATATGCCTTATCTCAAATTTATTACCTATTGTCCGTCTAACTACTCTGTATGGCCCTTCGAACTTGTTATCTAATTTCGACGATCTTTCAAAAAGCTTAACTATTACAATGTCGCTAGGGTTTATGGATATAGGGCATGCAGACTTATGTTGTCTCTTGACCAATTCTGCATTTGATTGGGCTAACTTTTCATGAATCCCTTGATAAATGTTCTGAAATTGCTGTAGTCTCACTGCAACAAAATCATCAACATTGTAACAAGGCTTAGGTCTTGAATGAAGTAGCTCATAAGGCAATTTCTTGTCTACTCCAAAGACAATAAAAGGGGGGGTTTCCCCTGTGGAACTATTAATTGCAGAATTGAGACATGCTTGTACCTGAGGTATCCATAAATCCCAACTCATACTTTCAGGCAAAACCAAGTGTCTCAGACATTCTAAAATCTTCCTATTCTGTCTCTCTACAAGGCCATTCGAGGCCGGATGTCGAACATGTGTATTTACTTTATTGACCCTCAATATTTCACAGAGTTTAGGTAATATAGAGTTGTTGAATTCAGTTCCGTTATCAGTAAGCAAAACCTGTGGAGTCGTGAAAGGACATATTACATGATTCAAGAATGTAGACGCAACTGTCTCGGCAGTCTTATTAGGAATCGGTCTTAAAACACAAAATCTAGAAAAAGAATCAATTGCTACAAATAGGTACTTATTACCGGCTTTAGTCATGGGTAATTCCATTAAATCTACAGAAACTTGACTCCAAGGTTCGTCACGAATGGGGTACGAAAGAATAGGGCAAGGTTGTGAAGTATGGCCTTTCACTCTTGCACAAGACTCGCAATTCTCGACATATAAAAAAATATCCTCTTTCATCCTGGGCCAGTAGTAATTTAGCTGGGCCTGTCTAAAACTCCTGTCTCGACCAGGATGCGAGGTATGGGGTGAATCGTGTATCAGTTTCATTACATCCTTGACACTTGTGCAAGGTATAATGATCTGATGCACTGGCCTGGAAGGCATTGATTTAGAATTGAAATGAGCTACTCTATGCAAAAGGCCATCCTGCAAAATTAAGTCTTTCGGTTTAACGGGTGTGGTAGGTGGTTTTCCTTTCTTCCCTGACTTCAACCAAGTTTTAAACGGTCCCCAAACAGGATCCTGGTCCTGACTCGCGATGACATCGGCCATGTCGAGTGCGGCAAGGTTTACAGAGAAGACTGGGACATTACGTGAAAGTGCATCAGCAACTACGTTTTTCTTACCCGCAATATGCTCAAATGTGGGAGAATACTCCTGAATGCTAAGGAACCACCTAGCAAGACGTCCCTTTAATTCTTTATTCTTAAACAAGTTGACTACTGCCGTGTTATCGGAATAGACATGAACATTGCAACCCAAAATTATCTCCCTGAAATATTTAAGAGCCCACACTACTGCTAAACCCTCTCTCTAGGCAGTGTCATAATTTTGCTCTGCAGAATTGAGTTTTCTAGAAGCGTACGCAATAACATTTCTCTTCCCATCAATTTTCTGCATCAAGACTGCTCCTATCCCAGTTAGCGACGCATCCGTGAGGAGCTCAAAATCATGACCGTAGTTAGGGAAAGCCAAAACGGGGGCTCTAATTAAATGATCTTTAAGCATATCGAATGCAACTTGATGATCAGCAGTCCATGCAAACTTGGAATCTTTCTTTAACCCTCTCCGACATATGACGCGATTTTGAGCCTATTGGGGCTACTTTAAAGTCTTTGTTACCATCAGGGGTATTTAAAAACCTTTAGTTTAGTTACTTCAACCTCTGCAGTTGTCTTTGAGTTAGCTGTGGGCAGAAAACTAATTTTGGAGAGGTAATTATAAGAGTGAGAGAACTCTATTTCTTATTGCTAATCTGGCAACCTCTGTGTCATAAATGCGAGAAAGGGTTAATAGATCCGTAAGGGGCGCAGCTTTTTCCGAGAATTTCCAAACAAACCGTCTATAATAACCCGCCAGTCCTATAAATGAACGGAGTTGATCAGCATTAGTCGGTGTAGGGAATAACTTTACCGCTTGTATTTTATCATCAGAGTTACTTATTCCTCTGTCATCAACAACGTGACCCAAGAACGATATTTTCTTTTTAAGGAAATGACACTTTCGTAGCTTAAGCTTCAGACCCGCGGCTTGTAACCTAGTGAAGACTTGTGTTAATTTACGGAAGTGGTCATCAAGCGTTTTACTCGCAATGATGATGTCATCTAAATAGACAAAAACAGAAGTCCCTATAATGCCATTAAAAACTGAATTAACAAGTCTAGTGAAGGTTGGAGGGCTATTTCTAAGCCCCATGGGCATACGCTTATAGTGATAATGACCATTAGTAGTGCTGAAAGCAGTAAGCTCCTGACTGTTTAACAAACCTCTTAGACTTCTTCCACGATATCCTCACCCTCTACGATGAGAGTAATAGTCAAGGAAATGGGTGCACGAATTGCTCACAAGGTGATACAAGCATGAAACTTCCCGGAAATGTTCACAAGGACCTACTTTACAATTTCAGAGCAGGAGCCACCGAGATTTCTGTATTGCATAGCAACGGTTGCTAGGCAAAGCATTTTCCTTAGCAACCGGCAGCAACGATGCAGTTTCTGAACTACTATGAAGTGTTATGACTTTGTACTTTTATTTATTTTCCTATATTCACTCCTAAAATGGTTCAAAAGATGTATACAAACATATATATCTATATAATAGAGTGAATGTCAGCACACAACCAGGGCACACTGGTGACATCACTGCTGTGTAACTCAGCATGGGGTTCAGTGCCAGCTGATCTAGATATACTAGTACTTTAATAAGTACTAGTATATCTAGATCAGTGTCCCAAATGATATCTAACAGCCCCAAATCCACTAGCTACTAAACTGTAGTTTGTAGTTGGTAGATGTAGTTAGATAGCCGCGCCTGAATTGACAGGATGTGCCAGCGCGGGAGAGCCGAGCCAAGGGTAACGGGGCTTAAGAATTACCCGGAAGGTGTACAGATCGCACAGGACTTAAATGGCACTGGATGAACGATCGGGCTAGGTGTAGGGAAACTGAACCTAGTTGTATCCCATAAAGGAATGTGTGCAACAGATGTATTTGATAAAGGTGGTAAAAGGATAAACCCTCGGCCTTAATCATATTTTGTTTCCAGTTTCAGCAAGTTTGATATATTTGATCTGCGCACAGTGATAGTCAAGACGTACTGAATATTCACAGAAATGGCCAGTGCCTCATCTTCATCTGTTCAAGCAACTGATTGGACTATCTGTGTTTTTTGTCAACTGGACACCAAAGAGTCTCTCATATCACCAACTGACAGAGGCTATGAAACCATAGTAGACAACATCACACAGTTTAGTAACCTTGACTCAATGCCAATCAAAATCAATCTCGCACGACTTGACCATGGGAATGGTATTCAATTAACATTGAAAGAACAGAATGCAAAGTGGCACAAATCTTGTTATCAGAAGTTTTCACATACCAAACTGGAACGCGCAAAACGAAAGCACAAGTCTGGGGAAGATGGGACTGCTTCAAAACGAATTTTCACACGTAGCACTAGCAGTGGTGGTGATACTGCCTCAAGTGGAACAGTTGGCAGCAATTGTCCCAAATGCTTCTTTTGTTCCCAGCAGCAAACAAAGGAGAACCTCCGCGAAGTCTGTACATTTCAACTAGATTTTCGTGTGAGGAAATGCGCACATGATCTATAAGATGAAAATCTTCTTGCAAAATTAAGTGCAGGAGACCTTATTGCCCAGGAGGCAAAGTAGCATGCAAACTGCCTTACAAACCTGTACAATAGAGCACGTGCAAAGGTATCACAGGATCAGGATGCCTCAGATGACCAGACATGTAAAGGAATTGCTTTGGCTCAGCTGATTTCCTACATTGAGGAGAAGAGGCAAGATGAGGATGTGAAGGTGTTCAGACTTGCAGATCTTGTGAAGCTCTACACTGACAGGCTAAATCAACTTGGAGTGGATGTTACTGCACGAGTAAACATTAAGCATCTGAAAGACCGCATTCTCATGCATCTCCCAAGGATGAAAGCTTACAAAGAAGGACGAGATGTGTTCATGGCTTGTGAAGAAGATGTTGGCTCTATTCTCCGAGAAGGATACCAGACTGATCGAGACGAGCAGAGTGTCATGATGACCCAAATTGCTGAAATGATCCGACAGGACATCTTCGCACACAAAATAACATTCTCTGGATCGTTTGGCCATAACAGCCAAGTGGAGTCTGCAAGACATTTGGAGACTATGCTGCCAAGGTCTTTCTTCCATACATAAACAATGCTCAAAGTCAGGCTCTGAGAGTGGATGTTGTCTGGGACCAGTACTTCGATAACAGCCTCAAGTCACAGACAAGAGAACAACGTGTCACTGGTCCTATTCAGCGCAGACGAGTTGGGGCGTCTAGCCCAACACCAAAGAACTGGCAGCAGTTCCTTCGCTTGGCCAACAACAAGACAGACCTGTTTACATTCCTGAACAAGGAACTGCTGGAAAATGCATCAGGAGACCAGACTCTCATTGTTACTGATGGTGCCAATGTGCTATGCTTACCTACACGAGACACCAGCAACATTGCTCCCTGCAACCATGAGGAGGCAGACTCGAGGATCATGGTGCATGTCAGTGATGCTGTTATGCAGGGCTTCCACAAGATCCTTGTTCGAACTGTGGACACTGACGTGGTAGTATTGGCAGTGGCAGTCGTACAGCAGCTGGCTCAGAGACAGCAGATAGAACTCTGGATTGCCTTTGGTTGTGGAAAGGACTTTAGGTACATCCCAGCTCATGAAATATGTGCTTCACTTGGCACAGAAAGATCCTTGGCACTGCCTGTGTTCCATGCTTATACAGGTTGTGATACCGTGTCCCATCTGGTCCAGGTGGGAAAGAAGACTGCATGGAAAGTGTGGGAGGCACATGATGAATTTACTGCGACATTCTATGAGCTGCACAATGCACCTGAACAAATTGGTGAAGCGACTGAGGCTTCTCTTGAGTACTTCACCATTCGACTCTATGACAGGACAGCAACTTCTCGTTCCATCAATGAAGTCAGAAAAAAATCTGTTCATCCACAAAGGACGTCAGATATCATGTCTACCTCCAACCAAGGCTGCTCTACAGCAACACATGAAGAGGGCAGTACTACAAGGTGGGCACCACTGGAGCTGCACCACGGTGCCAGAACGACAGTTGTCCTCTCCAAGTTGTTCTTGCCGAGGAGGATGCACAGACTGCAAATGTGTTGATGCGCATCTAAAATGCACAGCCTACTGCAAATGCAAAAGTGACTGTGACAACAGTGTCTGAAGCTTTAGGAGTGGCATTTTTATAGCCTGACTTGCCCTAAATTGGATTTTATGCCACATAATTCTTGTATATGATCTCCAAATGCAATGCTACATGTTTTTTAGAACAAGGAGTTGAGAAAAAACCATAGCACCTCACAGTTTTCCAGAAACTGCATTGTTGCTGCCGGTTGCTAAGGAAAATGATTTGCCTAGCAACCGTTGCTATGCAACACTGAAATCTCGGTGGCTCCTGCCCTGAAATTGTAAAATAGGTCTTTGTGAACTATTGTGGAAAGTTTTATGCTTGTATCACCTTGTGAGCAATTCTTGTCCTATTTAGTACCGATTGCCCTCACGACAAAGTTCCCCACAAACGTTTACTGCTAAAACTAAAAGCGCATGGAATAGAAGACGGTGTGTTGAAATGGATAGAAAATTAGCTCAGCGACAGAAAGCAAAGAGTAGTGATAAACGGTAAGGCATCTAAATGGACCAATGTAAGTAGCGGGGTACCCCAGGGATCGGTACTAGGACCAATTCTCTTTCTAATTTACATCAACGACATAGATGAGGGTCTCACCTGTACAATCTCAAAATTTGCTGAAGATACAAAAATTGCAAATAGCGTACTCTCAAAAGAACAAGTTGACGATATGCAACACAATCTAGATAAATTGTCATGTTGGGCCCAAATTTGGCAAATGAGTTTCAATGCGGATAAATGTAAAGTACTACATATCGGATACCTAAATGAGAAAGCAAACTATTCGATGAATGGCACTCAGCTTAAGAATGTAAACAGAGAAACCGATCTGGGAGTAACAATATCGAGTAACCTAAAACCGAGTCAACAATGTTCAGAAGTTGTTAAGAAGGCAAACAAAATAATTGGCTTTATAGGCAGGTCATTTGAGCATAAATCCAAAGAAGTTATCCTAACCCTTTACAATTGCTTAGTCCGCCCTCTTCTGGAATACTGCGTTCAATCCTGGTGCCCTTATTACCAAAAAGATATAAACAAGCTAGAAGGAGTTCAACGTAGAGTTACCAAAATGATACCTAGCCTAAAGAACAAACCATACGAAGAGCGTCTTAGAGAATTAAATCTATTTCCTTTAACCCAGCGCAGATTAAGAGGTGACTTAATTCAAGTGTTCAAAATCATCAAAGGCATCGACAATATGAACTGTAGTAAGTACTTCACTATCGACCAATCTAATTATACACGGGGAAACGGTTGCAAAATTATTGGTAAATCTTTTAACTCACACGAATCTAAGAATTTCTTCTTCAATCGAGTTGTTAACTTGTGGAATGGGCTTCCCCGAAACGTTATAGACTGCATCACCGTTGATTCATTTAAACTCCGCCTAGACAAATATCTCGCATCAAACCCGCGACTGACTGCGTTTGTAAATGAATAACTTTATTTTATCCCCCCCTCAGTTACTAACCCATCTGTCCCCTACTAACTTCCTAATCCTGCCACGGACATTAGTTCCAGGGCAGTATTTCCCTTTCCAATGTTCCCTTACCCACTCTAAACCACTGTTTGGACACTTGATCCTCAGTATTTTGGAGGACAAGCAACCTAGAAGGGTCACTAAATCTGTTGTTGCTTGATTTCCTTTGTACTGTCTTTCGCTAACGGTACTTGCAAAAAGCCACTTAAAAGATCAATCGTAGAAAATATCGTATTGCCTTCTCCAATGTTCTGCAGAAGGAAGGTCCTGCAGCACGGGGATAGGCTGTCGGTCTGGTATTGTCATTTCATTCAACTTTCTAAAGTCAATTACGGGCCTCCATGATCCATCTTTCTTTGCAACTAGAAACATCGGATAATTCCACGGGGAAATTGACTCTTCAATAACATCTTGGGCTAACATCTCAGTAATATACTTGTCCACCTCCGCTCTCTGTTTATGAGGAAGACGATATGCAGGAATATATTTCGGTTTCGCGCCTGGCTCTAACCGTATCTCATGCTCAATTAAATCTGTTTTACCCAAGGGATCATCTGGCAAAGCAACAATGTTGTTGTAGCGACTCAGAAATTCTACAAGATTACCGCGATAATTATCATAATCTACTGGGTTGAGGTGCGCATCCAAATCTCTCTCTCTCTCAACATTTGCATGCACTGTGGTTTGAAACACACGCCCACGAAACTCATGATTACCCTCACCAGACGTCTCAACTACCTTAACCGGGTGGGGGTAAGTCAAGAAATCCAGTAAGTGAAATCCTTCATCTAGTGGAATAGAGTAACCTTTCTTATTAAACACAAAAATGTCTACAGTCTTTCTATTTACGGTGTATAAGGCGGACTCAACATCAAGGTTCTGCGCACGAGAACTTTCAGGTAAAGCCATCACAACCGTTTCATGAGGAACATTCTTTAGTTTCACTGAGACTTTTGATATCGTATACGACCTGGCAATATTGTGGACATTATTAATGAACCATTCCGTATCCCACTGTCACTACTATTACAGAATCGGCCTTCGGCCGGGACATTTTTCTACCGAAAAATGTACAAATTTATCTTGAAAGGGGGTCTAGGGGGTATTTTTCTAAGCTTAATGGAGGTCTAGGGAGGAAACTAAACAAATATATGAATAAATGAATTAATAGACCAAACAAACGGTCTGCCTCCCCTTAACAAGCCAGACACTCGCTAAAAACTAGCGAGACGTCAAAGGAAAGAAAAGGTCAACTTGTCACATATTCGGAAACTAACCCTTTCACCTACGAAGTAATTACACCGAAGTGAAAATAATAATAACATTTCAGCCCGAGTTTGCGTGCGAAATAACTACTTAGGGACAATGTTCTTGACATCGTAGCTAACCTGACGATAGATGATTTTACTAAGCATATTGTAAAGCTTCCTTAGTCAGTGGATGAAGCCGATATTAGTATTTCAAAAGTATCTGATCATTTAACATATAGGATATACATTTTGTAATGATCAGACAATTTTTATTTATTTATTTCACTACTGAGAGGTTGACTAATTTTCCATTTACTTGTTTTGGATAATACAAATTATATTTGGAGCTTAATCAAATTGGAGTGTTATTTAGAAACATGTTTAGAAATTGAGTTAAGCATACTTAGCTTTGAAAGCAGTGGTATGATTAAACAATAGAATAGCCTAGTTGATTAATAAGTTATAAGTGGTATGTATATATATATATATATATATATATATATATATATATATATATATATATATCGTATATACAGTATATATAAATAGAGGGAGAGAGAGAGAGAGAGAGAGTGAGTGGGGAGGGAATCAAAACTGAGACGGAGAGAAGTAGAGTAACATATAGCATTGAACTTTCGTAAAGTAGCTAACTTTCCACAGGGTCCTCTTTTTATCCCCCTGTGATGCCATAATAATTGAGTCTACGCAGTTGTTCCCGTTTTACCTTCGCTACCAGTTTTTAATAGGCGTATAATATCTGACGCTATACCCTGTCCAATATAGGTAGGCCAGTAATCTTGACTCCACCCTCTCATACCTCAAAAAGGACTTGAGTAATCGAGTTGATAATTCACTATTTAGGGAGAGTCAACCAGGCAATAGGTGGGGAAATCTACAGCCAATTTGCTCTAACCCTTTTTGAGTTACAGAGGATAGGGGTCAACGATTTCTGGCCTATCCTTATTGAATGGACTATAGTGTAGGTGAGTTTCCGCTCCCTATCCCTGAGCGACGGGTGGAAATAAGTTAATGCGGTTTTAGTCAGGCGTAGACACAGTCAAGGTTAAGAGATACAACAGGTTGGCGCACGCGCAGCCTGCTGACGTCACAATGCTGGACAAGCGAAAGAAAGATAGAAAAACGCTCGCCTGCCAGCCAAACTGCTGCTACTAGACCACAGGGGTGTCCAACTCCAATATGCGGGCCTCATGCGGCCCCACTCCCTCTAGCATGAGGCCCGGGAACCAGTTTGGCCAAGTAGTGTCAAATATTGTATTTTTTCTAGAAATCTAGACATAATTATTATTTCTTAAATATATTATATATTGGTACTATATTAACTTAAGTACTAATTCTAGGAAGTATTTGTGAGAGTAAGAAGCTTTTAAAGTAGATAGGCCATATGCAGCTTCACGTGATCTTATGTTCTTATGTAATTGGGGTTGGGTGTGACAGGGATCTGCCTTGTGAGGGCCGATCGGCTTTTGCAGACTCCCATTTTCTTATGTTCTTATGTTCATTCATTAGAGAGACGCAGAGTTAGAGCGGATTTGATAGAGGTGTTCAAGTGGGTTAGTGGGATTAATAGAGGGGACATGAAAAATGTACTAAAGCCCAGTGATAGCGAAAGAACTATAACAATTGTTTTCAAGATAGATACATTTTGTTTCAGAAAAGATATAGGCCAATAATGGTTTGGTAACAGAGTTGTAGATAGGTGGAATAGGCTACCAAGTGCTATAGTGGGATCAAGAATGATAGAGAGCTTTAAGATAAAATTAGATAGGCATTTGGACGAGATGGGTCTCTGTAACGAGTGCAAGACTAATTTATTCAACCTTTCTATATATGGAAGATATATAATATTATGGATAATTTTGGTCATTCTTCGTTGTACTGACTCCAAATAAACTATATATGTCCATTCTGTAATGAGGACATCAAATTTGAACAGCATAATCTGAACCTGGAATATACCGGTATACACACATACATACAAATAATTACATTCCGTAAAACCAGGTCGCTTCGGACTTGGGTCGTAACTTCGGACATTGGCGATAATAAGTAATTAGCCACTTTTCAAGATGACTTCGGACACCATTTAGGATAAGGATAGCTCTCTTATTATGGGGGATAATTTTAGGAGGCTTCCTGGATTACCGCGCACTATCACCACGCAACACTTTACCTAGTTATATCTCTATAATGTGTTTACAGTCAGGAGATATCGTTAAAAAACCTCGAAAAATTTCCGAAGTTACACGGTTTTACGGTTCATAGCCTACATACTACACACACACATATACTGTATATATATATATATATATATATATATATATATATATATATATATATATATATATATATATATATATATATATATATATATATATATATATATATATACATATATATATATATATATATATATATATATATATATATATATATAAATAATGCATCCAAAATGCATCCAACAACTTGACAATATAAAGGCATTTTGTTCAGTTAAAATAGAAGAGCTGCACTTTCACAGGGCATTATACAGTAGTTATAGCATCACGGTATGAAGTAAAAGAAAACGGAGGATAGTGCTGGCTCGGCTGCTCCTTTGAGAATGAATGGTAAACAGTCGAGTGACCTCCGACCCTTCCTTCCTCGTGACGTCATGCGCGAGCGGGTACGAGTTTGAGTGACCCCATGCTCCAACCTGTTGTATCTCTTAACCTTGGACACAGTAACACACACACACACGTTCACATATTATTATTCGTTCACATATTCCTACACACACATATCTTAACTAACACTCATATTCACATATTTGCACATGCACATTGACATACACATACATTCACTCTCACGCACTCTCACACAGCCCGTAGCCTAGTAGGTAGAGCTCTCGTCTCACACACGAGGGGTCGGGGGTTCAATCCCCGGCCGGGCGGAGACAAATTGGGCTTGTCTCCTGTCATATGTTAGCCTCAGTTCACCTAGCTTTTTTTTTTTTTTTTTTTTTTTTTTTTTTTTTTTTTTTTCTATATTCCTACTTACTTCCTCTCGGGCATAGGCTGAGAGCCTTAACATTCACCGCTTTACAATGAACAGTGAAGCCCGTGAGGTCTTGTTCCAGTCTAGGGAGTGAGACATGTGAAGCACGTAGAGTACAACGAGCACCTTCCATCTTGCCTTCACATGAGGCACGGTGCTCACTCATGGCCCGAAACAACCCCATCTCTGAAGCCACCTCGTTCCCGTGCTTCACTGTCTCACTCCCTACACTCGGACTCTCACACTTACACACACACAACGCCACCTGTTGAGCAGATAACTCACTCCCTCACTCCCTGGGTCACTCCCTGACCCAGAGTGCCCATGGGTGCATGCAATCTTCCAAGAGTCATTACGCGATTTCCGGGACTGTGGACTCTTGGAAACTCGGCCTCACACTCCTGAATGTGTGAACTAGGTTATAATGTTTTAAATTTGGGCTGTTCGAGCAGAGTTCCCAGGAGTATCAGAGAGTGACCCAGAGTGCCCATGGGTGCATGCGATCTTCCAAGAGTCATTACGCGAGTTTCCGAGACTATGGACTCTTGGAAACTCGGCCTCACACTCCTGAATGTGTGAACTAGGCTTAAAGGGTACATCACACAGTCAGGAGTGTGAGCTAGCGGGAGTCTAACAGGAGTCACTAGGAGTCGCTAGAATCACTAGGAGTCATCGATTTTCACCGCGAGCGAGTGGGAGTCTAAAGGGTACTTCACACAGTCAGGAATGCGAGCTAGAATCACTAGGAGTAGGTGAATATTCAGATTCCTGGGCCTATTCGCGGTGAAAATCGATGACTCCTAGTGACTCTAGCGATATCCTAGTGACTCCTATTAGACTCCCAGTGACTCCCGACTAGTCGCAGGCTACTGGCCCTGTCCGACAAAATGTTTGGCGTGCTTAAGGGGAGCATTCACAAAATACACCATTAAATTGATTTTTCAGCTTAATTTTGAAAATCACACCCAAAAATCAACTGATATGTTCCCTGTCGTATCGTAGATCATCATGGCTCCCATACAAATATATACTGTCCTACCCCACTTTAAATGGACACAACTCACATGCTTCAGCCAATATTTAACACCCTGGACGCCAGGTACGCGTGACACCGTATGGTACACAAACTGTGAAGTTTCTATATAAATATCGCTAATTATTTACTTAATATACGCCCAGAAAGACAACCCATTAATTCTATAATGGTAAAGAACTTCTGATGAAAATTTCAACTCATTCACTTTGAAAGTTTGATAATACAGACATTTCCGTAATATCAAGTAGTATCAAACTTTAACACCTTACGAGCGGCCTATGCGGCCACATTACGTGCTGAAATTGCCATAACTTTAAACCTTCAATTTCTCAAAACGGATTATTTAGTATATTGCATATATCAAAAAGGCCATTTATAGACCAATTTTAATTATTTAGGTGTCATTTTAATTGTATGAGGGAATTGCTCTAACTTAATTCTAAGTATTTATAAATCTTATTTTGTTTTCATTTTCTCACTCTCGTTTCATGAATATAATTATTATTTCTTGTAAATATTCATAACTGCTTTCATTAATGTCCTACATAAAATTCCTCCTGACAAAATAACATGTATATAGAGTTCATTCAGGGGTAGAACAATTAAACCTCTAACTATAGGCATTTTAAAGCTATAGCCCTCTAAACATGGCAACTAATTAGCAAAATATTATTAATTATAATTTGTTATATGCTTGATATTATATATATTTATATCCCTGTTATGGCAAAACATATTTCAAAACATGCTTAACCTTGTGTTAATATGTGATGCCATAACATTATTTTCAATGTTCATTCTTCTATAAAGGCAGGTGCCCCCTTAAAGTTTTCGCTGCGAGTCGGACCACTCCCAGTGACTACCAGTGAGTCCTGGTGACTCCCAGTGACTTCCCTGTGACTCCCAGTGAGTCCTAGTGGCTCCTGTTAGACCCCCATTGACTCCCGATCAGTCGCGGGCGACTGGCCCTATCCGACAAAATGTTCGGCATGTTTAAAGTTTTCGCCAGGAGTCGGACCACTCCCAGTAAGTCCTGGTGACTCCCAGTGACTCCCAATGAGTCCTAGTGACTCCCAGTGACTCACAGACAGGTTTCTGTTTCATTTGTCAGAGTCATCGGGAGTCACTGGGATAAAGATAGGTAATACATGCGAGTCACTGAGGATCACTGGGAATCAACGGGAGTCACCAGGAACCACTGGGAGTCACCGAAAATGCTCTCCAAGCGGCAGGGGTGCCCACAGAGATACCTGTAGTGGGGGCCATGCCTGGCATACTCGCATCTCATTCCTAACAACTCCCAGTGATTCTCGGTGACTCCCAGTGATTCCTTGTGACTCGCAGGTACACTCCCGCTGACTCCTACGGTATTGTGAGTGCACGGGGAATTTCGGACACTCGTGGTCTATTCCCAGGAATCAACAGGAGTCATTACTCCTAGTGATTCTAGCTCGCACTCCTGACTGTGTGAAGTACCCTTAAGCCCCATGCATCCTGCGTAGGCAAGATGGCAGGGGCTGGTTGCAGCTAAAAGTGCTTCAGATGTCTCACCCCCTAGACTTGAATGAAACCTCACAGGCTTCACCTTTTAATGTGTAACGGTTGAATGTACAGGCTCTCAGCCTATGCCCGAGAGGTAGTAGTTGGAATATAGAATATATATATATATATACTGTATATATACTGTATATATTGAAATTCCTATACTGTAATCGATGAAGATGGTTGCATAAACTACACCGTGTGTTGCAGGGTCCTGTTGAGAGATACAATAGTGGGTGTACAAGTTTAAATTAGTTTATTACTATAAAACATAATATTAGCATGGATGTTTACTGTGACAGTAATGAGGCATAAAGCAAAAATACAAGTGCAATATAAATAGGACATACATAACATTGTACTTTCACTTAGAGACGATAATTATGATATACAGTATATGACTTTGATATGCATAAGGTGTGTGGGGGAATAGCTAAACTGGAGTTTAATGTAACGTGTGTGTAAGGCAGAATGCTTTACATATAGGTACACAGCAGTCTGGTAACTTAGTGGTGAGACAGACGTTTGACAATATACCTATAAGTGAATAGCAAGTCATGGGTAGATTGTGAGGGTTTTTATAGGCAAACTGGTATAAAATCTGTTACGGTAAAGGCGGCCTGAAAGACAAGTCTCAACTAGCAAAGCGTGTCTTATGCAATAATATCTATCAAGAATGCACTGGTATAGATAGCAAGAGGCCAGTCAGCACTCCGGGTCAGAACAGGCTTAGCTGTTACAGGTACTCTAGGGCCGGACAGCACACTAGGATTTTACCTGGTCGGGATTAACCGTTGCAGAAATGCAAAACGATCAACACTACAAGAAGTTGGTTAACACTCTATAGCGCCGGTTAGCACCTTGAGGCCGGTGAGCACTCGGATCTCAGGAGGGGAGGTGAGATACCTTCCCTTGCCTCGTCTGAGTACCTATCTAGAATGTAGGTAGAACATGCCCTAGGAATGCTACAGGGAAAAAGGGCACATTTATAAATAATTTCTATAGGTGCTATAGATCCTTCTTGTCTAAGCGAGGAGGGTAGGGGGGAGAGTAGTGGAAGGACCCTTCAGATACGCCGGCGGATACCCTCCAAAGACCAATCAGAAGGGCGGCTGGCTTGTGACATCACGGTGGCGTGATTGGTGGGAGTGACTGTTCTCTTGGCCAATCCTGAGTCGGGGTGGGCTGGTGACATCATGGAAATGGTGACCAGCTCTCTCAACAATGACAGACGTCGCCTTTTGGATGCGAGGGCGGCCTTTTGGGCAGAGCTGGGCACTTTAGCCAACACTTCCGCAAATAGCCAATTCCGCCATGGCGGAAGTGTAGTTTTGTTGGCGAATTAGCGTTGGCGCCAAAATGGCTGCCTATTTGCGGGTTTGAAGCTCTGGAAAGTACCTCCATGTTGCAAACCTCGAGTCCGCAAAATAAAAATTCCAGCCGCCAGCCAGCCCTGGGCCGCTCCTGCAGCTCCAGCCAAAAAAAGTCATGTGACCAAGCCAACTACCTGTGTTCTGGAATCTAGGCCTATACATCGGCTCTTCACGTTTGTTCACTTACTTAGTAGCAAGCGTCGAGCTAACACCTACAACACACAGCAGTCCAAGAGTTCCAACCTGCTAGCACTTCAACTTTGTTTATATTTTCGGCCTATTGAAGTGAACATGGAGTCGACCATCATGCCTACCGCACCTGCCAACAGCATGGGGAGCAGTTCACCACCATCATCCGACAGTGATGCTGCAGAGCATGCAGAAATCGAGGACCTAAGCCACCCCTGGCCCCACCTAGACACCTTCTATGGGCCTGTAATTACCAAGAAGATGTCTCTGGAGAAGGGCTTTATAACCTTATAATCTAGCCTAATTTAAGATTATAAAATTAGGCTATCGTTAATTTGATTGATAGCATGTTAATTTTTAACCTAAACTAATGTTATTAGGCTACCCTAATCCCATCAAAATGCCTCCAAGCATGTAGGCCTAGGCTAAGTCTAACTTCTATATAGGCTAGGCTATATAGCCTAGGCCTAGGTCTATAATCACTAATCCCATCAAAATGCCTCAAAGTATGTAGGCTAAATATTGCATGTTCTAACTTCTAAATATAGCCTAGGCCTATAGGCTAATTGCTAATATAAGTAATTTTATTAGGCTAGGCCTAGGCTACCCTAATCCTATCAAAATGCCTCAAAGCATGTAGGCTAAATAATATTGCATTTTCTAACTTATATATATATAGGCTAGCCTAGGTGTAGGCTATAATCAGTCAATCACTAATTCCATCAAAATGCCTCAAAGCATGTAGGCTAAATATTGCATGTTCTAACTTCTATATATATAGCCTAGGTCTAGGCTATAATCACTAATTCCATCAAAATGCCTCAAAGCATGTAGGCTAAATATTGCATGTTCTAACTTTAATATAGCCTAGGCCTAGGTCTAGGCTATAATCAGTCACTAATTCCATCAAAATGCCTCAAAGCATGTAGGCCTAGGCTAAATATTGCATCTTCAAACTTCTATGTATAGGCCTAGGCCTATAATCACACTCATTTTATTAGTGTCAAGTAGAAAGTGTTAATTTTGAAAGTATCATATAGGCCTAGACTAAATTTAGCCTACAATAACATTTTATTAAATTTTGATCTGAAGCTAGGCCTTTATTCTGAGCATTAAAATTAATAGGCCTAGGCAACTTTCTATTAAATTACTTAATCTATCTAAAGTAGACCTATCTAGGCATATATAGCCTATTGCCATTCCCAAAGGGGGGACCACGAATAAATCGCCTCCTTGCACCTCTGTCATCCGGCGTACCTCCTCCTGAATGGTGCGGAATTGCGAATACTGATTATTACTGAAGCACTCTCCCCATAAACAAGTTGCCCCAACGTTTTACTGCCCATGTGGACAAACTAAGTGGCCTATGCTATATATATTAACCCTTTCACTGCGGGTGACGTTCTGGAATGTTTTGGCAATTTACAGCAATTTCCAAGCTTTAAAAGCCTGTATGTATATCCTTCAGGTCCATGGAAGTTGGGCAACATTATATTTAAGTAAATATATATATTTATTGACATTAGAGATTGAATTTATTGATTTACCCTTGATTCTGTAGTTTAAATTTAAAATTAATAAAAAACAGTTTGTTTGCATATTTGCATTTGAGGACTAGAAATTTCACAAGGTTTGCACATTTGTGTTTGCTGAAGTTATGTTCTGGGTTTGCTGATTTGTGTTTGCTGACTTGACTTTTTGTTTGTGGTGCCCAGCTCTGCTTTTGGGAAGCTAGTTGGGTTGTGGGGGGTTCTGCTCCTTTCGGCGGGGGTACTATGTTATTCTGGGCCTGTTTTCTTGCAGGGGTAACTGGCCCATTTCGTGGTATAACATATATATATATATATTCTGTATATCTTGCCATTCTCTCCTATATTTCATTGTCGCAGCCAATAGCTTTTCTTTCCATATCCTTCATACTTCTACGTATATATTTCTATCATCTTGGTAGTCGTTTTTGTCCATCCATGAGTTATTTTGGTCATAAAACTCTCTCTCACACACGAGCTGTTTCTCGTAGCCTTTGAAGTTATGATATATAATGTTGTTCTGTGTTATGTTAAGTTTACTTCTTTTACAGTAACAGGATTCACTAACGTATATTGGTATGATAAGGGTACATCAAGTCTCCATAATAATATACCCTTATCAATCAGGTATATTGGCACTGATATACAACGATAGCATGGTGTATCTATATTAGTATGCCTAATTATCTTCTATATATCTATCTATTGCTGGACGCCTTACTCGAGGGTGGCCATACACAAAATGCCCCCAAGCAGACCTAACTCCTGTGGGAAGAACAATCCGTGCCAGTTTACTGAAGGACTTACAAGATTGACCATTCAACTTAGGGTTCGTCTGACTCCGAGGCCTTCTATGTATTTTTTAGCACTATTTTTCTACAGTGGTGTGCAGCTAATCCATCCACTAACCTGCTTCACCCTTAGGTGAGCAGTATGGATTTGTATAAGGTTTACTTCCCTAGACAAGTTGCCGACCATGGCTGACGAGTCCCATCCACCCGGATTTGTATAAGGTTGTCTCCCCTAGAGGGGTTGCCGACCAAGGCTAACGAGTCCCATCCACCCGAATACCTTTATATACCTTTATTATATCTTTCTATTGTTTATAGTGTAGGGTGAATTAGCTTAGCTTAGGTAGAGTTATAGTTTATTGATTCAGTTTAAATTAAGATGGGGTAGGCTAGGTAAATATTGACTTGATTCTGAGTATGATAGGATACGGTAAATTAGATTATCGTAGATTAAATAGCGTCAGTTTATTCATATAAGTTGAATTAAGATGGAATAGGGAAAATTAAGTTATTCTAGGTTAGATTTAGAGTATGATATGATAGGGTAAATTAGATCATCTTAATTTATAGAGCGTTAGTATATTTAATTTGGTTGAATTAAGATTGGATAGGCTATGTTAATATAGGCTTGACTTGACCAGCTTAGATGTGTTAAGGTCATAATATGGTATAGAACGATATAGATTAGGATACTAGGATATAATATATTACAGTAGTGAGAGCAATAGAGTTTGTGTATTATTAATTATACTAAGTTACGTTAGGAGAGGTTAGACGAACAGTTTAGTATGAATAGTTAAGGTATGTACTGTATGCATGTATGTATATACAAAGGCACATACCCCATAGCTGGGGGTGGCCGACTCGAGACAGAGCCCGAACAGGGACAACACAACACAAAATAAAGAAAACAAAATTACACATATCTAGGTTGCCCAGGAGAAGACCCAGAGACCAAGGATCACTAAGGTCCTCCAGCACTACCCTGGTCCCAGACCTCCTGGAGAGATTCCGGTCTCAGCAGGCAGACACGCAGCGGAACCATACCACAATGCCCGCCCACTTAACATCAAGGCATGACCCTTCACATACACCGACTCCCCGGGCCAGGCGCCTGACGGACTATTATCTAGTCCAACTGGAGCCCGACCTCCTCTCCCAACAACAGCGTTATCACTTATCTATTCACAAGCATTTTCCATTAATTCCTATTCATTACCACTTCTCTTCCATGTTCTACAGTCATCCTTCTACCTTACAACGCTTGTTCTACACAATCTCTCCATCTCAACCGAGGTCTTCCTCTCCCTCTACCTCCCTTTGCATCTGACTCATATACTCGCTTTGTAAGCCTTTCATCTCCCATTCGCTCAACATGTCCATACCAGCACAGCACCCTTCTGTCCACTCTGGCCAACAAGGGTTCCTGCTGTCCCACTCTCCTACGTACCTCTTCATTCCTCAATCTGTTTCTAACGTCACTCTACACATACTCCTCAAGCAGTTCAACTCCATCACATCCAAATTTCTTCTCTCTTGTGCCTCCAGAGCCCATGTTTCAGCCCCATACATCACTGTTGGTACAACTATCCCTTGATACATAGCAATTTTAGTTTCATTCCGAGATTTCTCACCTTCCATATACTTCCCATTGCTCCGAAAACTTTCCTTCCTTTGCATACTCTCTGTCATACCTCCATTTCCAATTCTGTATCCCTGCTTATCACTCCTCCTAGATATTCAAAACACTCCACTTGTTCCAGTATTTCCCAAACTAGTATATTTAGATTTACCCTACGAGCACCTCTACTACACACCATCACTTTACTTTTATTGACACTCACCCTCAGCTTCCTCCTCCCACATATTACATCAAACTCTTTTATTACTTGCTGCAGTTTCTCCTTAGAATCCGCCACCAATGCTGTGTCATCAGCAAACAGCAACTGATTCAACTCCCAACTCCAAAACAAAATTCTAATGAACCCATTCCTCTACCCATAGTTCTAATTTTTACCTCCCTCATCACACCATTCATATATACATTAAACAACCACTGTGACATTACACAACTGTGTCGCAGACCTACATTTACTTTAAACCATTCACTCAACTAATTTCCTAGTCTAACACACGCTCTGCTCTCTTCATAAACATTCTTGACTGCAGTAACAAATTTCTTCCATTTTTATATATCCTTATCATCTTCTACATTGCTTTTCGATCCACACGATATACGCATTTTCCAAATCCATAGAAGCCCAAAATATCTTCTTACGTTTCTCCAAATACTTCTCGAAGAACTGTCTTACTGCAAAAATCTGATCCGCACACCCTCTTCCCCTCCTAAAACCGCACTGCTTTTCTCCTATTGCACCTTCTGTACGCTTTATTATCCCGCTCTATCAACACCCTGCTATACAGCTTTCCAATATCGGACAATAAACTAATACCTCTATAACTTGAACTCCTGTCGGTCTCCCTTCCCCTTGTATAACGGCACAATACATGCATTCCTCTAGTCTAATGGTGCCACGTTGTATAGTCTCACCATCCAATCTATTTATCACATCTGCACCCTTCTTAACCCTCAAGCAGCGGCTCTCGACTTAAGTCGGGTTAGAGAACCAAGGCCTAGAGAGCGGGTCCCGACTTAAGTCGCAAGGGATTTTGAGCACATTATCGGCTCTGAGAGACAGTCCACGGGGTGGGAGGACCGCAGGCGGGCTCTGACCGCTTGGCCCGAGCCTAGCGAGGTTACTGACGTGTATAACACATACCTACACATCCCTCGCCTCGCTAGACAGGGTAAAATCTCGGGAAATTACCGTATTTTAGGGTTTTTGTACTCGCGTTGCAACATCGTTGCAAGCGAACCCGTTGTCGTACAAGCATGATTCAGGTGTCATTGGAAAGCTCTATTATCGCCCTTTCACGGATACATAATTGTATTACGCTCTGGCTCTTGTTTATGCATGAAAAAGAGCATGGAATGATGCTCGTTTAGGGTAAATCTGCCCACCTGCCAGGTAGTAAAAGTTACAAATGTCCCTGTCCGTTAAGGATTAATACACTCCGCAGCAAGACCTCGCATACCTTCTGCTTTTCCCGCTCTCATTTGTTTCACTGCTTCCTTCACCTCATTCTTCCCAATCCTATCATTTATTCCCTGCTACCTGGGTAACCTATCTCCATCAACCACTGCTTCAATCACTTCCATATCTTACATTCTCAACATAAAATTATAAGTAAGAACACTATTAGGTGAATCATCTAATTGGTTGTGATTCAATGTGAACGCAATGATATACCAGTGACCTGCTCGTACACCACATTCACCATCAACACGTTCATCATCGATATTTATTCCATATTGTCGAAGTTATATGCTTTTGTGTTAGGTAAAATTCTAGTAGGTTAGTTTAGATTGGGGTAGGATAGGTCAGGGTGAAATTATGCTAGGTTAGGCTGGTAAAGGTTAGGCTAGTGTAGGTTATATTCGAATAGATTAAATTAATTATATTCAGCTAAGTTTGATTAGAATAGGTTTGGTAAGGTGGTAGGTGAATCGAATCTATTTACTCGTGAAATTATTAAGGACTGAATGACATACAAACGAAATTCCTTGTCGGCGAACATATCCCAACCCCTCATCTATCTCCAAATCCATCATCATTCAGCCTACCTACCCTCGTCCCTTCCCCTTTCTCCCATATTATACAAGTTAGAAGTTTTGGAAAGTATGTTAGGTTAAGTTGTAATAATAGTTAGCTTAGACTGAGTTAGGATAGGTTTAGGTTAGGGTAAGATATGTTAGGTTAACTTACTATGCTGTAATTTAGGGCAGTGTAAGCTATGTTAGAATAGTTGGGGTCAGTTAAGTTTGAGAAGATAAAATACGATAGCAGTGAATCTAACTGTACTATTTGTGGCATTATTGAGGGTTGAATGGCTAATAAAGGAAATTCCTTGTTGGCGAACAGATGCCAAACCATCGTCATTCTCCACATTTATCATTTGGCCTAACTACCCTCGTTCCTTCTCCAACCTCCCATATTATGGATGTTAAAAGCCTTTATAATTATCGTAGGTCGAGTTAGTAGGTTGGTATTGATTGGGTTGGGATAGGCTAAGTTAGGATAAGATAATCTAGGTTAGGTTAATATAAGTTAGAAAGGGCATGTAAAATTAGATTAGGTTGAGTTTGAAGTGTTAAGTTAGGTTATAGGAGGTTGAATAAGATGGAGGGTGAATTGATTCTGTTACGAACTGGCACTCGGGTACACAAGGGCTCTCAATCAGGACTCGAATACGGCTCGCTGCCACAACGGAAACACACGATCCCAACCCCTGAGTACTGCCAGCCGAACAAAAAACACCAATATCCTCCAGAGTTCAATCTGCTATAACGGGGTATACAAGAACTCGGTACTAGTGTTCAACAACAGACTAATAAAGAGACAGGAATTATCTAGTCTGGTCAACAATCAAACAATGAAATAAGAAACAACAACACCAAAGAATAGTGTTGGCCGAAGCCGAAGTAATCCACCCTTGACTATGAACTTAAGAAGTCCTCCACCCTCTACTTCGGATCGGCACTATTACGTTACGTTAATTAATAGTCCTTAAGCATCGAGCAAGGAATCTTCTGAAAAAAGTTAGATGCTTCTCGGATGCTCGTAAGAAGTACGTATCGGATTTTGAACAGTAATTCAATAAGCAAAAACACTGGCAATTAAATACTATTAAAGGCTTAAATTGGCATAAGAATAATTAAAAGAATATGCAATAGTAAATGGCAAACATTAAAAAGAAGTACTCCGCAAATGCAACGGCAATAGCCTACTCGGATTGTGCTCGTGGGCCACTAATCACTAAAGTAGCCAAGCTTGCAACACATGAAATCAATAGTGCATAAACAATATCATACATAAGGAAAGCTTCAATACTATTCTGTATCTACTAATCGAGTAAAGTCTAGCTGGGGTACTGTGGGCAAAAGGTAGCAGTGACTGAGCAAAAACGGCTCGTAGCCTAGCGAAGTCCTCACAACTGTTTAAAGTATTACGTTAAAACTAACAAGTGCACTTTGAGAAATCCAGATCCCTTGTATCTGGTTTTCTCCCGGCTCCTTGACAAAGTAAAAACAAACTGTTAATAAAATACAGGGTGGTTAGGCTCTTGCCCTCACGCACTGTAAATTATTAACTCAACACAGTCAGCCGCGAAGACAACCTAGGCTTCACTGAACCAAACGAGTATGCAGGTTTATCGCTTAACCACTGCATCAAACAACAACTCGTAACACAGAAAAGCCTTACCCCAGTCTAGCATTACCTAGACCAGCAGAAAACAGGAATAATAATAATAACACACAGGGAAATGCATAATTACAAGTGCAACAAACATAAATCAATCCTATTCTAAGTCAACCCTTCCAAAATAGGCTATCTAATAGGCAAGTATCTCGTGAGAACTCAAGCGATAATACGTTGGCTGACTAGCTCTGCACCAACGGGACCATGGAAGTTAAAAAGGGCAGGGAAAAGAGGAGATGAGAATGTAAGGTAGTAGAGAAAGTTCCCATCAGTCAGAAGAATATATATAGTTAGCAAGGGAAATGAGAAGTCGCTCTGCCTAATGAGTTCTGATGAAAAAATGGCTAGACTTCCCTTTTTATACCCGGCCCTCTAGTGAGCCCAATGTGAACTACTAAGGACCGCCCACTGACAACCATTACGTAATTTCTCTCTCTCCTCTGGGATACACAAAGGCTCCCCTAGCACTGAGGGGGGGAGGAGTGCTAGTGAGTTAGGCCCACCTCCCGCCTGGCGCACCCACTGACCCCCAACTGTGGCTGTTTCTCTTCCCATAATTACAAATAAGTTTTACACACAATACTTATAACTAATGATATAAAATAGAACTCGTTGACTCAGATGAAAACAAAATACATATTCATGATACTTATAGTACAACGGCTCACATGAACTAAGTTAGGAAACTCTACATAGACTACAGCCAAAGTTCCTGCCCTGACGATCCTAGCGAGAGTGGGGCATGACTAGGCGTTCTGTACAGCATGCTCACACTGGACATGCGTCACACCTCCCCCAAGATTTTACTTGCTCAACCCTGAGCTAAAATCTGACAAACACAGAACCCCATCAAGCCCCTCACACCCAGCGACTGCATGGCACTAAAACAAAGCTGAGTTTATCACCAAAACACATATTATTATTAAAAAAAAAAAAAATCACATTTTATAATTCCTCCCACCAATAGCAAAAAGACACAATATCATGCTCCCAGAGCGAGCTTACAGCAGCTCAGCCGTTTGATAGTTCGTGGACTGCTCAAACTCTATAGTCTATGACAAACTTATACGATTACCTATATCAAAAGAAAGAGTTTTTATATGATTTTTATATTTTAATATGTTTTTTCCGGCTGCACTATAAGGGCAGCGTATTTTCCTCCACTCAAACCCACACACCTGTGATAGCCTACGACTGATCATCCACCCTTGATAAACAATCCGCGATCACATTGTCACATCCAGCAATATGACGGATGTCCAGGTTATACTCCTGCAACATCAAAGACCACCTGGTCAGTCTCATATTGCAATTGTGAAATTGATTCAGGAATCTCAAAGGGTGATGATCAGTGTAGATAACCACGACTGGTCCATAGGCTGGAACATACACCTCGAAGTGCCTGAGCGACAGCACAATCGCCAGTAATTCCTTTTCTATTGTAGAATAGTTCTTTTGTGCAGCATTGAACTTCTTAGAAAAGAAACTTACTGGGTGTTCCACACCTTCATTGTCTGTCTGTAGCAAGACGGCACCAGCCCCTACACCACTAGCATCTGTTGCCAGCTGAAAAGGCCTGTTAAAGTCTGGGGCCCTGAGTATCGGGTGAGTACATAGCAAATGTTTCACCAAAGTGAAAGCCTTTTCACACTCTGGTGCCCACAAAAACTTTTTGTCTTTAGATAACAAATCTGTGAGAGGTGCCAACACCGTTGAGTAACCTTTTATGAAGCGTCTGTAGTAGCCTATCATACCCAAGAATCTCATAATCTGCTTCTTGGTTGTTGGGTGCGGAAATTTATTGATAGCCTGTACCTTGTTCTGAGGAGGGCACACCTGTCCCCTTCCCACTACAAACCCAAGGTACTGCACAGTGGCTTTTACGAAGTCACACTTTGCCAAATTTACTACCAGACCTGCTTCACTAAGTTTCCGGAACAAGGTCTCAAGGTGCTCACAATGGCTCTCAAAGTCGTCATCATAAATGATTACATCGTCCAAATATACGGTGCAATTTGGAATGTCCTTTACAATTTCATTCATCAGGTTCTGAAACGTTGCTGGTGCATTCTTAAGTCCGTAAGGCATAACATTGCACCGGTAGGTACTCCTGTCCACAACAAAACCACATACCTCTTTAGCACGCTCGGACAAAGGTACTTGCCAGTAACCTTTTACTAACTCTACTTTAGACAAAAAACGAGCATTACCAATTTTGTCAACACTATCATCAACCCGAGGAAGAGGATAGGGGTTAGTTGGAGTCAAACCGTTTAACCTACGGAAATCAATACAAAAGCGTACCTTGCCATCTGGCTTAGGCTGCAGTGTTACGGGGGAAGTCCACTTAACTGTGCCTTTCTCTATCAACCCTCTACCGAGCATATACTCCAACTCATCCCTCAGAGCTGGTAGTTTTATGGGGGGCACACGGTACGGGATTGACTTAAAGGGTATATGGTCCCCCACGTCAACATCATGCATAGCCTGAGTAGTGAGGCTTGGGTGTTCAGCAAATACAGTGGGGTATGAACCGAACAACTGACGGATAGCATCAAACTGCGGCTCAGGCAAATGAGCTATAGCCTCATCAGCCCTTAGGCTCGAGTTCCCCGCCCACTGATCCGCTGAAACATGTTGATCCCAGCTATCCTCCTCCGAACCTTGACTGTCCCCCTCTCCTTCTCCACCACGGCCGCAACAAGCCAACACAGGGACAGTGAGAGGCTCAGAGGGGCGCCTCACATACTCTTTAATAAGGTTCACGTGACATAACTTGTTCTTTTTCCTCCTGTCTGGAGTGGCAACAAGGTAATCTAAGTCTGACATTTTTTCTACAATTTTATAAGGTCCAGTGTACTTCGCAGAGAGGGGGTTACCAACCAAAGGCAACAAAATTAATACCTCTTGTCCTACAGTGAACTTCCGGAGCCTCACTTTGCGATCATACCTGTCCTTCATCAAAGCTTGTGATTCTGTCAAATTTCTACCTGCCATCTCCAGACTCTTAAGCATGCGCTCACGGCTTTCAAGCACATACTTTAATAATGGACAAGGCTGCACAGTCCCCTCCCAAATTTCTTTAAGCATGTTAAGGGGGCCCCTGACACGGTGTCCAAAAATCAGCTCGTTTGGACTAAATCCCAGGCTCTCACCAGGTACCTCCCGAGCAGCAAACAGCACATAAGGCAATCCAAGATCCCAATCCATACCGTTGTCAGCACAATAACACCTGAGCATGCTTTTAAGTGTAGCATGCCACCGCTCAAGCACCCCATGACTCTCAGGGTGATACGCTGACGATACTACTGCTCGTATCCCATGCTGTTGCATTGTTTGCTTGAACATGTTGGAGGTGAAATTAGATCCCTGATCAGACTGAATCTCCTCCGGGTACCCGTACCTTGAGAAGTACCACAACAAGTTACTGACTACCGTCTTAGCCATTCCATTTTTCATAGGGTATGCATCGGGGTATCTAGTGGCAACATCCATTATGGTTAACAAAAATTTATTTCCAGCCTTAGTGGGAGGGAGTGGACCAACCATGTCAACAATAATTTTACTAAAGGGTGGCCCAATCACAGGAATAGGGTGTAACGGAGCCTTAGGAATAACTTGGTTCGGTTTTCCGACACGTTGACAAATATCACATGAGTTTATCCATGACTGCACATGAGACTTCATCCCCGGCCACCAAAACAATTTCCCCAAAGCCGCCACCGTTTTCTTGGCACCCAAATGTCCTGATAATGGAGAATCATGAGCCAACCTAAGCAAACTTTCCCTGCAACCCTCTGGCACGACCAGCTGGTCAACTGTACCTGATCCGCCCTCCCAGTTCCTTTTAGGATCTTGATATCGGTGGTATAAAATTCCATTAAAGAAAAAAAAAATCCCCTGCCTTTGCATCCCTATCTTCTTCTAACTCCACAGCCCCATTGGTACACTGCAAAACCTCTGGATCCTCTAATTGCAACTTTTGAATGTCTGTGGGAGCCAACATGTCTAACTGCTTGGTCAACAACTCATGCCCTCCCCCAACATCCAACTTAGACATCCGGTTTTCTCGCTGCAGGTAACGGTGCTGTCTCTGAGTCTCTGCCTCCTCCACTACCTTATCAACTGTCTTAGGCACTGGAGTTACAACAGACTCGGTCAAAGGTCCTGCTATTGGGTCTTTTGGGAGAGCCACTGGTTCTAAACTCTTCAAACTTTTCCCAGCCTTCCGCTTCTCCTTAATTCCCTTCCTCCGCTGTTCTGTGGCCTGGGAAATAGGCTGTGATACCTTAACTCCTTGCGACATATATGACGCAATCGCGTCATATGAATAAGTTTACCAAAAACTCATATGACCCGATCGCGTCATATGGACTTATCTCTATACCTCTCCAATAAGTTTATGACGCAATTTTGCGTCATATGAGCTCAGTAAGTCCGATAAGTTACCATACGATAAAACCGTTGGTGGCAACCTCAGCCTCCTGCGATAATTCTAACGGCCGCAGTGTTGTTGTGAGTGTAGTGCGAGGCAGTGGCAATGATCCTGGGGCTCCCGCCTCCTCGGACTTACTGGAACATAATATGTCTGGGGGAGTTAAATGCTTGGGAACGAGTTACCACACATGCCATCTGTTGGTGTTGACAACTCACTACCCACTCTTGTTCCTCCCTACTCACGTCGGCCGGCCTCTCGGCAACGACTAAGGGTGGAACGTCTAAAGTAGGCACCGCAAAGTCGTTGCTGAGAAGAAGGTCGACGCCCTCCACTGGCAATTTCTCAACGATCCCAACATCTAAGTCCTTAATCACACCATTAACTTCCAGCTCCACACGAACCAATGGGTATGACCTGGTCGCATTAATACCCTGAACAACAACCACCCGTGCCGCATTAATTGGTCGCCCCGTGAAATTCTTCAAAAGTGTCTGTGAAGCTCCAGTATCACGCAAAACTTCCACCTTATGCTGGCAACCCGCCCATCTTACCCTACCGGTCCCTCTATGGGCGCAAAAGACATCACGGACAGGGGACGAGCCTTCCTGAGTCTTATACATAGCCTGTGACCCTGCCGCTGGCAAACTACCCTGGGTAAATCCAGACGACATTTCAGCCACACCTATGCTGCGCACCAAAGACACGGCTGCAGTTGGCGGCTTACTAGGACAAGATTTTGCATAATGCCCCTTCTTTCTACAATGAAAACATTCCACTTCCCCTATCGGTCTCTTCCGATAAGGGGCGGAGTTCTGACCCTTCTGTAATGGGACGGCTGTAGTCTTTGGTTCAGTCCTGGTATCTTGGCTTTTAAACTGAGGTTTATATCTATAGTGATTGTCCTGAGCTCGAGGGTTTGGAGTATCGTGCCCCTTGGGAACTGCATCAACACGCTTTACAGATTCACATCCCCTGATTAGCGACAACCTGAGGTCAGCCATCTCAGCTGCCTCTTGAAGAGTTCTGGGGTTCTTTTCTTTAATATTTAAAGTCATTTCTGCACCAGTACACTTATAAAACTGCTCGAGCAGAAACAGCTCAGTCAACTGTTCTGCCGTCTCAGCTTTCTCAGAACGTGTCCAGTTTTTAAGTGCATCTTTTAAGTCCCGGGCATGTTCAAGAAAGGTCGCCTCCCTAGTCTTTGTAACACCCCGAAACTTCAATCGATATGTTTCCGGTTGCAACTCGTATGCCCGTAGGACAGCTCTCTTCAATTCTGGGTAGTCAATGCAAGACTCTAAAGGCAGTGCATCATAAGCCTTCAGACCCTTACCCGTAAGTCTTGAGGAGACTAGAGCTGCCCACTTCTCTTCAGGCCAATTATGCTCCCTACACTTCTTCTCAAAACGATTAAAAAATTCTGTGACTTCAGTTTCACTAAATACCGGCACCAATTTGACTAAGTGGGCCAAGGACTGTTCTCTTACTTGGCCCTCACGGCCCATCCGAGTCCCTGTCGACTCTGCACGAGTCTTATCTAAATCCAATTTAACACAATATTTCTCAGAGTCGTACCTAAGCTCAGCCTCATGCCTCCTAACCTCAATCTCATGCCTCCTCGTCTCATCCTCCTGCCTCCTGGTCTCATCCTCCTGCTTCCTAGTCTTATTCTCCTGCTTCCTAGCCTCAATCTTAGCAAGCTCAAGTCTAAATACCATCTCTGGAGACAGGCAGGAAGAGGGAGCTGCCACTACTGAAGGAGGGGGGGCAAAAACTGGGGAACCACCATGTGCACCACCCGAGGGCACTCCAATCTGCCAATTCTCATCCCTCTGTGGGAGAGTGCTAACCTCCAGTAACTGAGTGGACGGCACTGTGGGAGTCGAGTGAGAGGGGATCTAGGGAGGAACCCCCCGAAACGCCCTCTCCCCCGAAACCCCATGTCGCCCACGCAACACCCAGGAAATCAGCTCCCCCTTGGACATCCCTGCTACATTGGAAATGCCCAAAACCTTGGCTATCAGGTGCAAGCCACAAACATCCACCCCAGTCAGCCTCTCCTCCGTCACGTGGTACCGCTTACTCACAAAAACTCTAGCATCCTCCTCACTGGTTACTAACGGCACACCTTCAAATGACATCTCTCGCTCATCGTCAGTGCTAATGCACGACATACTGAAGTCCACAAACAAATTCTCGAGACAAAAGTGTTAAACTTCCTATGCAAGCACTAATTACTAAATTAACTGGAGTCTCTTAAATGCTTTACTAATTGCCATACAAAACAAAATATTCTTCAATATGCACGCTAAAATACAAACAAACAAATGTTGTACAACTCTGCAAAAATGTATACTGTTCACAAAATCCTAAGCAAGGTCGCCATTTGTTACGAACTGGCACTCGGGTACACAAGGGCTCTCAATCAGGACTCGAATACGGCTCGCTGCCACAACGGAAACACACGATCCCAACCCCTGAGTACTGCCAGCCGAACAAAAAACACCAATACCCTCCAGAGTTCAATCTGCTATAACGGGGTATACAAGAACTCGGTACTAGTGTTCAACAACAGACTAATAAAGAGACAGGAATTATCTAGTCTGGTCAACAATCAAACAATGAAGTAAGAAACAACAACACCAAAGAATAGTGTTGGCCGAAGCCGAAGTAATCCACCCTTGACTATGAACTTAAGAAGTCCTCCACCTCTACTTCGGATCGGCACTATTACGTTACGTTAATTAATAGTCCTTAAGCATCGAGCAAGGAATCTTCTGAAAAAAGTTAGATGCTTCTCGGATGCTCGTAAGAAGTACGTATCGGATTTTGAACAGTAATTCAATAAGCAAAAACACTGGCAATTAAATACTATTAAAGGCTTAAATTGGCATAAGAATAATTAAAAGAATATGCAATAGTAAATGGCAAACATTAAAAAGAAGTACTCCGCAAATGCAACGGCAATAGCCTACTCGGATTGTGCTCGTGGGCCACTAATCACTAAAGTAGCCAAGCTTGCAACACATGAAATCAATAGTGCATAAACAATATCATACATAAGGAAAGCTTCAATACTATTCTGTATCTACTAATCGAGTAAAGTCTAGCTGGGGTACTGTGGGCAAAAGGTAGCAGTGACTGAGCAAAAACGGCTCGTAGCCTAGCGAAGTCCTCACAACTGTTTAGAGTATTATGTTAAAACTAACAAGTGCACTTTGAGAAATCCAGATCCCTTGTATCTGGTTTTCTCCCGGCTCCTTGACAAAGTAAAAACAAACTGTTAATAAAATACAGGGTGGTTAGGCTCTTGCCCTCACGCACTGTAAATTATTAACTCAACACAGTCAGCCGCGAAGACAACCTAGGCTTCACTGAACCAAAACGAGTATGCAGGTTTATCGCTTAACCACTGCATCAAACAACAACTCGTAACACAGAAAAGCCTTACCCCAGTCTAGCATTACCTAGACCAGCAGAAAACAGGAATAATAATAATAACACACAGGGAAATGCATATACAAGTGCAACAAACATAAATCAATCCTATTCTAAGTCAACCCTTCCAAAATAGGCTATCTAATAGGCAAGTATCTCGTGAGAACTCAAGCGATAATACGTTGGCTGACTAGCTCTGCACCAACGGGACCATGGAAGTTAAAAAGGGCAGGGAAAAGAGGAGATGAGAATGTAAGGTAGTAGAGAAAGTTCCCATTCAGAAGAATATATATAGTTAGCAAGGGAAATGAGAAGTCGCTCTGCCTAATGAGTTCTGATGAAAAAATGGCTAGACTTCCCATTTTATACCCGGCCCTCTAGTGAGCCCAACGTGAACTACTAAGGACCGCCCACTGACAACCATTACGTAATTTCTCTCTCTCCTCTGGGATACACAAAGGCTCCCCTAGCACTGAGGGGGTGGGAGGAGTGCTAGTGAGTTAGGCCCACCTCCCGCCTGGCGCACCCACTGACCCCAACTGTGGCTGTTTCTCTTCCCATCATTACAAATAAGTTTTACACACAATACTTATAACTAATGATATAAAATAGAACTCGTTGACTCAGATGAAAACAAAATACATATTCATAATACTTATAGTACAACGGCTCACATGAACTAAGTTAGGAAACTCTACATAGACTACAGCCAAAGTTCCTGCCCTGACGATCCTAGCGAGAGTGGGGCATGACTAGGCGTTCTGTACAGCATGCTCACACTGGACATGCGTCACAATTCTTAGTACTTGTGAAGTGAATGATGATTAAGGAGAAAATAACCAACTAGTGAACGGTCAGTACACCTCATTATAAACATATTCATCAGCATTCCTTATAGGTACTCTCCTTCTTGTTCCTTTCTACTATATTGAACAAGTTAGATTTTAAAGGTATGTTAGGTCTAGTTATGGTAGATTAGTTTCGTTTAAGATTTAGGTTATGTGTATGAAGGAGACAAAAGGCAATGCTGCCTGTAACAAGTGTCCCCCAAAGTTGAAAGGGTGATAGAGAGTTAAATTCAAGGTACGTTAGAGTCAAAAGGTCTGGACACACGGAGCTTGAAGCACTTTACGTCATAGGATGAGGGAAAGGCACATTGAGGGAGAGACTTCCAGAGCTTATTTGTTGAGTAAAAGAAAGACTGGGACAATCAGTTCACTCTTGGGTTAGAGAGTTGGAGATAATAGGGGTGGGAATGTGTTGTAAGGAAGATACCTTCCACTCTCCATAAGGGAGGATGTATACACTGAGAAAGCTCTGAAGAACACTGATTATTGTAATGCAATTTAATGTAATAATGTAATGTTAGATTAGGATTAGAAAAGCTCGGTTAGGTCAGTTTTGTTAGACTACATTAAGTTACTTGCATTAAATAACATTAGGTTAGAGAATGTGAATTAAGATTGAGAGTTACTTTAAATATAATACTTGTGAAGTAATTAAGATATACAAAACATGTAACCAAAAATAATGTGTCGGCAACCAGATCCCAAACTGTCCTCTATCTCCACATTCATCACCTACACTCGTCCCTTCTCATTGATCTCATAAAGAAGCCTTTATAATGATATTGGGTTAAGTTGTGGTTAGTTAGTTTTGATTAGGTAACCATTGATATATTTAGGATAGGCTACCTAAGGCTACGATAAGATAAGCTATGGTAGGTTAGGCTAGTATACGTTAGGAAGTGTAAGTTATATTAGATTCGATTAAGTTAGTTGTAATAATATGATTAGGATTGGATGAGGTTAATAAGATGAGGTAAATAATCAACATTCGGCCTACCTACCCTCGTTCCTTCTCCTTTCTCCCACGTTATACAAGTTAGAAGACTTAACATTATGGTAAGGTTAGTTGTGGTAGGTTAGTTTGGATTGAGTTAGGATAAGTAAGGTTAGGATAATATAAGCTTCATTAGATTAATATTGTGTAAGTTGTGTTACATTAAAATAAATTAGTTGTGTTAAAGTAGGTTAGAGAAGGTTAAGGGGAGGTTTTTAGGTTGATCCCTAGACATCCATCAATCCTTAAAAAAATACCCCTTCGGGATAAATGTCCCGGCCGAAGGCCGGTTCCTCCTAAATTGTAGGCTGGCTTTCGCTCGCTACAGAAAAGTCGACAGCTAAGTGGCACGAAAGGTCTTAAAATTGACAGAGATTGGGCGAAAGGTCTTTAAATCGTCAAATAAATGGAGCGAACGTCTTTAAATCTCAAAATTAATGTCGCTAAACATGAGGAAGGGGATCCAGAAAAAATATCCTCAAGTGAAATTCTCCCCTTAACTGTCGAGATGGGTGTGAATGAAATCGGTTTATGTGTGTCTTGATGGAGGATTGACTGAGTAATACTGGGATTTATTTGTGGAAGAACTGACCGTCTACCTCTCTCTCTCTCTCTTTCGATTCCCCCCCCCCCCCCTGTCTCTCTCTCTCTCTCTCTTTCTATTCCCCCTTCTCTCTCTCTCTCTCTCTCTCTCTCTCTCTCTCTCTCTCTCTCTCTCTCTCTCTCTCTCTCTCCATTCCTCACCATTCGGCCTACCTACCCTCGTTCCTTACCCTCTCTCTCTCTCTCTCTCTCTCTCTCTCCATTCATCATCATTTGACCGCGGCGTACCTACCCTCGTTCCTCACCCTTTCTCCCATACAGTAGGAGTTAGTGCCCCTTTACCGTGTGGCTATTGAACCCTGACTATTATAATGGAGGTGCTATGGCCCTCGCTCTTTACAAACCTGCTTATTTTGTGTGTGTGGAATATGGTTACGGGTATGGGGAGGGATGCAGATTATGTGTGTGCGTATGTGTGCTGTATATATGCATGTGTGTACTGTATGTAGTATAGGAATGTGTATGTATTCAGAGGGAGCGATGTCCGTGGCAGATGATCGTGTGTGTGTGTTGGTGTGTATATACTAAAGTGTGTGTGTGGGGGGGGGGGGGGGGGGGGGGAGGTGATGAACAGGGTTAGGATTAGGGAGGAAAAGGTATTTGTATATGGACATTATAAGAAGTGGCATTTGTGAGTGTGTGTGTGTTTGTGGGGGGGGGGGTTAAGTTTGTAGTTGTGTGTGTGGTTGCGAGTGGTTGTATGCGCAGTACATGACTGTGTGTTTGTAAGTGTACTATTGTTTAATTATGTGGGTCGGTTGGTTGGTGAGTTATTATTTTTTCTTGTGTGTGCGTATGTTGAAAGTTATAAAGATCCGTAATCAGTACATGAGTGTTTTAATGCATACCCTTAACGTGATATACATGTGTGTGTGTGTGTGTGTGTGTGCTTGGGTGTATGGATACATATGTGTGTATATGAGAGAGAGGATATCTGATTGTACTAAGAGTTGTAATGGTTGACACTGAAAGATAAAGTGTGTGTCCGTGTGCAGTTCATGAATAAAGTGTGTGTCCGTGTGCAGTTCATGAATAAAGTGTGTGTCCGTGTGCAGTTCATGAATAAAGTGTGTGTCCGTGTGCAGTTCATGAATACATACTTTTGTTATGCATGTACTTAATATACTGTGTGTATTTTTTGTGTTAGAGATAAAGAGAAAGAGAAATGTATTATGTCTGTCTGTAAATATTTGATGATTTGAAATGATAGTACCCGAGGCATTTACATTCTCTGGTGATAATATTAGCAGGATGGACTTATATCCTTGAATCCAAAATATTTCTAAAATAAAAGCAGATTTACAAATAAAGAAGTTACCGAGTCAGGGAGGTGAGGGAAAGAAGAGGAAAACGGCAACAGAAGGGAAAACCGCAGCATAAAATAAACCAACAACGAACAAGAAGAATGAAGAGAAGAAGAATCAGAAGAAGGCTCAAGACAAACACGAGGAATGGAGGAAAAAAGAAGAGAAGCAACAACATGGCCGCCTAACCACCACCCCCACTAAACATCACCTCACCAACCGATGTGCTCGAGTCGCGCCATTACGCCCACTCTGCCGCCCACACCGAGAAAAAATATACGCATTACCATCACCAATTCCGGGTCCAGCAAAAGGAAGGCAGAACATGAGGACTTGCCAAAATACAAAAGGCCCCAGATATCTCCTCTCCAGATGCGCCGCTTATCCGCGCATCTCCTCCCACATCATGGCGAAAACTTCTGAGGGGTCTACCTCAACCCCCTAATCCCCTCCCCCCCCCTTGTTGTTTTCCCTACCTAAGAACTATTGTCTCTCCCACCATGGTGCCTGAAATACATTAGGATCTTTTCTAGGCTTGCAGTTTTGACATTAAAAGTGGAAATAAGGACATTTCTCCAAAACTCTCTGAACCCTCTCCGTCACATATGATGCGATCACGTCATATGGCGGTTTCGCCCAAAAGTATCATATGACGCGATCGCGTCATATGAACTTAGTGAAATAGCTCAATAATAAGTTTATGACGCGATTTGCGTCATATTGAGCTCAGTAAGTTAGGTAAGTTAGATCATAATCTGTCGGTTGATGGCAACCCCAAATTCCTCCGACTTCTAACGGTCCCTCAGTGTAAGAAAGACTGTTGTGGGGGAAATACCGGGCGCTCGGGCAACCCCTAACTTTCGTAAGTTAATATGTCTGGGGGGGGTTAATATCAGTTCAACATTCTTGGAGAAGTCTTTGCCATAGCAAGATCTCTACAATAGTCAGGGCTTTGTGAGACACCGTCACCTAAACGGCACTCAGCATATAAAGTCCTTACACCATATGTACCAGAACCATGGTCGAGGGCATATGCTTGCAAAAAGGCCTAAAAATCCATTCTTCAGGGTTCTTTGAACACTCTTAGAAAGGTCAAAGACAGTTGGGAAAGATAGTACGGCCATGGTCACACTTCTTCCCCACGTTAGTCTGATGAATAGTTACTCTGTCATGACTTGAGCAACTTTTCATTAAAGACCCCACATCCAAGAGTACCGGAACAGAACTTCATCACCGACTATTTTAACGGTCAGGATAGTCGAGCAGCCATAGTGCGAGACATATCCTCACTCATGTTCACGTTAGTCCGATAGTACGCCCCCTGTATCATGATATAAGGGACTACTATTAACCTAAGAAGTGCGCATGGGGGGTATGAGACACCACACTCCTGTGTTGACGTATTTGAGCTGTTCCCATCACTAACATCATATTTTACCATATAATATTATAGCATTAATACTTATCCATATGCGCCTATTATAGGTTGATTATAAAGGTATTAACCTGTTACATCAATAAAACAAGTGGAAACAGCGTTTGGATGGTCAAAATCGGCGATACAGGCCGGGAGTTACATAATGTATGGCTGAGGCAACCTCCCTGCCCTCCTCCCCTCCCCTTGTCTGGAGAGACACTGTTACGCAATAGTCTCTCTCTCGCTCTTTCCCACGCTTGGTAACAGTGATGACAACGCCCTGCTAACAACTCGCTAATGTTAGCACGAAAATAGACCACAGAATAAGGGAATAACAGGGAAAATAGGTGATAACTGAAGGAGGGGAGGAAAGTGGGGAAGGAGGGGAGGTGGAGGAGTGATATTTGGCATGGCCCAGGGGCAAAATATATATATATATATATATATATATATATTATTTTTTATTTTTTTTTATTTTTTTTGGGGTGTTTTAAATGGATTTTTGTTTTCCCTTACTCTCAAGAGTCTTCCCGCAGTCCGCCGGGGGAACTCTTAAGAGTCTCCCCGCAATTCCCAGGTTAAAGGCCCCAAGCCAAATAGTCCGTCTGTAACCCCAACCCCATTGACCACACGGCAGGACCACCTAAGCGGCTCGACGGAACCAGAAGAAAGGACTCCGCAACAAACACCTAGATAATCAGTGTTTAGTGTTACTTCAAGATTCTACCCAGTGTTAGAATAGAAGTGTTAGTGTATTCTCCAAGTTCGTCGTGGATCCTCTCCGTGCTCGGCATTATATTATTGTATTATATTCCATGTAAACAGTGTATTGCGTATCTCAAGTGTATTTCTCTCGTTGTACCAAATGATCATTAACGCCTTAAGAGCGGGTGGTGTGTATTTTACACCGTACCGCACAGCGTTTTTTTTTTTTACCCTAAATAGGGTTGTTTCTGTGCTAATTTTCATGCATAAACAAGACCCAGAGCGTAAAACAAGTATCTATCCCTGAAAGGGCGTAAACAGAGCTTTCCAATGACACCCGAACCATCCTTGTACGACCGCTGCTTCTCTTGCAACGATCGTGCAACACGAGTGCAAAAACCCTAAAATAAGGTAATTTCCGTACATAATTCCCTGTGTAGCGAGTGAGAAAGGGGGGAGAAGGGTGGAATACAGTTCAGTAGGTCCACGGTGGTCGTGGGGAGCGGTCATAAGGTTACTACACTAGTCCCACCGCTCAGCTCTCTCTCTCAGCAACATTACGTGCTGAAAATGGCACTCGACAGCTGTCGTGCACCGCCACATAGTCCAAATTTATTTCACTCGACATATGTTGCGCGCCGCCAGTTAAGGGTTAATAGAACACCCATGTGTGTACACAGTGTTATATTTATCTTTTACTGCTTATGTGCATATGTAGTCTGACTTTAGTTTCTCCAGTCGAGTAAAAACATACCCTTGTCCAATCAACCCTAGTAAAAAACCTGGTACCGTATAACAATTTCCTTTGGTGAATAATGTCAATTGTTTTCCTCATTGGGAGGTTAAGTTCTTATATGGTCCGTATTAATAGTATCACTGATCTTGTAATTGTAGTTTTGTAACGTGATCTGAGCCTTTGTGAATTCCTCAGGAGAAATTGGGCTATCTATCTATCTATTGCCAGACTACATGATCCTCGAAGGGGTGGCCACGAATGTATCGCCCCAAGCACATCTGTCCCTTGTCAGCCGATGCGCATCCTCCCAACCAACACCGCTTTCTCTCATATACCTCTCAACTCCATCCTCCCACCTCACTCTCGGTCTGCCTCTCCCTCTCTGTCCCTCCACCTCACTCTCGTACACTCTCTTAATCATTCTCTCGCTTTCCATAAGTTCCACATGCGGGAACCATTTCTAGGTGTTCCTTTTCACAACTTTCCAGCACATCCACACCACAACGCTTACTTACTTCCTCATTCGTCTGTCTATGCCTCCATGTAACTCTACATTCTCTTCTTAAGTCACTTATCTCCACCCCTCTCACTTCTGATTTGTCCCTCTCCAACAACGTCAATGCTTCACTCCCATATGTCAATGTCAGGATTACCACACTATCATTCAACGACTGTTTTACTTCCATGCAGACCACCCTATTCCTTATCACTGCTTTCAGCGTTCCTACAACCCACTTCCCCTGTTGTACCGTATCTCGCACTTCATTTTTCATACTCTCATCTTTACTCTTCACACTGCCCAAATACTTAAGTGAGCTGGCAGTCGCCATAGCCTGACCATTAAACCTCACTTCACCTCACACTATGTGACTGCACCTCTCTCAAAGACCTTACGGTTATAACCCACCATTGGTGATTTTGAAAAATATGAGCCTAGATTATTTTTACAATTATCATTATAATTATTATTATTATTATTATTTGTATTAATATTATTATTATAATTTGTATTATTATTATTATTATTATTAGTAGTAGTAGTAGTAGTAGCATTAGTATTAGTAGTAGTAGTAGTAGTAGTAGTAGTAGTTGTAGTAGTGGTAGAGGGGGAGATCTTGCAGCACAGGACGGCAAACACATTAACACTTACGCTGCGGGCATATTTCCGCTATATTAGGGCTCATTCAGGCACTCCTGAATGATTGAGCAAGTGTCTGAATGAAATTAAATAAGTTCAGCCAAAAACTAGAAGAAAATATCTTCAAAATGACACCAGAATGAGCTTCGCAGTGTGCGGGTTTCAGCCACAGCATTACCATAGACATTCGCTAATACTGAACGATTATCACTAATGTCGCGCAAAATTTGACTTTGGCAGCGCTGCTATGTCAAGCGGGAGTATGCCTCATAATCCTCAGTGTCCCGGCTGCCTGGCTGGAGAGAGGACGGGGCTTGCCGCGCTCCCGCTCACTCGCACTCGTCTCTATCTATCTATCTATCTATTGCTGGATGCCTTACTTCCCAAAATGAGGGTGGCCGTACACAGAAGGCCCGCAAGCGGACCTATTCCCTGTAAGAGGGACAACCCGTGCCAGTTTACTGAAGGACTTACAGGATTGACCACTCAATTTATGATCCTTCCGACTCCGAGGCCCTCAATGTATCTTGTTAGCACTATTTTTCTACAGTGGTGTTCGGCTAGTTCATCCACTAACCTGCCTTACACTTAGATAAGCAGTACGGATTTATATCAGGTTTTACAAGCCTGTAAAAGCCTGTAAATTGCTATAAATTGCCATGACGTTCCGGAATGTCTCTCGCAGTCAATGGGTTAAATGAAGTACGGGTTGCTGGACAAGAGGACATTGTGTATTCTTTGAAATAATTATATTCGATCCAATGGCCTCTAACTACAGCGAGCTGTCTGTGGAAGTTGCACACAAGAGAATCGACCAAGAAAAAGTCAAAGGATATGGGGATAGGATCCTACATATTGAACAAGGCAGCTTTACCCCCCTTGTATTCACCACATCTGGAGGGATGGGACCAAGGGCTATGTGCTTCTATTCTAAACAAGCAGAGACCATTGCAGAGAAGAGGCAACAACCTACGAGTCAAGTAGTGGCCTGGATGAGGTACCACCTATCTTTCAAGGCTGGGAGGGCTTGGAATCATCAATCCCGTGAAGAGGGCAGCAACTAAACACCATAACTCAGTCAAGATAACAAGATCTCTCACTTAACGAATTTTAGCACAAGATTCTTAAGCTGAAGTAGACGAGGCAAAGATCTTCAACATCAGAATGTCCATCACATCAGAGAAGCACAATTCATAGAAAAACGACTTTGTACAACTGATGCAACACCTTTCACTGAAATTACCAAGAAAATTTAAATAGCAAAAGAAACGAAAGCTTCAAATTGGATAACAACACTACCCATCAAGGCAATAGTCAACAATGAGGCAGACCACTCCATGGTATGTAAGAAGAGAGGGTTCATCAGCATCAGGCATGATGAAGTGAGAGACTTAATGGCAAACATGGTAAGGGAGGTGTGTCATGATGTGGCGTGCGAACCAACAATCATCCCCTTAAACGGTGAGGTACTGCACACAGGACAGCAAACACATCAAATTAAACACGGGTAGATGTCAGTGTAAGAGGTTTCTGAATAATAGAATGGAAGAATATTTTACCCAATGGCCACTAGCTAAAGTTAGCTGTTTCCAGAGGCTGCACATAAGAGGAATGAACAAGAAATGGTCAGGGCATATGGGGAAAGGATGCTACAAATTCAACAAGGCAGCTTTGCTCCACTTGTCTCCACCACTTCTGGAGGGATGGGTCCAGGGCTAAGTGCTTCTATTCTAGGCTAGCAGAGACCATTGCAGAGAAGAAGCAACAGCCTAGGAGTCAAGTAGTACAAAGGTGCACAAAGGAGTACAAAGGAACACAAGCAACAACAAGTCATGCGACCCCTCGAGGTTACTTGCCCTCCAAAACACTGCTGTTCCAAGTGTTGCAACAGTATTTCGGAAAGAATGTGGGAAAGATGTGAGAAGGAAGTGCTGCCCTGGGGGTTAGTTCATGGCAGGGAAATGATATTCAAGATCTATTAGGTTATTGAATGAACACTACTAAAGAGATTATTTATTCAATTACAAATGCAGTCAACTTTGGGTTCAGGGCAAGGTGCTTGTCTCGGCGAACTTTGATGGAATCAACGATGTTTCAGTCTATGACATCTCGGGGAAGCCCATTCTACAAGTTGACCACTCGATTGAAGAAGAAATTCTTTGACTCTTTAGAGTTGAATGATTTACCAATGATGTTGCAGCCATTTCCCCACGTGTAGTTTGATCGGCCAATCATAAAATATTGACTACAGTTCATGTTGTCGATGCCTTTAATGATCTTGAAAACTTGAATAAGGTCACCTCCCAATCTGCGCTTGGTTAATGGATATAAATTAAGTTCCTTGTATGGTTTGTTCTGAAGACAGGGTATCATCTTGGTAACTCTACGTTGAACTCGTTCCAATTTGTCTATATCTTTTTTATAGTAAGGGCACCAGAACTGAACGCAGTATTTCAAAAGTGGCCGGACTACTGAATTGTAAAGGGTGAGGATAATGTCTTTTGATTTATGTTCAAATGATGTAGTCGTCAGGATTAATTTGTTTCATTTTCCCTGTTAGTAACACTGTACGGTGGAGAGGTATCCCCTCCACCTCCTCTCCTTGTTGTTCCCATACCCGCACCGAAACCCTCCTATTTTCTCTCCGACCCCAAAACTACACCCACCCTCCCTTCTCTCGCTCTCACGCAGCTATAGGAGCTACTTCTGGGACCTCGCCGATTAAATTGATTATGAACACCTAATGAAGGAATGAAGTATTTCACACACATCTCTCGACCACCATCTCCTGCACATTAAACATATGAACTAAAGAAAACCTAACCTAAAGCTGCTAATTACTACCGTTACTAGTAGGGTTAACTGTATAATGATATGGATATACCAGGTATGAGGGGTAGAAATACACACTTATATAATTATGTATAAGGTATAATGAGATTATTTGTTTATACACGAAACTGTTATACAGAGTGGTATTGTAGTAGACGAATTAATGATCAGTTCAATATTATAACTTGTAGTTAATCTGAGGTTTAATAAATGGGCGTTATATAGTTATTTAGTAATTATTCTTAACAGGTGTGAATTCAAATTAGCTTGAAAGTTATCTCAAGAGAATAAGCTTGAATAGGCGTGAAACTTTCAATAGTATTATGTGGAGTAGATACTCTACGTCTTTCCATTACTCGGGGAGTATTTAACTACATTTGTTATGTTTCAACCCATATTGCTACATAGCCATAGTGGATGCCCCCCTTAACTTGGTTACAAAACAAGATACCTGATCAAATAGAGTAACCTTATAGCAAGGTTTTAAGGGTAAGGTGACAAAATGAATAAGTCCTTCCCTAATGTATAGATGAGCCTAACTGTTGAGGGCATGGGAACTTTAAAATAAGACCCTCCCTAATGGATAGATGAGCGTAATGCCCCTTTCCCACTGATGCGACAACTCACGATTTTCGTCGCCGAGGACGTAGTTTTGGCAAATTCGCAAGAATGCGTGCGACGTTCACGATTTTGACCGTTAAAAAACTTTGACAAGTTTACACTCGGCGACGATGTCGCCGATGAGTAAGACGTAATCGGCGACATTATGTGAAGTCATAGGCAAATTGAGGGATGGTTCGGCGAATACCTCGGCGAGATTATTTAGTTTCATCCCTAGACCTCCATCAAGCATATAAATCACCCCCCAACACCCTCCTTCAAGATCAATTTGTAAATTTTTCGATAGAAAAATATCCTGGCCGAAGGCCGGTTCCTCAAAAAGTACAGGCTCGCTATCGCTAGCCAGGAAAAACTCACGCCTAAATGACACGAAAGTCTTAATATTGATAACAAAATGGGGTGAAATTTCTTAAAATCGCCAAACTAATGGGCCGAACGTCATAAAATATGAAAACTAATGGGGTTAACCATGAGGAAGAAAGGGGACCAGAAAAACGACCCATCTCCCCTTAATTCGGAGATTGGCAATGTCGCCGGAGACATTTTTCTATCAAATAATGTACAAATTTAGCTTGCTCTCAAAACAAAAAATATATATGTTGGCTTTTATTGTTATGTTATTTTGTTGTTATTTTGTGGTGTTATTTTTTTTGTTTTTTTCTATTTCTCTCCCTCTCTCTTTGCCTTGTATCCGTTCGGCCCCGTTCAGCCCAAGATCGGTGTATATGGATCTTGGTTCAGCATACTGTTTTAAGACGTTCATCCCCATCCAAGTATCGATATGTTCCTGGCGAGCAATAGCGAACCAGCATTATATGGAGAAATCCGGCTTTGCCGGAGAAATTTTTCTATCGAAAAATGTACAAAATTAGCTTGCTCTCAAAATAAAAATATATATATGTTGGCTCGCTACCGCTCACCAGGAAAATATTGAAATCTGGATGGGGGTAAACGTCTTAAAACAGTAGGCTGAACGGGGCTGAACGGATACAAGGCAAAGAGAGAGGGAGAGAAATAGAAAACAAACAAAAAACGAGGAGAGAGGGAGAGAAAGAGAAAACTAAAAAAGGCGAGGTGGGCTCAATTTTTAAGCCTTAACGCAAACATTGAGCCCATCTCCTCGCTGTTTTTTGTTTTCTCTTTCTCTCCCTCTCTCCTCGTTTTTTTTTTTCTATTTCTCTCCCTCTCTCTTTGCCTTGTATCCGTTCGGCCCCGTTCAGCCTACTGTTTTAAGACGTTTACCCCCATCCAGGTTTCAATATTTTCCTGGTGAGCGGTAGCGAGCCAACGTATATGAACAAAAATTGTTGAGAGCAAGCTAAATTTGTACATTTTTCGATAGAAAAATGTCTCCGGCAAAGCCAGATTTCTCCATATAATGCTGGTTCGCTATCGCTTGCCATGAAGATATCGATACTTGAATGGGGATAAACGTCTTAAAACAGTTGGCTGAATGGGGCTGAATGGATACAAACCAGAGAAAGAGAGAAAAGGAGAGAAAGAGAAAAGAAACACAGGTGAACCCCCCAAGAGAGGTGCATAGAAAAAAGGGTTGACAGGTTCACTAGTGCATAGAAAAAAGGGTTGTCAGGTTCACTATAGGCCTAATAATTTTGTGTTTACCCACCTCGCGAAAGGTGGTCTTTGGCATCGTCGATGTTCTCGGAACATCTGAGAGCATCGGCGAGCAGAGCATCTGAGAGCATCGGTGAGCATCCATGCAGCGTTGCAAAGTTTTTTTTGTGCGAAACTCTCCGCGATGTCTCGCCGATGTCGCAGATGATCGCAGAAGCCCTCGCAGATCCCTCGGCGATGCTAGACGATGCATGCGAGGGCAACGAACCCTCGTGAGTCAAGTAATATTTTTAAGCCTGGAGTCTCTTTTCGAAAACCCCAGTACCTTGCCCGAGGGTAGTTCGTGTCCCACGTATATACAGTAGTTTTACATTATGGCCAATTAGGAAAACAATATGGCCTAATGATTGGGTATAGCTCCGTTAAGAGGATGAGTGTTGAGTTAGCTTGATGAAGTCACATGACCGACTCACTGGGCACATTCTCGGCAATAATTCATATCATATATTGGCAAATTGGCTGTTTACACTTAATGAGTCCTGAACTGTCTGGAAGCAGAGAGATTTGTGGTGAATATGATTAAGGAAATGCTTTGTTCTTGTAGACGATGCTAATAAGTAGTGATATTAATATTTAATAAGTGTATACAAAAAATAATTCAAAATACTTGAATGATTTACTTTGTGTGTTCATTGATGGGAGAGACTCATGGTGGAATTGACACAGACGGTCCTCGTTGTTTCAAGCTTGTTACGTAGCCCAGACTGGGCCATTACAACAATGAAAATGAAATACAACTTCACATGGGTTAGTTTGGCAGCTATATTAGAGTATGATACAGTACTATACCATCAGTACATCGGTATGAACCTTTCAGGGGTCAATGGTAAATGTATTGGTATGAATCACTAATCATATATAAGGTTTTTGGCGAACACTCTTCCCCCCCCCTCACTTTCTCTCTCTCTCTCTCTTTCTTTCTTTCTTTCTTTCAAATTTAGTAAACCTAATACTTGACTGCCTATTATACATTGCATTCCTTCATTAGGTGTTCGGAATACATGCAATTGGTGAGGTCTAGAAGTAGCCCCTAACTGGGTGAGAGAGAGAGAAAGGAGGGTGGGTGTTGTTCTGGGGTCGGAGAGAAAATGGGAGGGTTTCGGTGGGGGTGTGGGAACAACAATGATAGGAGGTGGAGGGGATACCTCTCCACCATGCAGTGTTACTTAACGCCTTAGTCCAGGGAAACTGACACGAATTAATCCTGATGACTGTACCCATGAAACCTATAATTTTGTTTGCCTTCTTAACAACTTCAGCACAATGTTGACTTGGTTTTAAGTTACTGGATATTGTTACTCCTAAATAGGTTTCTCTGTCTACATTCTTTAGCTGGGTGCCATTCATCGAGTAGTCTTCTTTTTCATTGCGGTATCCGATATGAAGCACTTTACACTTATCTTCATTGAAGAACATTTGCCAGATTTTAGCCCATTGTGAAAGTTTGTTTAGATTGTTTTGCATATCTTCAACATGTTCATTTGTCAGTACGGTATTTGCGATTTTTGTGTCATCTGCAAACTTTGAGATTGTACAGGTGAGACCCTCATCTATGTCGTTAATGTAAATTAGGAAAAGTACTGGCTCCAGCACTGATCCTTGAGGTACACCACTAGTTACATTGGTCCACGTTGATGCTTCCCCATTAATAACTACTCTTTGTTTTCTTTCACAGCCAATTTTCTATCCACTGTAGAATGCCGCCTTGTATTCCATGTGCTTTTAATTTCATCACTAACCGTCTCTGTGGAATTTTATCAAAGGCTTTCTGGAAGTCTAAGTATATAATATCTACAACTTTACTTGTGTCATATATATTTAGGATGTCATGGAAGAAGTCTAAAAGGTTTGTTAAGCAGGAACTTTTTTTGCGAAAACCATGTTGTGTCTCCAATGTTGTGTCTCCAAGTGATTAAAGAGTCTGTTTCTTATTATTGTTTCTAGTATTTTGCATACTACTGAGGTCAAGCTGATTGTACGATAATTGCTAGGCAAGAATTTGCTACCTTTTTTAATAATTGGTGTTACGTTCGCAAGCTTTCACTCATCAGGTATTTTGCCGGTTTCCAAGGATTTGTTGAAGATCAGCGTCAAGGGTTTGGAGAGCTCGCATTTAGCTTCTTTAAGAACTCTAGGAGAAATAATTTCGGGTCCAGGTGATTTGCATTGAATACCAAATTACTCACCGCAACTCCATCTCCGACAGTGAGCAGGAGCAGATTGGTGGGTAATATGTTGCCATACAACGGCCCTTGTTATTGCTACCTCATTGACCACAGATGAGTTAAGACGGTGGTTGGAGAGTATAACATTATTTGGATAAAATATGTGTCTGTTTTGTTATTGTGAGTTGTTGGTATAATTAATTTTTAAATATCACTGCATCAGTAATGAAACGCAGATTTAACCCTCTCCGACATATGACGCGATATTGAGCCTATTAGGGATACTTTAAAGCCTTTGTTACCATCAGGGGTATTTAGAAACCTTTAGTTTAGTTACTTCAACCTCTGCAGTTGTCTTTGAGTTAGGTGTGGGCAGAAAACTAATTTTGGAGAGGTAATTATAAGAGTGAGATAACTCTATTTCTTATTGCTAATCTGGCAACCTCTGCATCATATGAGTCAGAAGGGGTTAATCGAGAACAAATATAAATTGTTTCTGTTTATTAATAAAATAGATAGCTAGATATAGGAATAAATATAGAAACAAAATTTCTGTTCCTGGTGCCAGTCAGAGTTATGCACTGGAGATTTAATTTTACTCAGACAATATGGAAGTTGTTCGATCAGACTTTTTTATTTATTAACGTTTTAATACTTGTTATATTTATTTATAGTCGGCTGTCGGACTGTCGTACATAGTGTCGTCGGCCCTCGTCATGCCGTTGTTGTCCATCGCCGTGGGTAAATCGTCCCGAGCAATTCCCCCTCGTGCCGTCATCATACACCGTGGCTCCATCATAGGTCCGTTGTTCATCGTCCCATTACAGTCGTTACACCTTCATCCCACGCTAAACTTGTGTTCATTTCCACTTGATTCACGCCGTTTCTTAACGTTGTAGTTGTCGTGATCAAAACAGTAACTGTGTGAAAGCTCCTTTATGCCTTAGGGGAACAAGACTGTCTGCACCAAAACCAACGACAGTGGTAGACAAGAACTCTGAGACAGCAGTGACAGAAAGTCGTATCAGGATGAGACTGGACTGAAGTTGCACAGTATAGAGTTGAAGAATAAGTTAGTATCTGGTATTTGTAACATTGTAATTAATTAATTCAATTTAATAAAAGTAGTAGTAGTAGTAATAGTAGCAGTAGTAACAACCCTGTTTAACAAGTAGCTACTATACCGATAAGGCCAAAACCTTTAAACCCAGCCTTCCCACCAGCATGTAGCCAAACTAATAGCTAGGATATGTTGATTAATCTTACACAAATATATATGTCAGCATTTTCAGGGAGTATATGGAGCTCATCTAATGTACAATATAGTATGCATAATCTAGTATTTTGCTTATATTTGGTTTAGAGTTATCGTGCCGTCCATAACAATATACCTATTTTTGTTTTTAAGTGATAATGAATAGAGGAAGGAAAACAAAGACAAAGCAAACAAGGTCCATGTACCTTAAGGCATCCTCCAATCATAAAATGTTCGTAACAATTGGATTTTAACCTGCTGTTGATTGTAAATTTTGGAAAGCAACTCCAAGGAAGTGAATTCCAGAGAGTAGAAGTTCTGGGGGTAAATTAATTTTGATAAGCAGAAGTTCTGCATTGTGGAGGAGAGATCTTGTTAGTAGTCTTGGCAAATCCAACGTCAAGGCTATTAACCTTAATTGCGATGACGACTAGTCTAATTTGACTGCTATGTCGTCATCCCAACCGCGGTTAAAAGATAAAACGTCTAGAGTCTACTCCTTAACTTGCTCTAGGAGACGTTGTACACTAACCAAAACTACCACCGAAGGCGAAAAAAGCATAGAAGAGAAGACAAAGGGATTTACCTTAGTTACAGCCGAGACCCATCCCGTGTTCTGTGTTGGCGCAGACCCTTGTCGAACCTGCGCATGAGCGACCCTCGCTGTCATCATTTTCACCTGCGCCCTCATATGATTCAGACGTCTCTGCCTTGTGTTCTTCCATCCACCCTGTCACCGTACTTTTTTGGCTTCTTTAGCCTTCTTTTATGTTAGACAGATGCAACGTGGTTTAGGGCATCCGTGAAATGGGCTCCAGAATGTTTAGAATGTAGCATATGGAGGTCGCGTGTGTTAATAGTCTGCCGAAGGTTCGGGGGTCACCTTGCTTCCCCCGTTTTATTTACTCACTCTTTCTATCTATCTATCTATCTATCTATCTATTGCCTGACGCCGTGATCCCCGAAGGGGTGGCCACGAACGAACCGCCCCCATGCACCTCTGTCCCCAGTCAGTCAACGCCCCTCCCCCCAACCAGCACCGCCTTCGTTCATGTAGTTCCTCACTCCATCCTTCCACCTCATATTCGGTCTACCTCTCCCTCTGTCCCTCCACCTCGCTCTCGTACACCCTCTTAGTCATTCTCTCGCTTTCCATACGTTCCATATGGCCGAACCATCTCAAGTTGTTCCTTTTCACACTTTCCAGCACATCTACCTCCACACCACACCTCCTTCTTACTTCCTCATTAGTCTGTCTATCCCTCCATGTAACTCCGCACGCACTCCTTAAGTAATTCATTTCCACTGCTCTCACTCTTGGTCTGAGTCTCTCAACCAACGTCCATGCTTCGCTTCCGTAAGTCAGTGTCGGGATTACCACACTGTCATGCAAGGACTTCTTCACTTCCATACTAACCACCCTATTTCTTGTTACTGCTTTTAGCGTTCCTACAACCCTCTTCCCCTGTTGTACCCTCTCCCGCACCTCTTCATCCATAGTCCCATCTTTACTCAACACACTGCCCAGATACTTAAAAGAGTTGACGATCTCCATAGCCTGACCGTTCAGCTTCACCTCACACTCTGTGACTTCACCCCTTTCGAAGACCATAACCTTGCTCTTCCCCGTATTTACCTTCAAATTCCGTTTTTCGCACACTGTTCCAAACTCATTTACCAGACCCTGCAACTCCCATTCATTATCACTCATCAGAACTGTATCATCCGCAAACAGCAGTATAGGTAGCTTCCACTCAATTCCCTCCCTTTTCAGCGATACACCAACATCCACTGCTCTTGATAGTATTTCTTTCATAACTCCATCCATATATACAGTAAACAACCACGGGGACATCACACACCCCCGTTTCAAACCAACATTCAGGTCAAAGAACTCGCTCTGCACACTCTCCACACGTACTGCCGCCTTTGCACCCTCATACATGTTCTTCACTGCTTTCAGCAACTTGCCCTCTACTCCGTATATTCTAAGTACTTTCCACAAACCTTCTCTATCCACTCTGTCATAGGCCTTCTCCAAGTCCATAAAGGCAACATACACCTTTTGTTTCCTCTCCAGATACTTCTCCACAACACAATTCAGGGTAAAAATCTGATCTACACATCCTCTTCCCTTCCTAAAACCTCCCTGCTCGTCGCCTATCCATTTCTCCGTTCTCACTCTCACTCTCTCAATCACTACCCTACTGTATACCTTCCCTACTACGCTTAGAAGACATATTCCTCGGTGGTTACCACACACTCCTCTTTCCCCTTTGCCCTTATATAGGGGGACTATTATGCCAGTCTTCCAGTCATCGGGTGCACTCCCCTTCTCCCATGCTAGTTTGCACATTTTCAATACCCATTCTATCACTATCTCACCACCATACCTCAACATTTCCCCACACACTCCATCTGTTCCTGGTGCTTTCCCCAACTTCACTCTTTTCATGGCTTCCCACACTTCTGACCTCCTGATCCCCACCTCCTCCTCCACTACTTCTCTTCTTCTCCCTCCCATACCATATCCAGCTATGTTTGCTGGCTCTTCATTCCTTTCATTTAGCAACTCACTGAAGTACTCCCTCCATCTTTCGACTCTCTCTTGCTTCTCGGCTAGCATTCTCCCATTCTTATCTTTCACACCCTTACTGTTTCCCTTGCTACCTTCCCTAACTTTCTTGACTTCTTTCCAGAACAGTTTCTTACTCTCCCTCCATTTTACACTCAGATTCCTTCCAAATTCCTCATCTACTCTTCTCTTACTTTCCTTCACTACTCTCTTCACCACCCTCTTACTCTCCACATACCTCGCTCGTTTCTGTCTCTCGGAATCTTCATTCCCTCTACTACTCTACTCTTTCTCTTTTCATATTGTCTTTTCCGCTAGTTCGGGGCATAGTTTTAGCTTTTTAGTAGCCTAGCTTGTTTTATCATTCAGGATTGGCTATGCCCCAATCAGTTTTCATATTTTCATAGCCTAGGTGTTTCTGTTTGGTTAAAATTCAGAACTCGCCTGGGGGCCTTGCTTGATTTGTAGTGTCTGTGTCGGTCATTTGTCATCTTGCGTTCTTTCCCGAGTTCCCCCCCTTCGATCCTCTAGTGTGGGTCAGGGCCTGGGCGAAGTGGGTTTTACTCCCCATGTTTTTTTCGCATCCGACACTCACTACAAATGGCTATGTGCCGCCCCCTTTTCTCACCAGTGGTCATTTACTGGCTTGTTTATACCCATTACGTTTCACCTCCATCTTTCGTCCACCTTGAACTCGTGCCCTTTCTACACTGCTGTTGTCATCTTCACCCTCACCCGGATTTGGCTGGTTAGGCGAGTGGGGGGCGGCACTCCCTACTTTTTCGTAGTGGTGTGTCATGGCTTGCGTCCCTCACCCCACCTCTTCATTGCTGAGTTCTAGGGCACGTTTTCGGTGGGCAATCATCCTATTTTTTGCACTTTCAGGGGTACCTTTAGAGGGTCCCTATGTGTGCTACCTCCCTACCTGCCATGGTCTCTCCCTGGGCTATGCTCGCTCTATCGTGGGTAGGGTGGTTCCTGGGATAGTTCCATTCTCTCCCCTGGTGTGTCTTCCCTGCTACCCGACGGCCTTGGCCTGGCTTAGTTGGGCGTTTGTAACTCGGAAGACACTGTTAAGCTTGTGGGCCTCTTGCACAAGGTTTAGAGGAGCCTGCATTTGCTGGCTTGGTTTTACCCTTTACATTTCACCTTTCATTTTTCATAGCCTAGGTGTTTCCGTTTTGAGGTAAAATTCAGACAGGCGGCTTTGCTTGATTTGTAGTGTTTGTGTAGCGTTCTTTCCCAATTCCCCCCCTTTTGATACTCTCGTGTGGGTCAGGTCCTGGGCGTCGTGTGATTTATCACCAGGTTTTTTCGCATCCGACACTTTCACTACAAATGGCTCTGCGCCCCCCTTCTTTCTCACCAGTGGTCATTTGCTGGCTTGTTTTTACCCTTAACGTTCACTTCCATCCCCTTTCGTCTGCCTTGAGATGGTACCCTTTCTTCACTGCTTTCCTATTCAGTGTGTCTTCCTTGCCACCCCCTCTCTTGAACGGTTGTGATGGGTACTGTTCAAGGAAGACACTGCTCAGCTTGTAGGCCCTCACACAAGCTTGTTGATCATGCTCAGCTTGTTAGCCCTCACACAAGCTTGGAGATCATAGGAGATGCTAGGAATCCTGGGGGATGTGCCTCCTCTCCCCTGGTGTGTATTCCTTGCCACCCCCTCCCTTGACCGGTTGAGATGGGTACTGTTCAAGGAAGACACTGCTCAGCTTGTCGGCCCTCACACAAGCTTGGGGTTCATGCTCAGCTTGTTGGCCCTCACACAAGCTTGGAGATCATAGGATATGCTAGGAGTCCTGTGGGATGTGCCTCCTCTCCCCTGGTGTGGCCTCCTTGCTGCCCCGTCCCTTGACCGGTTGAGTTGGGTGGTGTTCTTGGAAGACACTGCTCAGCTTGTAGGCCCTCACACAAGCTTGGAGATCATGCTCAGCTTGTTGGCCCTCACACAAGCTCGGAGATTATAGGGGATGCCCACAACCTTGTGGCCTGTTTCCCCTGGTGTGTCTTCCTTGCTGCCCTCTCCCTTGACAGGTTGAGTTGGGTGATGCTCTAGGAAGACACTGCTCAGCTTGTAGGCCCTCACACAAGCTTGGAGTTCATAGGAGACGCCCGCAACCTTGCAGCCTGTTTCGGTGTTGTCTGATGTGCATCTGGGACTGCTGTACTCTGTGCTCTGTCTACAACAGGGTTGTTTGCTTCGTACCACCTGGGTGCCACACGCCTCCCTGTCGGCTGCCCCTGTTTCTGGCAAGCACTGTCGTGCTGTGTCACGGTCGGAGTACTGTACGCAGTCCGCCCGCTCGGCGAGGTGGAGGCGTGACACGCCCTTTCCGTCAGAAAAGGCGGGTGGGGGGGAGGGTAGAGGTTTCTCATGGCACTCAGAGCCGTTTGGGAGTCCCCACTGATTTTTTCTCCCTTGCGCCCATCACTGGCCGCGAGGGACGTGGGCCGTCCGGTTACCAGGAGGCATCTACCCTAGAGACGTGGTCGCCATGGTCGTGTCAATGCACGGACAAAGGGTAGTTCCGGTGGTGCAACCCAGCCACAGGGCTTTCCTCTCTCATGTGTTCCTGGTACCGTAGACTGCCTGTGACACGCTGAGTCCAGTGCTGGTTCTGTTGGCCCTTGCCAGTTCTCTCGTGAGCACACTGTTTCCAGTGCTGTTGGTACTCCTGGTCCGACTGGCGCTGTGACCTCTGTCGTTGGTGATGTCGCTGGAGCTACCGGGTGCATTTTGGCGCTATGCTGGTGATACAGGCTCTGGATCCTCTCCTGCGAGACGGTATCCAGCTCCTGCTTTACCTGGACATTTGGCGGATAGTCTCCAACACTCTGGCACTGCACAAGCTTCAAGCTCCAACTCGTCCATGAGACTTCAATGTCTGTGCTGGTGGTCGGGCACATGCCCCTACACGTCGATGCTCTCGACCTTTTGGTGCCGGTGCTGGTTCTGTCGGCCCTCGCCAGTTCTCTCGGGAGCACGCGGTTTCAGGTGCTGTTGGTACTCCTGGTCCGACTGGCGCTGTGACCTCTGTCGTTGGTGATGTCGCTGGAGCTACCGGGTGCATTTTGGCGCTATGCTGGTGATACAGGCTCTGGATCCTCTCCTGCGAGACGGTATTTAGCTCTTGTTTTACCTGGACATTTGGCGGATAGTCTTTAAACGCCCTGGCACAGCACAGGCTTGGAGCTCCAACTCGTCCATGAGACTTCAATGTCTGGGCTGGTGGTCGGGCACATGCCCCTACACGTCGATGCTCTCGACCTTTTGGTGCCGGTGCTGGTTCTGTCGGCCCTCGCCAGTTCTCTCGGGAGCACGCGGTTTCAAGTACTGTTGGTACTCCTGGTCCGACTGGCGCTGTGACCTCTGTCGCTGGAGCTACCGGGTGCATTTTGGCACTATGCTGGTGATACAGGCTCTGGATCCTCTCCTGCGAGACGGTATCCAGCTCCTGCTTTACCTGGACATTTGGCGGATAGTCTCCAACACCCTGGCAGTGCACAGGCTTCGAGCTCCCACTCGTCCATGGGACTTCAATGTCAGTGCTGGTGGTCGAGCACATGCCCCTACACGTCGATGCTCTCGACCTGTTGCTGACGTTGTTCTTTCTGAAGGTTCACGCGCTGGCCCTTCGGACGAGTCGGTGACTTTGGAATGGACACTCTGTCGGTGGTCCATTGTCTCCGCAGTCTGGGGCCCTCCGCGTCCCCCTTCGGTCAATGGATCACTCGGGGCACGCTCTTTGCAGCCGTGCTCTGGCCTGCCCCTCCGCCGACGAACTGGGTGGTCACAGATATGTTGTGCGAGATGGCTTTGGGCTCCCGGTCGTCCACGGGGCATCCACGTCTGGGCTGGTGGTCTGGGCACAAGCCCCTACCCATCAATGCTCTGGACCTGTTGGTGCCGTTGTTCTTCCTGAGAGTTCACGCGTTAGCTCTTTCGGGCGAGTTGGTGGCTTTCAGGATGAACATTCAGTTAGAGGTCCATGGTCTCCGCGTGCAGGGGTCCTCCAGGTCACATACTCTGATGGGGATCGCAGAGCCATTGTTCTTCCTGGTGGCCCGGTATTGCGTGTCCCTGCGTGCTTCCAACCTGCCCGTGACTGCCTGTTGTATGGACAGGCTGTTTTGGTAATGTGGATGCTACCGCATACTGTCTTTGTCGACCTGAATGCTTCTTGGGGCATTCCGGGGCTCTCCTTGTTTGCTTCGTGAGGATCGCACACATTGCCTTTGTCCCTCTCCCTCCAGTCTCGCACCCCGACCATGGTTCTAGTTGCATTCGCGGACGTATGGGACAAGGTGGCTGCGCTCTTCGTGTTCCTCCTCCGGTCGCACTGTGCCCTGGTTGCACTGTGCGAAGTCCCCCTGATGCTCCGACTGTTCCGCAGCTGGGTCTAGTCGTTGACGCCCCCGTGGCTGGCACTGACTTGGTGCACCCAGCTGCGGTGCTGGTGCCCATTTCCGGTGCCCCTGCCTGTCTCGCACTTCCTCTTGGGCCGAGTTGGCGACCTCAGGCCCTCGTTGGAATTCCCAGGCTCAGTGGCTCCCGGTCCACAGACGGGTCCTCCCTGCCTTCCTCTTCCGTTCATGGTTGAACTCTCCATGGAGGTCTTCCGTGTCCAGCTGGACGTCTCTTCCATCCTGGATACGGGACACTGACCGGATGGTTCGTTCACCTCTACTCCAGGAGTATATCTGGTTGGGCTGGTCGTTCCACCGACCGTGCTGGTTTCCTTAGTGAAGGCTACCTTCTGGGCACGACCGCTGCCACGCCAGCGCCCTTCTCTGTGGGTTCCGGACTGGACACTGAACCCGATGCCGGTGGTGTTGCTCGGGAGTCCTTTCTTCATCGTGGAGCTGGTTTCTGGTAGTCGGGTAGCGGGACTGGTTACAGCTGGCTTTCAGTCGTGGCCATGCTCGCCTTGTGTGATGCCCGGTGTACTCCTGGCACGCATATATGGAGTCTGTGGTGCTGGCTGTGTGGGTGTCACTGAGGACTGATGGGGGGTTGTCGAGGGTGCCGCTTGGATGCCTCCTTTTTCGGGTACTTCGTGCCGGTTTCTGTGCTTGTGGGGGTTTTGCGCACGTTTTTCGATCCTTTGCAGCCTCCCTACGGTTCCTGCACAGTTGGTCATTGGCCGACATTGCCTCTGTGAGTTTGTGGTCTTCGGTCACACCCTTCGTCTCCTCCTCCCTCTCCATGTCCGTCGTCTGACCCGCCGGGCTGGTGGTCGCTCTCAGGAGTCTCGTCTTCTGGTACCCTGGCTGGCTCCCTGGGCTCCCTCTTCGTCAGTCTTTATTTTTACTTGTTTTCTTTGGGAAAAGGGAGGGGATACGGGTTACGGACACTATGGCCACGAGCTTGGGGATATTTATATATTCTGTATACTGTATATGTCCCATGTGACCTTTTTTTCCCATGTATGTATGTTGGTATGCTGTAAATAATTATCTGCGCTTCAGAAGAAATTTATTTTTGTACAGTACTGTTGTAGATTTTCTAGTTTTCTCCTACGCTATGAATGACTAAGTCACACTGAAAAAACTGCTCTTTTTAACTACTCCTCAGTTTTTTACTCTTTTTATTAAACTCTCTTGTTTATTTTGTGTTCTTTGTCATTCATACTTTTGTGCATTGGTATTTGGTTGTTGTGGGCTTAGATGTCCGCCTCCAATTTGTTACGCAGCCTTGATGTTGGATTTTCCAAGACTACTAACAATTTGGGAGGTTTGACGTACCTCCCAAACTACCAAATAGGAAAACCTACTATTTGGTAGTAGTCTTGGAAAATCCAACGTACATAGTACCCTCCCACCAGCCGTTCCCCTGCCCATCCTCGCTCTTCTGTCTACTTGGAAATTGATAACAAGCGAGGGGTCGCTCATGCGCAGGTTTGACGAGGGTCTGCGCCAACACAGAACATGGGATGGGTCTCCTCTGTAACTAAGGTAAATTCCTTTTTCTTCTCTTCTATGCTTTTTTCACCTTCGGTGGTAGTTTTGGTTAGTGTACAACGTCTCCTAGAGCAAGTTAAGGAGTAGACTCTAGACATTTTCTTTTGTAACCTCGGTTGGGATGACGACATAGCAGTCAAATTAGACTAGTCCTCATTGCAATTAAGGTTAATAGCCTTGACGTTGGATTTTCCAAGACTACTACCAAATAGTAAATTTTCCTATTTGGTAGTTTGGGAGGTACGTCAAACCTCCTAGTGTGAGTTCCTGGGCATTTTCAGGTGTCTTAGGTCTGCGGGGGAAAATGTAGAGAGGTGGTGCTATTTTGAAGCAAGTTCTTCAGAATATTTATCATGAAAATATCTGTAAAGTAATGCAAGGGATTCAACATCTCTTCGTATGAACAATGGAGGAAGATCCTGCGTGACTACAGGGTTATTTATTAATCTAGTTGCTTTATTGTGAATTTTGTCCAACTGCCGCAGTGCAACCACTCCACATCCATTCCACAAGGGTTAACAGTATTCCTTCTGAGAATGAACATGATTTTTATATATAATGGCTAACTGCTCGTCAGCGAAGAATTCTCGAACTCTGTATAGAAATCCCATTTTCATAGAGGTGGATGAGACTCGTTAGCCTTGGTCGGCAACTTGGCTAGGGGAGACAACCTTATACAACTTTGGGTGGATGGGACTCGTCAGCCTTGGTCGGCAACCTGTGTAGGGAAGTAAACCAAATACAAATCCATACTGCTTACCTAAGGGTTAAGCAGGTTAGTGGGTGAAATAGCCGCTCACCACTGTAGAAAAATAATGCTAAAAAGATACATAAAAGGACTCTGAGTCGGACGGACCCTAAGTTTAGTGGTCAATCCTGTGTCCTTCAGCATACTGGCAAGGGTTGTCCTTCTCACAGGGGATGGGTCCGCTTGGGAGCATTTTGTGTATGGCCACCCTAATAAAGGGGAGTAAGGCGTTCGACAATAGATAGATAGATAGATTTTTAGGCTTTAACGTAAGGTGTCCAGCTCAGGCTGGCATTCAATGTCACACCAAGGATATCAATACTAGAGGAAGTGGGAATATTTACATCATTAAATACATTTGGGAGTCAGACAGATTTTGTCTGTTAGAAAATTGTATGTATTTTAAAAGTTATATATTAGGTTATCATATAACTAACCTGGAGAACCTCTGTCAAACAGCCAGTGTTAGTATGCGTTCACAGCGAACCAAGAACCTATCCTATCACAACTTCAGGCAATTAATACATACTCTAATATACAACCAAGAGCATTGCTATATAACCCCTGCAGTATAGAATGACGCCATATATACTGTAATATACAACCAAGAGCATTGCTATATAACCCCTGCAGTATAGAATGACGCCATATATACTGTAATATACAACCAAGAGCATTGCTATATAACCCCTGCAGTATAGAATGACCCCATATATACTGTATTGTGGCTAACATTCAACGATTGTATTCACTTTAGGAAGGACCTCTAGAAATGGAATGGGGTATAGATGATCTCAGTTAGCCCAATACCGTCCGCAGATCCTTCCTAACATCAATAACATTTTATAATGTTAGCCAGTATGATATGGGGATGGCATCATATTAATAACAGGGATCTGCCTTGCTTAGGCCAATCGGCTTTCTGCAGACTCCCATTTTCTTATGTTCTTATAAAAGGGTTAGCATAATACAAAATAAATGGTTAGTTGAGCCCCTACGTGTTAACCTTTAACCCGTTCAGTACCAGGGACGTCCCATTTATCATATTCTGGCAACTATTAGACAATTTCAATTAGTTTAGGAAGAACCTCTAGCAAAAATAACGCTTTAAGATATCTCAACCAACCTCTTTACCTACCACAGATCCTTCCTAAGCTGCATAATATATATCGTCTAAATATAGCTAGAATGCATCATAACACACGTCGCTGGTACTCAAAGGGTTAACTATGAGAGGTCCTCGTAAGCTGGTAATAACACATATACTGTAGTAACTATAATAAACATCACTTTAGCAACTCACGATATGTTCCCAAGCGAATCACATAGTATTTAGACAAGCACTTTTTGCATTGACAATATAATATTATACAAAATTAACTAAATATAAGTGTAGTACTTATTTTTTTATTTCGAATATACTACTAGAGTGGGGGATAAATCGACAGTCATTTAGAAGTTCGTATACTTTATTTAACAAACTTGCTACTACACTAGTAACTGTTTCTCTGTTCGGGCCGAGATGAGTTCAAGACTCGGATTAAATATTACGTCGACCCACCATAGGTTGTACTTTGGAACCCTAGAACTCCCGTTACTCCCTATTTGGATTCCCGATATTCAGGTATTGACTCAAGTCGGCTTCTATCCAAAGGCACGTTACTAGTTTCTAAAGTAATATGGTTGTTACCTAGCCCTGCTGTGTCTACTCCAGAGACCAGGGCATCAAGGAATCATATCTTTATTCACTTACCTAAAACAAGAGTTATATTCCTAAACTAAACTTCGGAATGATATACTTTTACCGGGCCTACTATGTCTACTCCAGAGACCAAGGCGTTACAACATATGACCTTTTAATTAATATTTCCTCTTAACCATATACAATACATTTACTCATATGACAAGGGCGTTGTTACAATTTTACCTCAATTGCCTTATCTAAAATACTCTTTGATTATATAATATTCTCGTTACTTCATACAATACGTTTACTCAAATGACAAGGGCGTTGTTACAAGTTACCTCGATTGCCCTATCGAGAACACTCTCAGATTATATATTCGCGTAATCCTATTACAAACAATATATATTCACATATACCACCTAGTCAATAATAATTCTTAACCTAATGTAAGCAGTACCTCAATAACTCTACATGGACAAGATTCTCCGCTTTTATCCTTTTACATAGATTCTTACGATTACAATATTATCCTGGACTTAACAAAGAACTGACCGAATATTCCTTTAACTATGATAATAGATAATTTTTCCTTTACAACCAAAGATTCCGTTAATCATACGGACTAGTGTCCTTCGTACCTATTTCTCAAACTAAAGCTAGTCTAATGGCAACTATTATTTATTCCCCTGAGCCTTATAGTTGCGTATCTATCCTCAAGAATTATTCCCTTTTACTTTACTATTAATATCTATTTGCTGTCCTAGCAGATCCTATACTAGTTATAACTAATCGGCATGGAGCCTTCTCTAACAAGAATAACTATTTCCCTCTTAACACATCATCATTTTATTTATAAACAAAAGTCTAGTATCTTTTCTCTTTAGTTTGTTCTATAAGGACACATAAATTATTATGGAACCACTGGGTTAGTCACGCATTTTCTCTCTTTCATTAAGTCTGGTTCGGGCCCAATATGGGTCCTTTAAAAATATATTTATGGTATACTGCTAGGTGTGTGCTGGAACAATTGCACCACCTCAGAGCTGGCCAATAGCTCTTCTGGAAATTCTCGCTCCCGTCTACTATCTGTCGTCCCTCTTGAATCGCTTGGCTGTAGGTATGCAAGCCAGCGATGTGACGACAGACGGCCGGATACTGAAGGTGTATCTGCCTAGTAGGAGAGAGCGATGCTAGGCCTGAGGTGGTCTTTACTGGAACATTTGGTGAGGGCTGGGTGGCTGGAATAAGTGGTTCCGAGTTCCCTTTGGTGCCCAAGCGAGAGAGAGGAAGTGGGTTGCAAGAAGCGCGCCCAGTGGGTTCCGAGAGGTGAATGAACCCTGTTTTTTTTTTGTTTTTTTTTTTACCCAAGGTGAGTCTACGAGGGGAAGGAAGAAGTTTGGGGAGGAAGAGGGCAAAAGGAGGAAATATGAAAGAAAGTAGTAGATTAAAAAGTAGGCGGGCAAACCACCTTGCTTTGTTAGGTTTGAATAAGTTTTTATTTATTTAAGAGTTGGTGATAAGGATGTTATTTTATTTGTCTATCATTTTGTGATGTTAGGGCAATTTACATGGTTGCTGAGGGCCTAACTAAAGAACATTATTTTCTTAGAGTTTGCTTTGCTTAAAATTCTTGATCTAAAAATTCTATGTCTGCTTAAGTGAGTTGGTATTTACTAGTTTTACAGGCTAACTAATTTGTGAGATTATTACTGAAGAAAATTTCAGGGTATTTTTGCTTCATCTGAGCAGTTGTTAATTTTTCGAGATCTGAATCACATTCTGCATATTTGTTGTATGTTTGTGGTGGTTTCCTGGTTGCTGATTTGGTGGTTGTATCTTTGGCAGTTTTCACCTTCACAGCTGTAGGTGTCGGAACTGGTGGTTTCCTGGTTGTTGATTTGGTGGTTGTATCACTGGCAGTTTTCACCTTCATGAACCCTGCATTTTATTTTTTATTTTTTTTCCCCCTAGCGGGGGAAGGGGAGGAAGGAAGAGGTGTGGGCGGGGAGAGGTAAAGTATGAAATATGAAGGAAAGGAGGAGAGTAAAAGTTGGCGGGCATACCACCTTGCTATGTTTTTGTATATTTGTTTTGTTTTGTTGCAAGTGGTGTGTTTTTAGTGTTCTTCTTGTGTAGCTAGCTAAAAACTATGTGTTTGACTTAATTTTAGTTTGATACTTTACGTTTTATTTAAGTTGTTTTGATATTTTTAATTTTAAAAGATGTTTCTTTCTTTGTTATGATGCCTTAATAGATAGGTTCAGGTTCTATTATGTTATTTATTATTTTGAGACTGCTTGGGAACCATTTGTGAAATTGCCTTTCTTCTATTACTTCTTGGTCTTCTTTTATTTTCTCTAATGTTGGGTCCTCTAGATTGTCTAGATGTGCCCATATTTTTTTAGCTTGATTGTGAAGCCGGATGTTAAGTGGAAGTGTGTTTGTTGCCTCGTGTATTTGTCGTGTTGTCATTGTATAAGGATATGTCTGATTTGTGGCAAATCTTAGTGCTTTGTTTTGTATTTTTTGTAGTTTCCTTAGTTGCGTTCTACTTAGTGTGTGAGTTGGAATTGGTGGATAATCAAGAATAGGTAGTATTATTGCTTTTACAAGGTGGGTTTTAATTTGTGTTCCCATTTCCCTAAATCTATATAGTTTATAGAGGGCAACATTGGCTTGTTTCTTTCTTTCTGTTGCATGTTTTATATAGCCCGTGGTGCTTATATGAAGTCCTAAGATTTTACCTGCATTTTTATTTTCAATTATTTCTTGGTTTATTATAATTTGTTCCTTGTTTTTTACTGCAAGTTGAATTATTGTGAATTTATTAGTGTTTGTTTTTATATTCCATTCTTTTTCATAGTTGTTAATGATTTCTGCTTCTCTTATTGTTTTTCTTGCCATTATTGCCCTTGATGGTCCTGCGTATCCTACAATCTGTGTTATATCATCTGCGTATGAAATGTTTGTGCCTGTTTGTGAAGGTGGTGTATCTGAAGTGTAGTTTATGAAGAGAGGTGGAGAGAGACCTGATCCCTGTGGGACCCCACAGCCAATTGTAAAACTGTCACTCAGGGTTGATTTGATTTTTACTTTTGCTTTTCTGTCGTCTAGGAAATTACAGAGTAGTTTTTCTATTATTATTGGTAAGTTTAAATTGAGGATTTTGAATTTCAATCCTAAGTGCCAGACTTTATCAAAGGCTTTTGAGATGTCCCTCAGGATGATGTGGCATTGTCCTTTGTAGGCTTTGTTGTTGGCAACTAATTCAGTGGCCAGTGCTAATGCATGAGTTGTTCCTCTGCCTTCTCTGAATCCGAATTGTGTGTTATTGTATAGGGTGTTTGTGTTCATATGTGTTCTGAGTCTTTTGTTTATGACTTTTTCCAAGATTTTTCCAGGTACTTCAAGTAGAGATATTGGCCTTTGGTTTTCAGTGTAGTGAGGGTTTTTTCCGGGTTTGGGGATTAATCTTATGATGGCTTCTTTGAATTTTTTTGGAAAGTAATCTGCTGATAGGGAGGCATTGAATATTTCTTTTAATCTTGTTATTGCTGAGTTGGGGAGATTGATTAGGATTGTTTTATTAATATTACTTTGTCCTGGGCATGATTTTTTCATTTTCTTAATTATTTCTTGTATTTCTATCGTTTTTAGCGGTCTAGTGAGTGGGTCATTGATGTCGAGTCTGTCTGGGTTGGCTGTTTGATACGGTGTGATTCTATGTAGGTTTCCTTGCATGTAATCTCTTATTCTGTCGTATTGTGGTATTTCTTCTTCGTCTTCTTCGTTTAAAATTGACTCCCAGTATTGTTTGTGTATTTTTGCTTGATCTGTGTGAGAGTAGATTTTGTTCCCTTGGTTATCTATTGTGTAGTTAGCTTCATGAGAGTCATGTCCTTGGAGGGCTTTTAGTTTTCTCCAAAATGTTGCCGGATCATTGTAGGTGTTTGCTGTTTCCATGATCTTATTTGACCACATTTCAGTATGTTCTTGTGTCATAGTATTTTGTAGTGTATCTTGGAGTTGTTTGTATTGTCTGTACTGAACGTATGTCCATCCATATATCTGGGCTTGTTGTCTTAGTGTATTGTATTGTATTTGTGTGTTTTTGTTTGTTGACTGAATCTAGTACTGTGTAGTATTTTGTTGCGTGTTTTCGGGATGTGAGTATTTGTGGTGTTTTGTATGATACTGTACCAGTCGTCGAGTGCATCTTCTATTTAGTCTAGTGTCCCTGTATCAATGTTATTTGTCTCTATCAGTTTGTTGTCAATTTCGTTTTTAAAGTTTTCCCAGTTTGCTGCATTGAAGTTTGGTCTTGGAGGTGATGGTATGATAATGGGTGACGTTGAAATGGTTGCTACTATGGGGACATGGTCACTTGGTGTCAAAGGGCCGGGTGCTAGGTGTATGTTGTGGAATGTTTTGTTGTTTGTAAGTACTATGTCTGGAGTTGTTGATGAGTTTATGGCATGGAAGGTTGGGAACTGAGGTCCAATGTGTCTTACTAGTCCTCTTGTAATCATTTGTCCAATTTGTCTTCCTACAGTATTTTGGGTTCTTGTATTGAGAGTGGGGTGCTTTGCATTTAGATCTCCCATTAGGTAGACTGGGACGTTCATTCTGAATAATTTATAAAAGTCAGGGGTTGGGAGGAAAGGCCTTCTAGGGGGAAGATAAACAGTTGCTATAATTATTTTTCCTGTTGTTGTTTGAATTTCAACCGCAAGAAGATCAGATATGAAATCATCATATATTTTGTGGATTAGGTTGTTTTTTATAGCAATGGCTGTGCCGTCTGAGGGTGTGTTAGTTGGGTTTTTTATATGAGTTTTGAAGCCTTGTATTTTTAGTGAATATCCATATGTTACTCCATGGCTGTTTATTAGTATGATGTGCGGGTCTATAATTTTGTATATGTTATTTAGTGAGTGTCTTCGTCCTCTCCAATTGAGTACATTGTGTTGAATTATTTTTAGGGTATCTATTGTTGTTTTCTACCGTATCTTGTTGTAGGAGGGGTGAGTGGAGGGGAGAGAGTAGATTTGGTCTTCTTTTGTTTCTTTATTTGTTTGATTTGATTGAATTGATTTTGTTGGATGAGTTTGTTGACTAAGTTGCTGGCTATTCTTGGGTTCAGTTGTCCATCTTTGCAATAGGCTATGGTTGTTTGGTTGTTCAGGTCCTCTTGAAGTTGTTGTTGTTGGTGTGGGTTAGCGAGTTGGTTGTATGTTTCATTGTTAGTTGTTTCGAGAGTTATGGGTGATAGTGGTTCTTCTAGTATGGGTATGTTATTATCTTCACTGTCTTGTGTTTCTTCATTTCCATAGTGGTTTATTAATGTTGTTTCTTCTTGGTGGTCTTGGGTTTGTTGGTCTTCACTGCTTTGGGTATTGGTCATGGTAGGGATTCTTGATGTTGGATGAGCTTGGATATCTCCTTTATTTGTTGCTGATGGTTAATTAGGTTTAGCATTTCTAGTGATTCTTGTTGTGTGACTTTTGGGAGTTTGACAGGAGGTAGGTTGTTCATTTTCAGGAGCATGTCGTATTCATCATTAAAGTTGTTTTGTTCTGCAGCGTTCCTTAAGTGAGCAAAGTGCATTAGGGGGATGTAGAGTTGAGAGTTTCCCTGGTGTGCTGTGGATTGTTGAGCTTGTGGTTGGTGAGTGTTTGTTTTAGCTGCTATTTGTGCATAGTTGAGTTTATTCTTTTCTCTGTTTTCCGTTTGTTTCTTTTTCACTATCTCCTTTCTTTTTCCGCACTTCATTGCTAGGGTCCTGTGATTGTCCCCGCAGTTTATACATTTTTTGCTTCCTTGTGGTGTGCATTCCTTCCATGTGTGTCCTAGGGAGCTGCATTCAGAGCATATTTTGTATTGATCTCCTTTTTTGCAATTATAGGAGGGATTGTCATCGAGGCTGTAGCACTTCATACAAGTTTCTACATGGATATATTCTTCTTGTTGGATGTTCCTCTTTGGTATTGTTAGGTGGAAAAGCTTCAGCCCTTCCTTTGCTTTTTCTGCCATCTTCACATCTGAGAATTCAAGTTTTAGAAAGTGGTTTCCAAACTTTGCAACGTGTTGCAAGGTGTTGTTGTACCCTTTCTAGTTCGATTTTTATGTCTTCTGGGCCATTTTGGAGAATATGTTCATCCACATTGGAGCATATTATGCATCTTTTGGCTTTGATGTGGGGTGGGAGGATTGGAGTGAAACCCTCATTCTCGAGGGTTTCCACTAATGGGGGGGTGAGGAGAAGGTCAGTGTCATTGTCTGAGAGTGTTGATATGATGAGAATGTCATTGTGATGGGTTATTTTTGATACTTGGATGTTTGCTGGTCCTACTACTTCTAGAAATTTTAGTTTTGCATTGGCATCATTATTTCTAACTTTTATTTTAACCCTAGTCATTTTGAATCATTATTGGCCCCCTGCCTACCTACATAACAGGAACTTATCTATTGGCTAAGATTGCCTTCCCCTTCCAGCTATATGAAAGTCGTAGGAGGTTCTTTGCCGTTCCTGTTATTCCTATTCCTATGAGTGTGTTTGCCACCCTTGCCTTCTCCCTCTCCACCCTTCTAAAGGGCCCCTTTGTGCCAATGGCCGCAGGGTTCAGTTTGGGATTAGGTAGGGACTCTTGGCGAGCCTTTGTTATTTATTAAAATTATAGGGGGATAGTTTTATTTTAAATGTTCATAATTTAAGATTGAAGGTCTAGTTGTTCGTCTTGGTCGTCTCTCTCCAGGCTCCGACGAGTGGCTGGTTTGGATAGCCAATCAGCACTCAGCTCGATGTCCTCAGTCTTGTCAGAGCTTGAGTTCCAAGAAGATCAAGAGGCCTGTGACGTCACGCCGCTTTTGATGTTCTGGCCAATCAGGGAGCTGAGGTATTGGCCAACCAGGTAGCAGGGATGCACCGTCATCAGCCAATCAGAGAGCTGGGACTAGTAGTCTTTGCAGCCGTCTGGTCAGTGTTTGGGTGGGTGATGAACCCTGCAGCCTCCCCCACCCCCTTAATATAGTCACGCCTCCCGCTCTCCGGCGCTGTGATTGGCTGAGCCGGCCGCTCAGCCACCCGCCGCTCTAGCCGCGCGTCTTGAATTCTCTCTCTCTTCGCCTCCACTCTTCTCTCTTCATAATACGTTCCTGGAAGCTGGTTGCGAATGTCTTTTAGTAGCTTACAGGAGTATAGGGCTGGCACGGATGTATTAGACCCATTGTAAGCAGAGGAAATGGCCGGTGAAGAGAGCGAGAGCGAATTTGAAGGTGTGGCGGTACACATAGCTGTCAGCTCAGAAAACGGCGGCTTCTGATTGGTCGGCCGGGAAGGCGTTGCATGTTTATGTCCAGAGCCCGAAGTGTCAAACTCAGCTGATTTAGAGGGAAGGTTAAAGGGGGCGCGTTGATTGGTGGATGGCCTTTTTACTTTAATAGGTAATATTATAATGGTAAGTTTATAGCTGCAATAATAATAATGCTAATGATAATAAAATTATTAATTACTATTATTATTATTATTATTATTATTATTATTATTTGTATTATTATTATTGTATTATTAATTATTATATTAGGAGTAGTACAGTAGCAATATCTCAAAATGTAATAATACTAGTGAAAGAGCATACAATATGTGAGAATGGTCTGTTATACAATATGTGGGAATGGTCTGTTATACAATATGTGGGAATGGTCTGTTATACAATCACCGGAGAACAAAAAAAAACGCATATTAAACTGAGCGTATCTAGCCAAGCGAATCACCTATCAATTACCAGGTGTTATTCTCATTAAAGCTCCGATAAAATGTTAGCCCGCGGGTGTTCATGTTTGCTTTTCTAATTTCTACTCCCCTTTCCTCTCTCCTTCAGTCTGCCAGTCATTATGTTTGGTAAATGGGAGAAAAACTGTAACCTAATGCCCTCCCTACAATGGCGATGGCTAGCAATCCTATAGTAAGGGGAGGTTTGGTTTCTCTGGACCCCCTTCTTCCTCATGTTTAGCCCCATTCGTTTTGATATTTTATAAAGTTAAATTCATTATTTTGGCGATGTTAGTACCTTTCGTTCCCTTTAGCTGTCTATTTTCTTCCTGGCGAGTGATTGCGAGCCTGTATTTTGAAAAAAACAGGCCTTCGGCTGGAACATTTTTCTACCGAAAAATTTACAAATTTATCTTGTAGTGGGGTTTTGAGTTTTTGTTCTGAAGCTTGATGGAACTCTTGGGAGGAAACTAAAGTAAATAAATATATAAAAACATATATATAATGATTTCCGTAAGTAAAACTCTCTAATAATATCTACCAAGCAATTAGAATCAATAGTTCGGCCACAACTTTGCCAAAAACTGTATATTTGTTAAATCACTATTAATCACTATCACTTTCCCTTGGCATTCCTCACTTGTTTCCACTAACCCTTGATTACTACTTCTTTGTTTCACGCCGTAGACTTATCAGGTTAAAGGTGTACTACTCGCTTTTTATGGACCTCCTTCCCCATAGCATATAGTTAGCATATTAGTTTTGAGCCAACCATTAGGTTGGCAATTTTAATACTTTTCGTCAAATTTCGTTGTCAATATTCAAGGCCTTTCGTGCCATTTAGGTGTCGATTTTTTCCTGGCGAGCCACAGCGAGTCTGTAATTTTAAGAGGAACAGGACATTTCTATCGGAAAAATGTACAAATTTATCTTGCAGTTGGGTCTAGTTTTCTTAAAGTTTGATGGAGGTCTAGCGAGGAAACTAAACAATAATTGAATACATTAATTAATAGCCCCAAAAACCGGCCACTGTCCCCTTAACGACCCACTCTCTAGATTTCGCACACATTGCCATCAATTTTTTTTGGCGAATTGCTGACTTTGACTACAGTGACCCACAAAAGTCGCTGTACAAGTGTCAGACAAACTACTACCCTCCTGAGAATGGTTATATCTACCTGTATACAGTTAATCATGTAAAATATAGTCGATTCACAGGACTCTCTCACACACACACACACACACACACACATATATATATATATATATATATATATATATATATATATATATATAATTATATATATAATAGCTTAATTCTACGCCATTTTATATACATACAATAATATTTCATTCAGGCTGAGGGTAATTATATTATAATCAATCCTAATGGTTGTAGTTGCCTAAATATAACCATGACAAGTCCGTAATGTATTGTAATTTACTGTACTACCCAATAAATGCGCATTTTACAGTACGTACGTTAAGTCATGCTCAAAATTCATATCCTATCTTGACAACTTCGACATATATTTTCCCCTCTATTTATGTACTAAAATACTTCTCATAAACTGACCACAACATGATTATAAAGGATGGGTTCATGTGTGTCAGTTACCTCGTAATACATTACCATAGTTGATAGTAGGACGATAGGACACGAGTAATTCACCGAAGGCCGTCGTTTTCAATATATTTTTGGCTAAAATAAACATAAATGTTTCAACATAGGATATACACCAATGGGTTTAAAACTATAGAGAAGTTCTTCAATACATTGATATTCATAATGCATTTTGGTACAACGACGATGAACGAACCGATTTTTCATTCTGTTTACTTTGTGTTAGGCGAACACAAACGAACACAAGTGGACAAACCCTTGATAATGTTTGTTGTAACCAAATACGAAATTAACAAAGCAGAATACAAATGTTTTCGCTCCTCGGCGTCGTACCAAAATATGGTATTAGATTTTGTGTATTTAAGCAACAAAGTACAACCTCAGAGGAGGCCTATCGTAGGCATATGGTTATGAGAACCTCTGTGTTACCTAGATGAACAGTTTGACACTTTTATCAATAACATATTATCGGGTTTGGCGATACAGAACTATCTCTGGTATTGTATATAATATTGCTCTTATATTATTCATTATAAATTATATTATAAACGCCTCAACTTGAAGGTTTGTAAGTCAATAGCACAATTTAGACTATATTTAAACTGATGTTAAGATAATACTTGAACTGGAACTTGTTTTTGGTAATTACTATAACAAAAACTATGTTTGTAAAATGGACCCGATAGAAATGCAAAACATCTACTACGCAACAGTGACTCCTACTTACATAGTCACTTAAAAAATCGTTACCTGTTGGTTTTCAATATGCTACTTTAACCTTTGGGGACTAAATATTGAATTACATTAATATATATATATATATATATATATATATATATATATATATATATATATACAAAGGATGAAGACAACACAGGCAGGTACAAATAAACAGAGTAGAGAGAGTACACACGTAATATGAAATCCATATTTAATACAAAACAGAAAAATTAGGCCTACCAATAATATAATGATAAAGAGTACAGAACAAGTCGGCACAAGGGCTTAATACATAAAGTAACAGTAGAGATAAGTAATATGTATAATATATATATACACAAAAAGTAATTTCAGTCAAACATCGATAATTACAAGACATAATAATAGTAATAAAACAGAACAGGTGATGAAAGCTTAGGATGAATTTACAAGAGTATTTTTTCTGGCAACTGTCGTGTAGGGCAGTTTCTGAAATAAAATGTAATTATATTTGTGTCACCTATAACAATCTACCTTCAGGATTGTTGCCAGTGCCAGTGTAAAGTAGTTGCAAAGGTTGCCGGGAACAAAGTTGTGAATCAAAAGTTGCCTCTAAAATCCCCGTGTAAATCCCTTGTTATACACATACTAGAAACTTGTGCCGACTGGTAACTAATATAGACCCTGTCAATCATAAGGAAGATATCATTATTGTCACCTACATTATTTAGTTAAGGGGGGTGACCTGCTTTTTTTCTCTCTCTGGGTTGTATCCATTCGGCCCCATTCAGCCTACTGTTTTAAGACGTTTATCCCCATCCAGGTGTCGATTTATACCTGACGAGCGATAGCGAGCCACCATATTTTGGATAATGAGTTAGACAGCTGGCTAAATTTGTATATTTTTCAATAAAAGAATGTCTCCGGCAAAGCCGGATTTCTCCATAAATGCTGGCTAGCTATCGCTCGGCAGGAAAAACTCGACACCTGGATGGGAATACATGTCTTAAAACAGTAGGCTGAATGGGGCCGAATGGATACAACCAAGAAAGAGAAAAGTGCAGGTCACCTCCCTTAATGCTTTACTTATTAAACATTCGTCTCGTGTATGGGACTAATTTATTCGTATTTACTAATTTGCAAATGAAGTAATGATAAATGGAATATAGATATTTACCAATAAATGCCATATAACTTATGCTACGTATTGATTGCCTACCTAGTTTGGTGGCCAGAGAATAATCAGTAACCTTGATGAAATGTCCTAAGATGTGATATGGAAACACAAACAAAGCTAGTCAATTAAGGGGGGCTCATCGTTTTGTTTTTTCTCTTTCTTTGGCTTGTATCCATTCGGCCCCATTCAGCTAACTGTTTTGAGACGTTTATCTCCATCCAGGTGTCGATTTCTTCCTGGCGAGCGATAGCGAGCCAGCATTGTATGGAGAAATCCGGCTTTCCTGGAGAAATTTGTCTTTCGAAAAATGTAAAAATTTAGCTTGCTGTCAAAACAAAACTATATATATGCTGGCTCGCTACCGCTCGCCAGGAAAATATTGACATCTAGATGGGGGTAAACGCCTTAAAACAGTAGGCTGAATGGGGCCGAATGGATACAAGCCACACAGAGAGGGAGAGAAAGAAAAAAAAAGCGAGGTGGGCTCCCTTAAAAATACGCATAATACATAACGAAATTATTTGGCACCTAATAATTACTCGCGTAAGATTCTTAATAAACAGAATATATTAGTCATTGTATCAAACTGATCACCCATTGTGTTTTTTTTTATCATCCCTACCTAACTAATTTGCATATAATAGAATCATTTAACTACTTACTTAAAGTATATGATCTGTAATAACTATCTGAATTATTTGTTGCTTTAACAAGCATATGATTAGTGAAGATCTGAATCATATATTTGCAAACAAATATGGCTAGTTAACGCAAGTACGATATAATAGTAAAGTTATAATTATATTGTCTATAAATACTCAATACACTGTGTAAGTTTACTATACGTGATATCACGACTTTAAAATACTTAGATTAATCTATGTGTGGTTCGAAATAGTAAGAGTAATTTCAAAGTTTCTTTGTAATATTTCAAAGTCGTAGTACGAAAATATACCTAAAGGAACACTACTAATGACGTATTGATTCAACACTAATTATCCAATTAATTCTTATAAAGGTAGGATAATTCTAGGTAACTTTCCTGTTCAAATAGTAGTCGTAATAACCAGATACTGAACTGTATCTCTGTATCTACTTATCATTATATCTGCTGTATGTACTGTATCTGTCTATGCACAAAGAGAGAGAAAGAACGAGAGAATAAGTTAAACTAAAACTCACATTTTTCGTTTAATATTTAATACACACAGTTTATGACATGTTTACTGTAATTAACATGCCTATTATAAGATATAACAATTACCTTAAGTATTAATGTAAGTTCTAATGACGATGCAGTTTCTAGCACACGCCTTCAGTAATACAAAGCAATAACAATAATGCAAATAAGGTGGACCATACTTTTTACCCAGTACCACCAACTTCACAAATAGCGAATAGTAAACATAGCGTGTCATTTAATCCCTAATGTTTTTCCAATTACTACACAGTCATTACAGTAATGCAACTACTACTATTTCTTCTTCTGCTGCTACTACTACTACTACTACTACTTTTTTTTTCATACTTTTTTTTTGTAAATTACTACTACTACATTGGTTTTTATTTAATATTGTTCATACATTTTATTTTACAAGCATCAGATATTACTATTCAACACCATGCAACTTCAATCCAGTCTCCTTCCTATGCGACCCTCTGCCACTGCTGCCTCGTAGTCCACTTCTGCCACCGTCGCTGGTTGTGGTGCAGACAGTCTTGTTCCCCGCAGGCATAGTAGTGCTGATCTGAGCAACGAGAAAGATAGACGGCACCTCATCCAGGCTACAACGTGGCTCCTGGGCTGTTTCTTCTTCTCTGCGATGATCTCTGCAAGCCTTGAATAGAAGCACTGGGCCCTAGGTCCCATCCCTCCAGATGTGGTGAAGACTAGTGGGGTAAAGCTGCCATGTTCGATATTTAAGATCCTTTCCCCATATGCCCTGACCTTCTCTTGTTCATTCCTCTTGTGTGCAGCCTCCAGAGACAGCCCGCTGTAGCTATGGGCCATTGGGTCGAATATTCTTACGTCAAAGAATGCTCGCTGTGCTCTTGTCCAAAAACTTCTTGCACTAACGTCCACTCGTGCTTCGTTGGATGTGTTGGCCGTCCTGTGCTGCAAGATCTCTCCCTCCAAGGGAATGAGTGATGGTTCGCGCACCACATCTCGACACACCTCCCTGAGCATGTTCGCCGTTACATCTCTTACTTCATCGTGCCTGATGCTGATGAATCCTCCCTTCTTACATATCATGCTGTGGTCTGCATCGTTGTTGATTCCACAAACGCATCGATCGGGCAGTCCTTCAATCGGCCAATCATACCTCAGTGCAATAGCATCATTAAATTCTTGTTTGTTTAGATTGAAGCCTTTTGCCTTGATTGGTAGTGTTGTCAGCCAATTTGAAGCACCCGTTTCTTGTGCTATTTGTACTTTTCTTGTTAGTCTCGGGGAAAGTTGTCGCATCAATTATGCCAGGTCATTTTTCTGTGAGTTTTGCCTCTCTGACGTGATGGTCTTTCTGATGTTGTAGATGTCCGCCTGGTCCACTTCGCCGTCAGGATCTTGCGCTACGATGCGTTCAGTGAGAGATTCTGTTATCTTTACTGAGTTCTCGTATTCCGTTGTCGCCCTCCTCACCGGATTGATGATTCCAAGCCCTCCTAACCTAGGAGGAAGTGCGAGCAACTCCCTCTCTGTAGCATTTGGGGTGTGGGACTTCATCCAAGCTGGGATGAGTTTGTCTCTGATGGCATCTTCTAGCGGTTGAAGTTGTGGACCCACGTTTGGAATGGTACGCATCAAGTAGGTCCAGCGGTGTTTGACCCCATATGTGAATGCCGAATATGCAGCCTGTGGTTCCGTCTTTGCAATTTTGGCTAGTATTTCTATTTCGTTTACCCACTCTCTGACCTTCTCTTCCATGTATTGCTTCTTGAACTCTTCTGTGTCAATCACTGCCCCTAGATGACGCTGTCCGTCCTTTGTTACGACCATTTCACTACCGTTGAAAGCTTCTAAGGCATTTTCGTAATGTTCTGCTTTTACTATCAGTATAGACTTACTAGCATTTGGAAAGTATCCTATTTCTGGTCCCACTTGTGATACTTGCTCCCACCAGCTCTTGAGATCATTGACTTTCCCTGCTCCAGTGAGATCATCTGCATAGGCCGCCTGCTTAACATGTGTCGTCTCATGTCTTGTTAATGATAGCAACACCGAGAGACCTAATGTGTACATCGCCATTGCTACTGGGTCCCCTTGTGTGGTTCCTTCCATTGATTTCAGTGCCGTTCCACGTCGTGAGTTTTGGTTGTTTACTATGAAGAGGTCTGCAGCCTGTTTATAGGTATTCTCTACATAGGTGGCTAAGCTGGGGCATTTTACCTTGATGTTGTGAATTGCTGTCTTTCTGTTGATGGTGTTAAAGGCATTTGATGCATCCACTAACAGCACGGCTTCACATTCTTCTTGCTCATATATTTCTCTTATTGCATGAATTGCTGCCTCTCCCCCTGCTTGGTGGCCAGCACACACTTGGAGATTTCCAGCCGCTGACCGCACATCGTCCTTCACCACCTCCATTATGCATTTTCCGATGATTCTTCTCAACACTTCACCCACCCCTACAGGTCTGCACCCTGGATTCTTGTCCAATGGTATTAGACGACAAGCTGTGTAGGCCTCCAAGTGTTGACAATCTTGAGTGGCCATTTTTCTTGCAAGATCTGCCAGCGCCCTGCGTAAGTCGGTCGCTGCAACTCCGAAAAGTGTGCTGCTCAGGATTGTTCTCCAACCGTTTGCATCCATCCCTGAGGGTCCTGCACTGCCTTGTGTCCCTAGAGCCTTTTTCCAAATCTTCTCGCCTGTGATTTGTTCGTAGATGACGGGGTTCGGTGGTATATAAGCCCCCTCTAGCTTCTGACTCTCGGATATACTAGGTTGCGGATGTTTCTCTTCCAGCAGCTTGATGGTATCTCTTGTGATAGGCAACAGCCCACTAGCTGCCTCCTTTGTCAGCGATCGTATTGCAGGTGCCACTTTACCTTGTCTCATCTGGTCGCCGAATCTCCTGGCCTTGTCCTCAGTGTTTTCTCTTTTGTGTTGCCGTCTGCCTTGTCTCTCTTGTAATGCTCTGGCTTCACTGAGTAAGTCATCCATCTTGTTATCATTCCACAGTTTCACTCTATTTGTTAGCGCTGTTACATTTTCCGCTTGTCTAGAATTGCGGTGAGTTTTTTGCAAGAAGAGATGTGGAATGCTGAAAAATAACTTGAGAGCACACGGGGCTAAAGGTCTGTCATAGACATAGTTATAAATGAGCTTTTTCATCTCTGTCAACAGTTTGGTGGTGGCGTCACATTTAGGTGGGTTGAAAAAACTGTGTGCAGACCAATCTACAATTTCTGAGTAAGCTGCCTCTGTCCACATTTTTACCTCCTCTCCCCGTAGTCCTTTCCATTGAAGGGGTCCTCCTCTGCCATCAACTTCTGCGGGTCTCTCCAGGCTGCTTCCCTCTGTGGTCCCACCTCCCTGTGTGCTTCTCGGGGCTCTTCGTTGCGTGGCATATCGTCGTTTCTACCAGCTATATTTGGCCTTGTTTGCACACCACCCTCCTCTCCAGCATCTCGGTGCTCGTCTCCGGGTCTTTGGACTTCGCTGGGCTCACCGTCACCCACCATGTCATGTGGTTGCCGCCCTTCTCTCGGGCCCCCTGAGGGTCCCGCACCTCCACATGCTCTGTCGGGTTGTTGCCCATCGCCGTGTTGTGTCCCGTCAGCTTCATCCCTTCGCACTCTCTGGGCACTGGCTGCCGCCCCTCCCTCTGTTATTACACTATTATAAGGGTTGCGACACCGGGAACCTTTATTACAGTTTATGCATCCTTTTTTTTTTGCACGCATTTGCATCTTGTACATGTATGCTCATTTTTTGTACAGATGCAACACTTGTTAGTCTTTGACCTTTGTGATAGGGTTTCATCTAAACTTTCATCATCCTCCATTATACCCTTATAACACTTCCATCTGTTCTCTTGCAATGTCTTTTACGCTTTACACTAAGGCTATTTAGCTTCTGTTTTTTTTTTTTTTTTCCAAAACTTAATTTATCTTATTTACAGTACCGGCCCGTAACTTCCGTAAAAACAACCAAATATTTTTCGGTATGTGTGCCTAGATTATTTTGTACTAGAGTGTGTATTCCCTATCGGTGTTGTTGTATGCCATATTTGATATTCCCCCGGGCTGGCTGGTGGGATGTATATATTAGGTTGTGTTGTATGTGAACAATTTGGTGTTATTACGTGACATAAACACACTGAGTAAGCGGCTAGATAGGACAACTAGGCAGATTTTGGCTTTAATAAAGATGTTCGTTATTTCCTTTATAAACCGTAATGTTAGCAGTACTAATAGCAGCGGTAGTTGTAGAAGTTGTATTATCAATAAGGATTAGACCTTGGTTAATGAGAAGATAGGATATTAGGTATTGTGGAGATTGAATTAGTTAAGAATGAGATTACTGCGAAAGAATAGAGAGATAGGTAGCGAGAAAGAGCTAAAGAGAGAGAGAGAGAGAGAGATAAGCGCTGCTTAGGCTGTCTTAATCCAAAAGAATAGAGAGAGAGAGAGAGAGAGAGAGAGAGAGAGAGAGAGAGTCCTATTTAGCCTACCTATCCAGCCTGTATATCTCAAAAGTTTTCGACCATAAGATTATCCCCTTGCGGTCACTGTTTTTCTTTTTGTTTCCGTACCCTACTATGACTCATAGATTCACTTCTCCTTTATTTTATGACCTAGAGAGAGAGAGAGAGAGAGAGATATTAGAGACAGGTGTGCTCTTATTTTACTTATTTTAATGTTAATTTTAGGGAGAGTGAACGATAGCGAGAACGAAAAGAGATGATAGGTTATATATGAGTATCTATATTGATTAATTGTGAGAAACGTATCTGATGCATGATTGCCTTCCGTTATTGAGAGAGAGAGAGAGAGAAGAGAGAGAGAGAGAGATGAGAGAGAGAGAGAGAGAGGAGAGAGAGAGAGATGTGTTCCCTCCAGTTTTATGGGAGGGGTGGATTGGGTGTTAGGGGGGAGGTGATGAAGGGGAGCGAGAGGGGGTGGTACACGTGGGGGAACGGGGAGGGTGGGGGTGGAGGATAAGAGGTATTGAGATGGATAGGGGAGGGATAGGGGATGATGGATGGATGATGGACAATAGCTATAAAGAAACCATTAGGGGGATGAGGTTAGGGGAAGTTACTAATATGCAGTACGTAGTAAAGAAAATCTTTCTATTTTCCCATGGTATCACCACACACTCAGGATACACTCACCGGTCCCTTTCTATAATAGTTTTTCACAAATTTCGTTGGCGGGATATGATTTCCGCATATTTACTATCCTTTACCGTATTCTCTATATCACTCACTGGCTCTTATTCCGTCTCTTGAGTGGCGTGAAGGTTGTCTGGCGATGTGGAACGTCCAAATGCCTCTTGCAATGTCCACTTGTACTTCATTGGATGTGTTTGCCGTCCTGTGCTGCAAAAACTCTCCGTCCAAGGGAATGATTGATGGTTCGCAAGCCACATCACGACACACTTCTCTGAGCATGTTCGCCGTTACCTCTCTCACTTCATCGTGCCTGATGCTGATGAACCCTCCCTTCTTGCATATCATGCAATGGTCTGCATTGTTGTTGACTCCACAAACGCATCGATCGGGCAGTCCTTCAATAGGCCAACCATACCTCAGTGCAATGGCATCAAAGAATTCTTGTTTGTTTAGGTTTCAACCTCAAGCCAATATGAAGCACCCGTTTCTTGTGTTATTTGTATTTTTCTTATTAGTCTCTGGAAAAGTTGGTGCATCAGTCATGCCAGGTAGTTTTTCTGCGAGTTGTGCCTCTCTGACGTGATGGTCCTTCTGATGTTGTAAATGTCTGACTGGTCTACTTCCCTGTCAGAATTTTGTGCTACGATTCGGTCAGTGAGTGATCCTATTATCTTTACGGAGTTCTGGTGTTCTGTTGTCGCCCTCCTCACCGGATTGATGATTCCAAGCCGTCCCAATCTAGAAGTCAGTGCGAGCAACTACATCTCTGTAGCACTCGGGGTGTGCAACTTTACCCATGCTGGGATGAGTTTGTCTCTGATGGCATTTTCCAGCGGTTGAAGTAATGCACTCGTGTTTGGAACGGTTCGCATCAAGTAAGTCCAGCGATGTTTGACCCCATATGTGAATACCGAATACGCAGCCTGTGGTTCCATCTTTGCAATATTGGCCCCAGTTTTTCAATTTCTTTTACCCACTCCCTGACCTTCTCCTCTATGTATTACTTCTTGAACTCTTCCATGCCAATCACCGCCCCAAGGTGATGCTGTCCGTCCTTTGTTACGACCACTTCACTACCGCTGAAAGCTTCTACAGCACTTTCATAATGTTCTTGGGTTACTAATAGTGTTGACTTGCTGGCATTTGGACGGTATCCTATTTATGGGCCTACACTTGATACTTGCTCCCACCAGTGCTTGAGATCGTTGACTTTTCCCGCTGCATAGGCCACCTGCTTGACTTGCGTCACCTCATGGCTTGTTAAGGTTTGCAACACTGAGAGACCTAATGCATACATTGCCATTGCTACAGGGTCACCTTGTGTGGTTCCTTCCATTGATTTCAGAGCTAATTTACGTTGTGTGTTCTGGTTGTTTACTATGAAGAGGTCGGCAGGCTATTTATAGGTGTTCTCTACATAGGTGGCAAAGCTGGGGAATTTTTACCTTGATGTTATGTATTGCTGTCTTTCTGTTGATGGTGTTACAGGCATTTGATGCATCCACTAGCAGCACAGCTTCACAGTCCCCTCGCTCATATATTTTTCTTATTGCATGAATTGGTGCCTCTTCCCTGGCTTGGTGGCCGGCACACACTTGGAGATTTCCGGCCGCTGACCGCACATCATCTTTCACCACATCCATTATGCATTTTCCGATGATTCTATTCAGCACTTCATCCACTCCCACTGGTCTGCACCCTGGATTCTTGTCCAATGGCATTAGACGACAAGCTGTGAAAGCCTCCAAATGTTGACAATTTTGGGCGGCCATCTTTCTTGCAAGAGCTGCCAGAGCCCTATGTAAGTCTGTTGCTGCAGTTCCGAAGACTGTGCTGCTCAAGATTGTTCTCCAACCATTTGCATCCAGCCCTGATGGGCCTGCACTGCCTTGTGTCCCGAGAGCCTTTTTCCAAATCATCTCACGTGTGATTTGTTCGTAGATGACAGGGTTTGGTGGTATATAATCACTCTCGAGCCTCCGACTCTCGTAGATACTAGGTTGTGGATGTTTCTTTTCCAACAGTTTAATGGTGTCTCTTGTGATAGGCAACAACCCACCAGCTGCCTTCTTTGTCAGGACCGTATTGCAGGTGCCACTTTACCTTGTCTCATCTGGTCGCCGAATCTCCTGGCCTCGTCCTCAGTGTTTTCTCTTTTGTGTCGCCGCTGCCTTGTCTCTCTTGTAATGCTCTGGTTTCACTGAGTAAGTCATCCATCTTGTTATCATTCCATAGTGTTACTCTTTTTGTTAGGACAGTCACATTTTCAGCTTGTTTAGATTTCCGGTGAGTTTTTGCCAGAAGAGATGTGGAATGCTGAAAAGTATTTTGAGAGCATACGGGGCTAAAAGTGTGTCATAGCCATAATTATAAATTAGCATTTTCATATCTTTCAGCAGTTTGGTGGTGGCATCACATTTTGGTGGCTTAAATAAGTTGTGTGCAAACCAATCTACAATTTCTGAGTACTGATATTACTACTACTACTAATACTACTACTAATAATAATGGAATCATGATAATAATAATTTATAGTATTAGTAGTATTAGTATTTGTAGTAGTAGTAGTAGTAGTAGTAGTAGTAGAATAAAAATGAACCTAATATTTACTTAATATTATTAGCACATACCGAAGGGTCATGATAACGAGTAATTAATTCTGCAATACCTGGTCAATTAAGCGTACTACCTGATCTATGTAATTACCCAGCTGAAGCTCTCATTAGATCTTTGTGTCTACCAACAAAAACATGACGACCACGGCCACTAATAGTTTGGAAGCTTGTTTTAAGAGGGGTGACCTGCTTTTTTCTCTTTCTTGGTTTTATCCATTCGGCCCCAGTCAGCCTACTCTATTAAGACATTGATCCCCATCCAGGTATCGATTTGTTCATGGCGAGCGATAGGGAGCCAGCATTTCATGGAGAAATCCGGTTTTGCCGGAGAAATGTTTCGATAGAAAATGTAAAAATTTAGCCAGCTATCTAACGCATTATCAAAAATATGGTGGCTCGCTATCGCTCGCCAGGTATTAATCAACACCTGGATGGGGATAAATGTCTTAAAACAGTAGGCTGAATGGGGCCGAATGGATACAACCCAGAGAGAGAAAAAAAGCAGGTGACCCCCCTTAAGAAGGTTACTTACGTAGGCCGTGGGGGGGGGGGTAAAATGGATGGGTTTCTGTCACAATTCAGTTCACCCCTTTGGAGGAATTTACAAGATAACTTTTTCCAGCTACTTTAATCAACAACTCTGATCTGGCAGCTTCTGAATTATACTATACTCGGTTTCATTTCATCTGACGGTAAAATAAATATATCCCTTAGCAGCTAATTTATCGATAATTAATGGGAAAAAAATGAAACTGCTATATGACTGCTTCGTATTAAGACCAAGTGTATATAATTAGCACCATACTTCACTACAAAATCTTCAAAACAGCTGAGTAATCTTGATGGGAACTTTGCAATTTACCGTCAGTTGAAAAGAAACAGACTATAGTGTAAGCTTTATATCATCAATTATAATCTGTCGTGAGTCTCGTTGCCAGTACCAGCGTAAAATAATCACAAAAGATTGCTAGAAAAAACGTTGGCCTTGAAACGTTGCGGAAACAGCTGGTATAAATTCCCCTGTGTACTCAATCACTTTATAGCTTACACATTAAGGGGAGATGACTCGTTTTTCTGCTCCCCCTTCTTCCTCATGTTTAGCCCCATTAGTTTTCAGATTTTAAGATGTTCGATCCATTAGTTTGGCGATTTTAAGACCTTTCGCCACATTTCTTTGTCAACATTAAGAGTTTTCGTGTTATTTAGGTGTCGATTTGTTCCTGGCTAGCGATAGCGAGCCTGTTCATCTTGAAATTATCTTGAAGGAGGGTAACTGGGGGGTGTTTTTGAAGCTTGATTGAGGTCTATGGGAGGAAACTAAACAAATCATTACAACATTCATAAATGAGCCAATAATTACGCCCATCCCCCCTTAATAGCATATTCATCTACAGTTAACGACCTAAACCTAACTTTAATTTAGTGTAACCTAACTTAACCTAGCTCTCAACCTGCACCCTCAAACAAATTAAATAAGATAAATAAATATATAAATAAACAAATAAAGGATACTTATGGTGTATATAATATTCACCCTCATTAATAATTAATTTACTGGTAGAAATAAACCCATTTAATGTAAAATAAGAACATGTTATATGCAATGATGTTTTATACCTATACATGTTATATGCAATGATGTTTTATACCTATACATGTTATATGCAATGATGTTTTATACCTATACATGTTATATGCAATGATGTTTTATACCTATACATGTTATATGCAATGATGTTTTATACCTATACATGTTATATGCAATGATGTTTTATACCTATTCATACGCATTTATTTCCTTAATGTTTACAATGTGCACATTAGCCTTATCCTACCCTATTGTAAACACTACCAAGCTTAACACTTAAGGGGGATGACAGGCTATTGTTCTCTCCGTTTCTCTGGCTTGTATCTATTCGGCCCCATTCAGCCTACTGTTTCAAGACGTTTATCTAAGTGTCGATTTCTTCCTGGCGAGCGATAGCGAGCCAGCATTGTATCGAGAAATCCGGCTTCGCCGGAGATAGTTTTCTAAAGAAAAATGTACAAATTTAGCCTTCTGTCAAAAACATATCATAAAATATGCTGGCTCGCCAGGAAAAAATCGACACCTGAATGGGGATAAATGTCTTAAAACAGTAAGCTGAATGGGGCCGAATGGATACAACCAAGAGAGAGAGGGAGAAAGAGAGAACAAAAAAACGAGTTGGGCCCCCTTAACCCTTTCATTACGATGACGCCTTTTTATTTCATATTCTGGCTAGCATTTGACGATTATATTTAATTTATGAATTCCCTATATTATTCGGATGGTTTTTTAACACCTTAAGAGCGGCCTATACGGTTTATTTATATGTACCGCCCAGCGGGGTGTTTTTAGCCAAAATAGGGCTGTTTACGTGATCATTTTCATGCCTAAATAAGACCCAGAATGTAAAACAAGTATCTATCCCTGAAAGGGCATAAACAGAGCTTTCGAATGACACCATAACGATCCTTTTATGATGGCTAGTTTTCTTGCAATAACCGTGCAACGCGAGTGCAAAAAGCATGTAATTAGGCACTTTCCCCATACAATTCCGTATATAGCGAGTGAGAGAGGGAGGAGGGAGGTGGGATTCGTGTCAGTAGGTTCGCCGCGGTGGTCTGGAGCAATCATACGCTCGCTACTCTCCTGCCACCACTTGTCTCTCTCTCTCAGCAACATTACGTGCTGAAATTGCCACTCGACCTATGTCGAGCACCGCCACATAGTCCAGCTTTATTTAACTCGACTTATGTTGCTCGCCGCTAATTAAGGGTTAAGATAGAATGAATTCCCTATATTATTCGGATGGTTTATTAAGATAGCATAGCTGAACTCTTCGCACAAACTTTTGCTAGAAACTCCACCTTGGATGATTCCGGTGCTATTCCTCCCTCTCTCCTACTTATGCTTAATATCCTAATCTCTTCTAAAGATTTACTTTCGACCCTCTCTGGGCTTAATACTAAGAAGGCGTGTGGTCCGGACAGTGTTCCTCCTGTTGTACTAAAAAACTGTGCTTCCGTGCTGACTCTCTGCCTAGGCAAACCCTTTTGTCTTTGTCTCTCATCTAACTTCTTCCCTTCATGCAGGAAGTTTGCTCTCATTCAACCTGTCCCAAAAAAGGATGACCGCTCTCAACCCTCCAACTATCGTCCAATTGCTCTAATCTCTTGTATCCCTAAAGATTTTGAAACTATTCTTGCTTTCAAATTCCTTAAGCATTTATCTTCCCATAATCTACTCTCAGATCGCCAGTATGGCTTCCTCAAGGGTCGCTCTACTGGTGATCTTTCATACCTTGCTAACTCTTGGTCATCCTCCTTTCAAGACTTCGGTGAGACCTTTTCTATTACAATAGACATATCGAAGGCCTTCGATAGAATCTGGCGCAAACCTCTTAATTTCTAAACTACCCTCCTTGGGTTTCTATCCCTCCATCTGTGCCTTTGTCTCTAATTTCCTTTCCAGCCGTTCCATAGCTGCAGTTGTGGACGGCCATTGCTCACTTCCTCATCCTATCAACTCTGGTGTTCCTCAGGGCTCTGTCCTATCTCCTATTCTCTTTCTAATTTTCATAAATGATCTTCTCAACTGTACCTCCAGTCCCGACCATTCATACGCAGACGACTCTACCTTACACTACTCAATTAGTTTTCCAAAAAGCCCCAGACAGCAATCCCTCAAAGACAAACTTAATGAAGCCATAGAACACTATATTGTCTTCTGATCTAACTACTATTTCCACTTGGGGTAGAGAAAACCTTGTTGCCTTTAATGCTTTCAAAACCCAATTTCTCCATCTATCTACCCGTCCGGAACTCCCAGCGGACTATCCCTTATTCTTCAACAATACAAAAATCAATCCTTCAACTTTTAATATTCTTGGTATCTCTTTTTCTTCTGTTCTCACTTGGAGGGACCATTTTACCAGTCTTGCTAAGGCAGCTTCACAGAAGCTGGGTGTGCTCAATCGCCTCAAGTGGTTCTTTACCCCAGCACAGCTTCTTGCTCTGTACAGGAGCATGGTGTGCCCTTGTATTGAGTATTGTCCACATGTGTGGGGAGGATCCTCTCACACTGCACTCCTAGACAAAGTAAAAAGGAAGGCCTTTCATATCATTAACTCCCGTCCACTCACCAACTCTCTGCAATCTCTCTCTCTCTGCCGCAATGTTGCATCTCTCTCGCTATTCTATCGCTACTATAATAATCAGTGTTCCTCAGAGCTCTCCAAGTGTATACCACCTCCTCTACGTAGGGTACATGGTACCCGTCTTGCAACACAATCCCACCCCTACTCTGTGCAACTCTCTAACCCAAGAGTGAAAAATTACTCTGACTTTCTTCTATTCAACAGCTGAGCTCTGGAACTCTCTCCCAGAATCACTCTTTCCCTCTTCCTATGACTTAAATTGCTTCAAACTCTGTGTGTCCAGGCATTTTGGCTTGAACGTCCCTTGATTTTGGCCCTGTCACTCTTTCAACTCTGGGGGAGGCACTCGCTTCAGGCAGTTCTGCCCTTTGCCTTCCTCACCCACATAGAAAAAATAAAAAAATAAAATAGTCTTTGAGGTAGTTATATGCTACAGAAAAATAACTAATGGTAGCTAGAATAAGACGAAAATTACGTCATCATGGTGATGGAGTCAACCCTAGCCTAACACAACCTAATAATGTATAACTTAACCTAACCTAAAGTGTTCAGTGGTAAAATACAAAAGAAAAAAAAAGAAAAAAAAAACAGGGTATGGACCAAAAAAATACATCAATAATAATAATAATAATAATAATAATAAAAACAAAAAATAATAATAATAATAATTAAAGTTGCAAGCAACGTTGTGCGGGGTTCAAGCGGGGTTGCACGCAGGGTATTGTGTTGGATAAAAGGGCTGTGCCACATATATCAAAATATCATGTATCTTATCGGGCATGGAGAAAGTACAGAAGGAATATAGTGTAGCCATTTTGGCTATGGCCACTTAGACCATTAAGGAGTGTGACCATATTGGTTAAAGCTATTAATCCTGTACGAGTTGTTGTTGTTGTTGTTCCCTAAGCTGCCTGGCCGAACAGCCCCGAGTCCCTGAGGAAGGCCATGGCCACGATCGGGCTTTCCCACAGAGCTCTCATTGAGTGTAGATTGTGTTGTTGGCGTAAGTGGTTGTGTGAAATGCAGTCTTCTATGATGTGTTTAATGGTATGGGGTGCTGTGTTACATCCCGGGCAGGCGTCGACAACGGAGTCATCCAGTCTCTTCTGATAGCTCAGGAGAGCTGGATGGTGTCCGCATCTCAGCCTGGCCAGGTGGACTCTGTCCTCGAGAGGAAGGGAGGATTCGGAAGGATGGATTTCGGGAGGTCGTGCTTGCAGCTGCTTGTGGTCTGTGAGTGAGTGGATGGATCGGCGAGAGATATGAGTATGGATGTGCTTCTGGAAGTTGGTTCGGGGTGGGCAGGGAGGGAGAGAGGACAGTAATTGTGTGTGATACCGTGTGCTGGGTGTTGTTTTGATATTTCTTGGTGTCTGTGGGTGTGTTGCCATGTAGTTTAGTGGGTGGTCTTGGTTCGTGGAGGCTGCTGCCAGGAATTGAGTGCCTCTCATGTCCAGATGGTCTTTGACTTTGAGGATTTTGGTTTCTTGATGTAGGTGATCTGTGGGTGCAGTAGCTGTGCAGCCTGTAATGATCTTCAGGACTTTGTTTTGAATAGTCTGTAAGGTCTTATGATGTGTTTCAGCTAGGTTAGAAGCCCAGGCTGGGCTTGCGTATTCCATCACTGATCTTATTGTTTATGTACTGTGGTGGTAGTTTCTTTGTTGTGTCCAAATTTCGTGTGAGCAAGTGACCTGAGGGCGTTAAGTCTGGGTGTCAATTTTTGTTTAATGTTTGTGGTGTGCTGTTTGAATGTCATATGAGTATCATATGTTACTCCTAGGATTTTGGGTGTGTGTATATGTGTTAGGGGTGTGTTGTTTATGGTGAGTTGAGGGATGTATTTGTGTTCTCCTGTCCAGCTTGTGAGCAGGGTTGCGGTGGATTTGGCTGGGGCTAGATTAAGTCTGTTTGTAGTGCACCAGCCATGTAGTGTGTTGAGATAGGGTTGAAGGAGATCTGTTGCTCTTTTAGGGTCATGGTGTGTGCATGTGAGTGTTATGTCATCTGCATAGGAGGCTAAGTTTATTTGGGGCGTATTGGGTGTAGTTATATCGTGCATGTACAGATTGAAGAGTGCGGGCGATAGGACGGATCCTTGTGGGACTCCGTTTGGAAAGTTTCTGATTTTAGATGACTGACCGGCAAAAGATACATGTGCACATCTGCCTGCTAGGAAGTTGGCCAGCCACCTTTTTGTGTTGTTGTGCATATTTGTGTTGTAGATTTTGTTTGCTAGGTTGTGGCGGGGGATGGAATCGAAGGCTTTACTAATGTCGAGTGTGGCTAATAGTGATCTGTGTGGTGGTCTAGCTGAGTTGATGCCGTCAAAGGCTCTTTGTGTAAGGTCTGTGAGAAAAGTGTTTGTGGAGTGTAGTGGCCTAAAGCCATGTTGTGTTGGAACTAGGGGTAGGTCGGGTGTAATTAGTTGTAATACTAGGCGTTCCATGACTTTGGAGGGGGAGCAAAGGAGTGTGATGGGGCGGTGCGAGGAGGGTAGCGTGGGGTCTTTGTTGGGTTTGGGGAATGTGGTGATGATACCATGCTTCCAAATGTCTGGTATTGTGTTGTGTGAATAACCGTAGTTTGATATGTTAGTGAGTGCTTGTATGTCTTGTGGTCCCAGGTGTCTGAGGTGTATGTTGCTTATGATGTCTAGGCCACAAGCGGGTGAGTGCTTGAGATTGTTGATGATATGCTTTGTCTGGTGATTGGTGAAGGGTGTATAGTCAGGGTCTGTGGGGAATTGTCTCTTACGTCGGATGACACGTCGGTCGTCTTTGTGAGGTTTTAGGTGGCTGACATGTGAGAAGTGATTGATGAGAGTGTTTGCTTGTTGTTTACATGAAGGAGTAGAGTCTGTTGTTGTGATTGCAGCATGTGATTGTGTTGTGTTGCTGTTGGAAAGTGTGATGCTGTTTAGTGTTTTGTAGATTTTTTTTGGGGTTTGTTTTGTGATCAAGTGTTTGTAGGAAGTTATTCCAATTTAGTTTTTGTTTTTCTTGTATTTTGTTGTTAGTTTGGGTGTTGAGTGCTTGGATTTGTTGTGTGATGTCTTGTGTGTGGGGTGCTGGGGAGTGTTTCAGTATGTCGCGTTGTCTGATGAGGTTTTGAATTTCTGGTGTGAAGTTGGGGTTGTGTCTTTTTCTGTTACCTCTTGGAATGTGTTTCTTGTCAGCGTTTTGGATAGTTTTATTGAGTATGTGTACAGCATGGTTGATGTTAGTGATGGGTGTACTGTTTAGAGTTGTGAAGTGTTGTTCTGTCTCATTTGTGAATGCTTCCCAGTTAGCTCTTTTATAATTGGTGTATGTGTGTTTGTGGCTAGCTGGGGTGACTCTGGTTTTGGTGGTGGTAATGATCGGGAGGTGGTCAGAGCCTAAGGTTCTGTCCAACCTCCAGGATGTTGTGGGGGCGAGTTCTGGGGAGCAAAAGGTGATGTCTGGAGATGATGGGTTATAGAGGGCTTGGTGAGGAATATGGGTATGTTGATGGATGTCATTAAGGATGATGAGGTTATCAGTTTGGTTTTGTAGTAACAGCCCTCTGTCTGTGTCGGGGTTGTCGACAAACCAGGCCGACGTCTTGGCGTTGAAGTCACCACCCAGGATGATGTGTGGGGTGTTTGTGATGTGTTGTAAGTGTGGTCTGTATTCATTTGGTACTGTAGGGGATGTTTGGGGAGGGATGTATGTGTTTATGATGGTTATGTTGGAGTTGTTGCCAGTGCGTATTTAATTGATTGTATTTCTGTTGTGTTATCATTTGGGGGGAGGAGGGATTTGGTTTGTACACTGGTAACTATGTATGATATTTCTTTGTGTACCAGGGTGATGAGTCCACCGCCTCCGCCGACAGCCCGGTCTTGTCTGATGGTGGTGAAATCATGAAATGTGGGTGTTTTTTGTGTTGTGCGGAGTTTTGTTTCTTGTAAGATGGCAATGTGTATGTTGTGTTGTTTGATGAAGTGTGAGAGTTCGTGTTTCTTTTTTTGTTGATGCCATCTATGTTCAATTGGAGAATGTTAATGTTATGTGCACGATGTATGTTGGGTGCTGCTGCACGAGGATGGGGTGGGGGTGAGGGAGGGGCTGGGGTTGGGATGGGTGAGGTGGGGGTGGGGATGGGGGTTGGAATGGATTAGGATGGGGTGTGGTGTGTTGAGTTGAGGATGTGGATGGTATGGGAAGGTTAGGTGGGTTAGGGAGGAGAGGTGGATGGGTTTTAAGGGGGCGGGGGGGGGGGGGGAGTGGATGATATGGGAAGGTTAGGAGGGTTGGGGAGGAGAGGTGGACGGGTTTTAGGCGAGGGGTTTGACTGGGAGAGGGAAGGGCATGAGGAACAGGTCCAGGTGTTCATGTAGTGTTTCTTGGAAGCAAGTGTTGTGCAGGTGAAGTGGGTCCAGTTCCTGCATGAATTGTAGAGAACTGAACCCTTAGTGTGGCGACTCGAAGTGATGGGTTTTGAGCAAGTTGGACATATGTATGTGTAGGTGGGTCCTGGGTTGCTCTCAATGTCTCCGGCTAGAAGAAGTCTTCGAGAAATGACAGGCGGAGAGTCATTTCTCGGTGTAGGAAAAACTGTGTGAAGTGTGTGTGTGGTGTGAGAGGAGTGGAAATTTCCGGCGCGACCGAAGCCGCTCCAAGGACTCCTGTATGAGTAGGCATAATTGCCCGAAATTGCCTTCATTCCCTGCTCATTTTCATGCATAAGCAAAAGCCAGAGCATAATACAATTGTGTATTCGTGAAAGTACGGTAATAGCTTTCAAATTACTCCTGAATCATCCCTGTACGACGTCTGGTTTTCTTGTAAGGATCTTGCAAACGAAGGGCAAAATTGCTAAAAATTACCAAATCCGATAGGCGAAATCGCTAAACATTACCAATTATTTTCTGTTTTCGCTATGTGTGACGCTGCACATAAGTGAGCTCTCTCTCTCACACAAACCTCAGTGTCGTGGCGAGGCCTGTAGGCTCCGGCTGACGTCCATCCGTGCTGCTTGCAAAAGCTGGCCTGGCTCACAGGCTACAAAATAGCTGGAATATCGTCTCCGTCATATGAGGGGCCCCGCGGGAATTGGGTTAAGAAGTGTGGTTGTTTTGAATATTTGATAGGGTCACCATAAGGGTAATGGTGTGGCATTTTTTCTGTACAGAAGCTTGGCCTTTTTGGTTGGGGCTTCTTAGGAATGTGACCTTTTTCGTTAGCCATGGAGAAACTGCAGAGGTTCAAATTATTATAAGCAACCTCATGTTAAAAATATCTTATATATTTTTGTTTAGCTTTACTAGGCATTCCTCTTCCTCTATGTATCTAGCAATTTAACCCCCTCAAATTCCTTATGACGCGATGGTGTGGTAATTACCCCGGGCCAAAAAGCTCTAAAAGACGATCGAGTGATAACTCAAGCGAGCTTGAAATACGCAGGCGTTTCGTTCATGGTCACCCCTTCGGGGATCAAGGTGTCCGGCAATATATACCGGTAGGCTATAGATAAATTAATTTTTGGGCTATTTCTTCCATTTTATTTATCCTGTTAAAGTGCTTGATTGATTTTTGTGCTAATGTATTTGGTGTAATTTTACATATTTCAGCTAAATCTGAAGAGCACATGCAATTTATTTGTGCATGTTCAGTAAGTATTGCTGGGGAAAGGGTTAACGTATTCATCTTTTGGGGTATTTATTCTATGTTTTTATTCTGTTTCTGTGATTAATTGAGTTTTGTGCTAATGTAGTTGGTATTTGCTATTATTTTACATATTTTAGATAAATCAGAAGAGCACATGCAATATATTTGGGCATTTTCAGTCAGTATTGCTGGGGAAACGGTTAACATACAGTATTCATCATAAGAAGGGAAGAGGATGTGTAGCTCAGATCTTTGCCCTGAAATATGTTGTGGAGAAATATCTTGAGAAGGGACAAAAGTTGTATGCTGCCTTCATGGACTTGGAGAAGGCCTATGACAGAGTTGATACAGAAGGTACCGGTATGTAGAAAGTACTTGGAATAAACGGAGCAAATAGCAAGTTGCTGAAAGCAGTGAAAAGCATGTATGAGGGTGCAAAGGTGTCAGTATGTGTTGAGAATGAACAGAGCGAGTTCTTTGATCTGAATTTTGGGTTAAAGAAAGGATGTGTGATGTCCCCGTGGTTATTCAATATATACTGTACTGTATATGGATGGAGTCATAAAAGAAATGCAAGGATGAGCAGTGGATATTGGTGTACCACTATTAAAGGAAGGCAACGAGTGGAATGACAGAGTTGATAGAGAAGGTATGTGGAAAGTACTGAGAATATATGGAGTAGATGGCAAGTTGCTGAAAGCAGTGAAGAGTATGTATGAGAGTGCAAAGGTATCAGTACGTGTGAAGAATGAACAGAGGGAGTTCTTTGATCTGAATGTTTGGTAAAGCAAGGGTGTGTGATGTCCCGATGGTTGTTCTATATATACAGTATATGGATGGAGTCATAAAAGAAATACAAGGAAGAGCAGTGGATGTTTGTGTACTGCTGTTTGCTGACGATATGAATGGGAGTTGCAGGGTCTGGTAAATATGTTTGGAACAGTGTGCGAAAAATGGAATCTGAAGGTAAATGCGGGGAAGAGCAAGGTTAGGGTCTTCGAAAGGGGTGAAGCCACAGAGTGTGAGGTAAAGTTGAACGGTCAGGCTATGGAGATTGTCAGCTCATTTATGTATCTTGGCAGTGTACAGAGTAAAGATGGGAGTATGGATGAAGAAGTGTGGGAGAGGGTGCAACAGGGGAAGAGGGTTGTAGGAATGCTGAAAGCAGTAACATGAAATAGGGTGGTCAGCATGGAACTGAAGAAGTCCTTGCATGACAGTGTGGTAATCCCGACACTAACTTACGGAAGCGAAGCATGGACGTTATTGGAGAGATTCAAACCAAGAGTGAAAGGGATGGAAATGAGTTACTTGAGAAGTGTGTGCAGAGTTACATGGAGGGATAGACAGACAAATGAGGAAGTACGAGAGAGGTGTGGTGTGAATGTACTGGAAAGTGCGAAAAAGAACACCTTGAGATGGTTCGGCCATGTGGAACGTATGGGAAGCGAGAGAATGACTAAGAGAGTGTACGAGTGAGGTGGAAGGACAGAGGGAGAAATAAACCGAGAGAGAGGTGGAAGGATGGAGTTAAGAAGTAAAGGGTAGAGGCACCAAAGGAGACGCAAAAAGTGTGAAAGTTTTCAAGAAAATAATCAGTGTGTTAAGCTCATTCATTCTTTTAACTTGAAATTCACTTGAAATATTACCAAATGGTTATTCTTTTAATGGATGTGTCAATATTTGATATATTTCAAGTATTTTCCGAGATATGAGGTCCAATATCAAGTGCGTCTCCTTATGACCACCAAACCCTAAGTAGACGCACCCTAGTCCAGTGCAAATATAAATCAAGTTTGAGGAGATATAAAATGCTTACTATGTAATGCTGAGATAGAGGACATCAAACACTTTATTTTATGGTGCCCTATATATAGAGGAGAGACTAAAGGAAACAGCGCTACAACAACCTTACGTTGAGGAGGAAAATCAAGTGATAGGAAATCTACTGTTCAAAGAAGAAAACCAGGAACGAGTGAAGAAGATGTTATATGGTATGTGGAGAACAAGAACCAAGAAAATGAAGGAGCTGGAATAAGAAGAAATAGATTATAATGCAACATAGAGAAAAAAGAAAAAGAAATACAATATAATATAACAGAGCACGTCACAAAAGGAAAATTACAAGAACCTCTCAGGGAAGTGCCATTGTTAAGGCATTACTTCCCGAACCACATCTGATCTGATCTGACCCAGGTCGAAGGATTCATTGGGTGCAATGCTTCGTTTACGTTCGGGACATTATTTTCGTGCTATTTTTCGGTGTAATCGGGTTTTTTCAAGTGTCGATAACGAAATTCCTCCATGCGGACTATAATGAGAAAAATATGGCGAGTCTATTGGTCCCTATTTTCCCTAATAAATTATTTCTAACAAGGCGGCGAAAGAGGTCTTGAATGTTATCAAGCTTGGAGTCCTCCATTTCATAGTAAGAAATGCTTAAATTGGACATAGGCTATGAGCAAATTTTATGAGAATTTAGCCTAGGCCTATATTGTTAAGTAATTATCTTGATATATTAAAACTACTGAAAACAGGGTAGGCCTAGCCTAACCTTAAGAGGTTACCAGGGTTGGATTTGGGACGATGGGTTAGGCATGAGAGGCTAGTGGATTATTTAGTTTATAATAACCATGGTAACCTAATAAAACTAATCTATTCTAGCTATCCAAGCGAGGTAACCTCCGACTCTCCGAGTTTTTCCAAATATTTAGCAGGGAAAGTGTTTGGATCACACAATTGTTCTCATCGGCTTTAGACATCTAGGGATAGTCACCTATCCTAGCCTAATTATAGAAAAACATTTCATGGCTAAATAGTATTTTTTAATCTCCATGGGACTTGCATATTTAATCAACATGTAGCCTACTCTTTAAACAATGCAAAATTGTTGGCAAATTAATATAGCCAAGGTTAGGTTAGCTAATGGGGAAAGCGATTTCTGAGTTAACCTAACCTACAAATTTGGAATAGGCCTAGGCTATGATAGATTTCTTGAAGTAGTGTAGCCTAACGATACTCCTTACTTTTGAGTATAGGACTATCCCGTAAATTTCAGAAGCCAGCCGAAGCAAATCGGCTTCTAAAAGTTGGGGGAAGGATGTACGGTAGTATTCAAACGTATCGCCTTCCTTGTTTACACTACTCGCACGCTCCTTTATATTTTGACTGCCGTGGGATACAATAATAGGTTGAAGGGGGGCTTTTCCCCCCTAAGCCACCCCATGAATTAATTGTCATCTTATATATTGCCAGCATGGGGTCTGTAAGGTTAGTTACATTAGGTAAGTTAGGCACAGTATAGTATTGTAGCAATCCAATTGTGGGATTGGGTTGAGTTAGTTTAGCTTTATGAGGCAGAGTTTCTCAACTGAATATTACCATAGCCTAATACTCAAATGTTTTTTTCTGGAAGAGGCCTAGGCCTGTGGCTGCAGTTCAGTAGCCTGGGTAAGATTAGGAGTAGTGGGCGTACCACTACCAACATACAGCATAACTCCTCTATAAAGCATTAACCTAACCAAACAACCTAACCTAACCTAACCTAGTATTCATGTAGTACTAGGTTGTTAGGTTAGGTTAATGTTTTATAGATGATTTATGCTGTATGTCGGTAGTGGTACGCCCACTACTCCTAATCTTACCGTAGCCTGGTCACCAATTTGACCCTGGCTTCGCCTGTCTCAACTCTTATGTATTCCCTCAAAAACAAATACCTGTATTGTATGTACAAGTTCAGAATAGTGAATACTATACAGATCACTTAGTAGGTACTGAGTACTGTATACTTTATGGGGTTATTTACCACAGCTGCACCAATTTGCCCCAAGTTTTATACTGTACAGTTCTGCTACATGAAAAGTGCCAGGTTTTAATCCAGTACCATTCAGTGGCAGTGCAGCAATATCATAAAGTTTCGGGTTTCAAGTAATAGTAATGTGGTCACCCCCTTTGACTAGGCTAATATAGAAAACCATTTATTTTCAATACTTATTCTGCATCAAATTGACACCTGCCCTGTCTACAGTACTATACGGTACCAAAAACAGAAAGTCTAGTAGGCAGGTTTACCTTTATAAATGACTAAATATATGATGCTTGGACAATTATAGGTACCGCATAAAGAAGGAACAATATATTTCACATAATTTATTGCAATTCTTACATACATAGGTACCCGTTATATAATATTGTATCATCTAATCACAACTCCTGTTGTATGCTTCCATATGGATAGGTCCTTAAGACCGCTTCATCAGATTTTATTCGCCCAATTAGCCTACTACCCAGGTAAGAAAATTCACGACATTACATTATACTTGCTTGTATTTTTGGCGTGGAATCATCATTTGGTGACCATTATTATCTATCTATTTGAGGCATAGGCCTATTTCCTGAAAAAAGTCTTGCAATTGACGAGGATGGGTGTGAATGGGATATGCCGTGTGTGGGCCAGTCAGCTCTGCAGACTCGTTATCTTATGTTCATTTATGGAAGTATTTCAAGTAGGCCTAGGCCTAGCCCAATCAGAGAGAACATGTTAGTCCCTATTTATAGCCTACTTTATTAGGGTAGGCTGGTTAGGCCTATATTTTTTAATCCAATAGGCCTAGCCTATGTTAAAATAGCCAACAATAGAGTACCTAGGTTAACAAGTCCCAGATATTGAAAGACAAAATTGTAAAAATTGAAGAGACCTCGGACAGCCTTTTAACTAGGCCTAGGCTAGGCCTATAATTGGGTTTTGTTAGGTTAGGTAGAAAGGCTGTCCAAGGTCTCTTCAATTTTTACCACTTTTTCTTTCAATATCTGGGACTTGTTAACCTAGGTACCCTATTGTTGGCTATTTTAACATAGGCTAGGCCTATTGGATTAAAAAATATAGGCCTAGCCTACCCTACTAATAATATAAGTAGGCTATAAATAGGGACTAACATGTTCTCCCTGATTGGGCTAGGCCTAGGCCTACTTTAAATACTTCCATAAATGAACATATATAACTAGTCTGCAGAGCTGACACGCCCACACACGGCAGATCCCATTCACACCCATCCTCGTCAATTGCAAGACTTATTTCAGGAAATATGCCTCAAATAGATAGATAATAATAGTCACCAAATGAGGATTCCAAGCCAAAAATACAAGCAAGTATAAGGAATGTCGTGAATTTCCTTACCTGGGTAGTAATTGGGCGAATAAAATCTGATGAAGCGATCTACAAGTTGTCAAGGCTGGCTGACATAGGCCTCAGGTGAAGGTGCCTGTACAACGGCTCCTGTCAAGTTCAACATCGTCATTGAAGATATATCGAAAGTCTTTGGAAATGTGCTAATTGTAACCCATATTAATATATATTAATAGTTTCGTACATTATGCAATTGATTTGCATTCAAGAATGTCTTCTATAACCTTTAATTTACGAATTGAAACAATAATACAAATAATAAAATTCAATTAGCAAACGAAGGGATCCGACGACCATCGAAGAGAAGGGTCGAAGGTCCTCTTCAGATTCCAATAATATTGGACGTAAACGGTCGCGGCGACCGTTTACGAAAGCATTCGCTCAGCCAAACAAATCCCAAAGAATGTTTCTATACTAAATGGCATGTTCAGTCCTGTAAAGAATCGTAAGATTCAGAGTCGTAAAGATTTCAGGACGAGCTCATCAGCGGCGGATCCCCAGATTGACCGTGGTGATTGTCACTTAAACATCTACAAAACAATACTACGAATTTTGAAAGGAAGGATACCTTCGAGGGAAGGGAACGTTTGGTACTGCGGGCCTTTATGTCCCCCACGTGTGCGTCTCCACTGGGTCGTGTCAGGCTTGATATCAGATAAAGGAAGCTCCACAACCGTCAAGGGAAACTCGACCATATATACAGCAGGAGGTGAGACGAGATTGGAGGTTGCCAAGCATGCGGTTTATGCCCTTCTAAACCCGGTTTGAAAAAATGCGTCTCCATTGGTTTTGGACCTTATCATGAACCAATGGGGACGCACCCACTTTCCCGAGCACTCGTTCATGCAGGATTCATGCAGCCATGCAGGAGTACAGTTCAAGGCATGCTCTTTCCATCTGTAAAAAAAAAAAAAAAGGATCCGAGTTAGAGAAATAGGAACAAATGAGCTGTGAAAAAAACATCTATCTTAGGTTTGGGACACCCCGAAAATCCCACTTTTATTTTATTTTATTTTTTTCAACATAAATGTATGTATCCTATAAGGCTTGTAGTCTTTGAGAACATCACTAATAGCATAAAGTATTTTTTGATGTAGGATATTTGTTTTCTTTCCAGGTCCTTTAGTTTTTTGCATGGCAGTTTTTTTGTATGACGTGCGTCTCTACTGAACAATTCGTCTCCTTTGGTATCTCTACCCTATGCGTGAAAGCGGTGCTGGATGGGAGGAGGGGCGTTGACTGACTGGGGACAGAGATGCATAGGGGTGTTTCGTTCGTGGCCAATCCTTCGGGGATCAAGGCGTCCGTCAATAGATAGATAGATAAATTCATCTTTAGGGCTATTTCTTACATTTTCTTTATCCTGTTAGTGTACTTAATTAAAAAATTTGGTAATGTAGTTGGTAATTGGTGTAATTTTACATATTTCAGATAAAGAATGTCAATAGAATAACAAATGATGAGCTGAAGAGACGTTTAGGTATAAAGAGTATTAGCGAGGAGATGCGTACAAGTAAACTGGGATGGTATAGACATGTGGAGAGAATGGATGAACAAAATTGGGTGAAAAGATGCAGGTCTGCGATTGTGGAGGGAGCTGCACCAAGGGGTGGACCGAGTAAGACCTGGGATCGGACTATACGTGCCGATCTCAAATCCAAAAACTTGACAAGTAAAGCATCCCTTATCTGGGTTGCCTGGAACGCCGCCATTAGGAAAAGAGACTGAAACTGCACATCTGTGTGGAGCACTCAGTCTTAAAATGTTATGTACGTATGTATGTATAAATCTGAAGAGCACATGCAATCTATTTAGGCATTTTCAGTCAGTATTGCTGGGTAAAGGGTTAACATATTAATCTTTTGGAGTATTTCTTCCATTTATTTATCCTGTTAGTGAGTTTTATTGATTTCAGTGCTACTGTAGTGGTATTTGGTGTAATTTTACATATTTTAGATAAATCTGAAGAGGACATGCAATATATTTGGGCATTTTCAGTCAGTATTGCTGGGGAAACGGTTAGCATACTGTAGTCATCTTAGGAAGGGAAGAGGATGTGTAGCTCAGATTTTTGCCCGGAAATGTGTTGTGGAGAAATATCTGGAGAAGCGACACAAGTTGTATGCTGCATTTATGGAGTTGGAGAAGGCCTATGACAGAATTGATAGAGAAGGTATGTGGAAAGTACCGGTACTGAGAATATACGGAGTAGATGGCAAGTTGCTGAAAGCAATGAAGAGCATGTATGAGGGTGCAAAGGTGTCAGTATGTGTGGATAATTAACAGAGCGAGTTCTTTAATCTGAATGTTGGGTTAAAGCAAGGGTGTGTGTGATGTCCCCATGGTTGTTCAATATATACCGGTACAGTATATGGATGGAGTCATGAAAGAAATTCAAGGAAGAGCAGCGGATGTTGGTGTACCGCTGATAAGGGAAGGAAACGAGTGGAAGGTGCCTCAACAGTACAGTACCGGTACTACTGTTGCTGACAATTATTATGTTCCTTCCAACAACACAGTTCTGATGAGAGATAGTGAATGGGAGTTGCAGGGTCAGGTAAATATGTTTGGAACAGTGTGTGAAAAACGGAATCTGGAGGTAAATGCTAGGAAGAGCAATATTATGGTCTTTAAAAGGGGTGCAACCATAGAGTGTGAAGTGAGGTTGAACGGCTATGAAGAATGTCAGCTCATTTAAGTATTTGGGCAGTGTGTTGAGTAAAGATGTGAGTAGGCCTATGGATGAAGAAGTGTGGGAGAAAGTGTAACAGGGGAAGAGCGTTGTAGGAACTCTGAAAGCAGTAAGAAGAAATAGGGTGGTCAGCATGGAAGTAAAGAAGTCCTTGCATGACAGTGTGGTAATCCCGACATTGACTTATGGGAGGGAAGCATGGACGTTTCTGACTGGGATTGATCATTGATAATCATCGGTTATGCTAGTTGGAAAATTAGTGGGGTAGAATGTAGAGTTCGGGTGTACCGCCAGCCTTGTTTACACTACGCGGAGCAGCGGCGGACGCTGGCCATCATGTTCCCGTCTATTTGACTGCTTTTGGATACAATAATAGGTTGAGGGGGGTCACCCCCACATGACATATTGTCATCATCATATATATTGCCAGCAGGAGGGAAATAACCGAAAAAAACGCCTTCAAAATAGACGCGAACTAAAGGCTGGTTCACACATAGCCGAGTCGGTGCGCGAGTCCAACACGAGTGATGAAATTTTGCTATTCAGCAATGACTCATCGATACTCCTCAACACTCGTATAGACTCGTGCTACGCTCGTGTATACTCTTTGTTTACTCGACACACTCGTGGGTACTCGCCATGGGGTCCAAAAATGTCATGCATGCATGACATTTTTGGGCCCCGTGGCGAGTACCCACGAGTGTGGCCTAAATACGTGTAGACTCGTGTACATACGTGTTAACTCGTGTTTGACTCTGAATAACTTCGTTATTCGTATTAACTCGTGTTGACTCGTGTAAACCCGTGTAACACTCTTTGGTGATTCGTCGCTTTTCGTCATCATTTCGACGTTGATGAAGCAACACGTGTCTACACGCAACAACACGTATGTAACACACATGCAACACGTATCAACAAGAGTAGAAAGCACGAATGTGAGTGCCAAAATTTGGTGCCCCCATGATGCCAGAGTTTACACGATTCAAACACGAGTGAAAACAAGAGTAAACACGATCCACTGAGAAAAAAACAAGAGTGTAACACGAAAAAGCAAGTGTCATTTGAAATACCGTTATTTCAAAAATGTAGGACGAATCAACGAGTTTACACGAGTTTACATGGATGTAACACGAGTCAACACGTGTGCAACAGAAATCCAACGAGAGTCAACGCGTTGTCTTTCGTGTTGATCCGTATAACAATCGTGTTGATCCGTGAAACAATCGCGTTGACTCGTGTTAGACTCATCCATACTCTTTGTTTACGTGCCCTGGAATGTGGCCATTATTTTTCAAATTTTTGACACTCGTGTTGGGTTCGTGTTACACTCGTTTTGACTCTCAGTTACTCATACAGACTCTTGCATGAACACGTGTTGACTCGTATTGACTCGAGTTCACTCGTGTTACACTCTCCTGACTCGGGAGCAATTGCTACTCGCGGCCGACTCAGCCTCCAGCGACAGCGATAATCGACGAGTGTGACTCGTATTGGACTCGCACACCGACTCGGCTATGTGTGAACCAGCCTTTAACCTCTGAAGTGCGCATGGGGGGTATGAGACACCTCTGCCTGTGCGCATGTATTTGAGCTGTTTCCATCATTAAAATATTTATTTTACCATAAATAGCATTAATACTTCTCCATATGTGCCTATTATAGGTTGATTATAAAGGTATTAACCTGTTACAACAATAAAACAAGTGGAAACAGCGTTTGGATGGTCAAAATCGGCAATACAGGCCGGGAGTTACATAATGTATGGCTGAGGCAACCTCCTTTCCCGCCACTTTTCCCCAAGTCTGGAGAGACACTGTCGATCGATACTCTCTCTCTCTCTCTCTTGCACTCGCTTGCTAACAGTGATGACAATGCCCTGCTTGCAACTCGCTAATGTTAGCACGAAAATATACCACAGAATAAGGGAATAACAGGGAAAATAGGTGATAACTGAAGGAGTGGAGGAAAGTGGGGAAGGAGGGGAGGTAGAGGAGTGATATTTTGCATGGCCCAGGGGCAAAAAAAAAAAAAAAAAAAAAATCGGTGTTTTAAATTGATTTTGTTTCCCCCTGACTCTTAAGAGTCTTCCCGCAATCCGCCGGGGGAACTCTTAAGAGTCTCCTGCAGTTCCCGGGTTAACCACGGTGATCGACATATGTAAACATGACGGCGGCGGTGTCGGCGTCGGACTCTTGCGATAATGTTCCCGTCTATTTTGCATGCCATTGGATACAATAATATGTTGAGGGGGGGGCTTTGCCCCCATGATGTGTTGTCATCATCATATATATTGCCAGTAGGGGGAAAACAACCAAAACATTTGCCGCAAAGCCCTCCCCTCAACATATTATTGTATCCAATGGCAGTCAAAATAGACGGGAACATGATCGCAAGCGTCCACCGCCGCCGCCGCCGCCGCCGTCATGTTTACATGGTCGATCGCAGCAGTTACTGTAAGTTAGCGTTTATTTTGAGTTTTTGACGACGATTGTTTTTGGCTAGGCCTATTTGCCCCCTGCTGGCAAGTTATATGATGATGACAATATGTCACGAGCGAGGTACGTGGAGAGTAAGAGGGTGGTGAAGAGAGTAGTGAAGGAAAGTAAGAGAAGAGTAGATGAGGAATTTGGAAGGAATCTGAGTGTAAAATGGAGGGAGAGTAAGAAACTGTTCTGGAAAGAAGTCAAGAAAGTTAGGGAAGGTAGCAAGGGAAACAGTAAGGGTGTGAAAGATAAGAATGGGAGAATGCTAGCCGAGAAGCAAGAGAGAGTCGAAAGATGGAGGGAGTACTTCAGTGAGTTGCTAAATGTAAGGAATGAAAAGCCAGCAAACATAGCTGGATATGCTATGGGAGGGAGAAGAAGAGAAGTAGTGGAGGAGGAAGTGGGGATCAGGAGGTCAGAAGTGTGGGAAGCCATGAAAAGAGTGAAGTTGGGGAAAGCACCAGGAACAGATGGAGTGTGTGGGGAAATGTTGAGGTATGGTGGTGAGATAGTGATAGAATGGGTATGGAAAATGTGCAAACTAGCATGGGAGAAGGGGAGTGCACCCGATGACTGGAAGACTGGCATAATAGTCCCCCTATATAAGGGCAAAGGGGAAAGAGGAGTGTGTGGTAACCACCGAGGAATATGTCTTCTAAGCGTAGTAGGGAAGGTATACAGTACGGTAGGGTAGTGATTGAGAGAGTGAGAGTGAGAACGGAGAAATGGATAGGCGACGAGCAGGGAGGTTTTAGGAAGGGAAGAGGATGTGTAGATCAGATTTTTACCCTGAATTGTGTTGTGGAGAAGTATCTGGAGAAGAAACAAAACTTGTATGTTGCCTTTATGGACTTGGAGAAGGCCTATGACAGAGTGGATAGAGAAGATTTGTGGAAACTACTTAGAATATACGGAGTAGAGGGCAAGTTGCTGAAAGCAGTGAAGAGCATGTATGAGGGTGCAAAGGTGGCAGTATGTGTGGAGAGTGAGCAGAGCGAGTTCTTTGACCTGAATGTTGGTTTGAAACAGGGGTGTGTGATGTCCCCGTGGTTGTTTATTGTATATATGGATGGAGTCATGAAAGAAATACTATCAAGAGCAGTGGATGTTGGTGTATCGTTGTAAAGGGAGGGAATTGAGTGGAAGCTACCTATCCTGCTGTTTGCGGATGATACAGTTCTGATGAGTGATAATGAATGGGAGATGCAGGGTCTGGTAAATGAGTTTGGAACAGTGTGCGAAAAACGGAATTTGAAGGTAAATGTGGGGAACAGCAAGGATATGGTCTTCGAAAGGAGTGAAGTCACAGAGTGTGAGGTGAAGCTGAACGGTCAGGCTATAGAGATCGTCAACTTTTTTAAGTATCTCGGCATTGTGTTGAGTAAAGATGGGACTATGGATGAAGAAGTGCGGGAGAGGGTACAACAGGAGAAGAGGGTTGTAGGAACGCTAAAAGCAGTAACAAGAAATAGGGTTGTCAGTATGGAAGTGAAGAAGTCCTTGCATGACAGTGTGGTTATCCCGACACTGACTTACGGAAGTGAAGCATGGACGTTGGTTGAGAGACTCACACCAAGAGTGAGAGCAGTGGAAATGAATTACTTAAGGAGTGCGTGCGGAGTTACATGGAGGGATAGACAGACTAATGAGGAAGTAAGAAGGAGGTGTGGTGTGGAGGTAGATGTGCTGGAAAGTGTGAAAAGGAACAACTTGAGATGGTTCGGCCATATGGAACGTATGGAAAGCGAGAGAATGACTAAGAGGGTGTACGAGAGCGAGGTGGAGGGACAGAGAGGGAGAGGTAGACCGAATGAGATGTGGAAGGATGGAGTGAGGAAGTACATGAACGAAGGCGGTGCTGGTTGGGGGGAGGGGCGTTGACTGACTGGGGACAGAGGTGCATGGGGGCGGTTCGTTCGTGGCCACCCCTTCGGGGATCACGGCGTCAGGCAATAGATAGATAGATAGAATATGTCATGGGGGGTGTTTGCCCCCCTCAACATATTATCGTATCCAACGGCATTTAAAATGGACGGGAACATGATGGCAAGCTTCCGTCGTCGCTCTGCGCAAACAATGGTGGCGGTACGCCCGAACTCTACATTCTACCCGGCTAGGCCTATATTATAGGCTACAATAAATAAGTAGGCTAGGCTATTTTATCTATAGGCTAGGCCTAGTCTAATATTACAATTTAAGGTAGCATTCAAGTTGACTACAGCAGGACTTACCCTTGACCAGGTATAGGCTATCCTAGTGTTTACTAGGCCTATACCCCTTTGAAAGGACATTAGCCTAGCCTAACCTAACAACCTTACCTAACCTATCATAGTAGGCTATTATGGGTGGGGGCTGCCGCCCCCACACCCCGATTTTTGGTGTATTTGTCTATTTTGTCTGTGAAGTGGGAATTTTTTCAATTTGTCGATAACGAAAATCCTCCATGCGGACTATAGCTTATGGAGAAAAATATGGCGAATCTATTGTTGCCTATTATCTCTAATAAATTGTTTCTCATAATGCTGCAGTAGTGTCGTTTAAAATACCAACCATTTAATTGTGCCTTTAAAAATTACCTAAATTAGGCTATAGGCTAATGGAAGATTAGAAGAATCTTTAAGAAAGACTAGGTTAGGGTTATTGTCGTGCCAAAGCTAGATTATAACCTAAATATAAAAGGAAGTGAATAAAATGAAATATGCCGAAAAAAATCGCCGTCAAAATAGACCCGAAGTTAACCGCGGCGATCGCCCTATGTAAACATGACGACCGTACACCCGGTAACTACATCCATCCCATTAAAAGGTACTGTGGGACACAAAATATGTTGAGGGGGTCTCTGCGGCTCTGCCCCCCCATGTCGGCCCGTCACGTATTATGATGTTCGGTAAGTCATCATCATCTGTGCTAATTCATAGGTTCCCCAATTAAGGACAAAGTCAATCAACAGACGAAATAAGCTCCCAAATTACAATAACATAGCGGCCCGCCGTTTATGGGCGAATTTTTACACGTCATTTTAAATGTTACTTTCCTGCCCTGGTCTAGGCCTAATAGATTTTTCTAAAGAATCAAACTTAAATTAAAATGAAGTAGCCTAGCCTACAGTTTATAGGAAGGCTATTCCAACATGCATTCCAGAACTTAGGCTAGCCTAGGCCTAGGCTATATGAAATTTTTTGGGTGGTCTGCCAAAAAAGAATCACTAGGCCTATTAGGCTATGGGTAGGCTAGTATGGGGTGCATTTTGCAAATCTTCTGAACTCTTAGGTCTAGGCTAGGCTAAATTAAAACTCACAAAATCTGAGTAAAACCAGCACTAGAATTTTGTCTTGTCTTGTCTTGGGGGTTAAGGGCAACCTCAGGCGAATACTCGCCCGCTCCGGCCCTACCGTAGTCGCGGAGATTCTATGTCACAATTAAATTAGTTTATAGTTAAAAGGTTAAAATTTACCACCGTGTCACTTTCACTCTAGGTCATTCGTAGAACCGTAACACTGTAAAGGCAACAACCCAATAGCATTGAGTGGTACTTGAAAAGTAGACAGAATGGATAAAAAACACCATCTGAGGAAGAGCACTTTATTGACAATGTTTCGCAACGTTTTCGCAGAGTGACCTGATGAAGCTATCTGCGAAACGTTGTCAATAAAGTGCTCTTCCTCAGATGGTGTTTTTTATCCAACCCAATAGCAGGTCATCAGGTGGCGAACCAGAGACCTACAAACCGTGGTACTAGGGCCAGAGCAATGTCTTGAAGTGAGGTGCCCTTATCAACCAACCCCCGACAATCCAGTAGGAGCTGTCGGAAGGAATCCATCTTTGAAGCCAGAAAGGGACGCCCATCCACATGCTCAGTGACGGGACGAGGCGAGGCTTAGGAGGCATATGTAGGACGACCAGATGTAGGATGTGGAGGGGAAGAGGTACCGTACGACGATATATGGGATGCGGAGACTGCGGAGGGAAGAGCTCGTCAAAGTCATACGGTTCCTCAGGACCTAGGACCTAGGACATTAACCCGGGAACTGCCGGGAGACTCTTAAGAGTTCCCCCGGCGGACTGCGGGGAGACTCTTAAGAGCAGAGCTTTTGAACGCGTACCAAAACCGCGCGTTTATAGCCAGGCGGCTGAAAATTGGTGTGGGTATAGTACTACATGTCAACTCTCGACACCACCCCGCCAAACGCTCGCCCCGCACTCGTGCAAGCACCACCACGCCAGTAACCACGCACTAGTCATGGAGCCCACACGTCCCTCACGCTCGCTCCCTGATGACACAACCAGCCCTCCTTCTGGTGGTGTTAGCCGCCGTGGAAGGCAGAGGGTGGCTGCTAAAGACCCTACCTACCAGTACGACACGCCCTCTAGCTCAGAGGACGAAACACCTGCACCCAAAGCACGAAAAACATGTGCAAGCACGACAAAGGTACAGAGGTCATTGGTGTTTCGGGACACTGCCACCACGACCCAGGCCACTGCAACAACCACTACCACCACCACTGCCACCACTGCCACCCCTGCCACCGGTACCAGCGACGCAGGAGGCCGCCCTAGGGCTGCAGAATCTGCGGGGGCAGGAAAAATTAAAGGCACGGGCGTAGGGAAGAGAACCCGTACGCCAGCCACAGTGCCCCTACCACCACCACCACCACCAGCCGCCCCTGGCCCGGCTGCCCCTGCCGCCCCTGCTGCCCCTGCCGCCCCTGCCGCCCCTGCCCAAGGAACAGGGAAGGGGAAGGGGAAGGGGAAAGGGAGAGGGAAAGCGACTGCTGGCCCTGGTGTCCCTGCTGCCCCTGTTGCCCCTGCTGCCCCTGCCGCCCATGCCGCCCCTGCCCAAGGAACAGAGAGAAGGGCGACAGGCACCACCATCATCTTGCCATCAAGGCCACGCACCACTGCTGCCCCTGCCGCCGCCCCTGCCACCGCCTCTGCTGTCCCTGTCCATAAGACTCCCGCACGTGCAAAAGTGACCCGGAAAACTCTGACACCTTCAAAGTATGCCGCCCTGCTGTTTGATGGTGATTCGCAGGACATTGGCAGCCCGGGTTTCGACGACAAAGCCCTAGCACGGGACCAAGGGTGGGGGAATTTGGGAGTGGACAGTGGGAGTGAGTCCGACGTCGGTGACGAGAATGAGGAAGGGCATCGTCTGTCAAGTGAAGAGGAGGGTGATGATGATGCAGTGCTGTATCGCGACCATGGAAGCGATATTTCAGACGATGAAGCAGACGCAGACGACATTCCGATCCCTGAGCTGCCTTCGTTCGATTGGTCTGATGGGGTCAATTTTGTACTTGACGTGCCCCAGTTCAATCCTGGGACGTCAGGAACAACTGACGACTGGCCCTGTGATGATCAAGCGAACGAAAGCTACTTCTTCCTCGCTTTTTTCGATATGGAGGTAATGACGTACATCGTTGCCCAAACAAACGCCTACTACAGGTGGGTGTTTGGCAGATTGGACGTCCTTTCTCCAAAAGCGAGAATACGAGGCTGGGTGGATACGACTGAGGAAGAATTTATGACGTTCTTTGCCTTGTTGTTCCTCATGCCTCTGATCAAGAAGCATGTGTTGCAACACTATTGGAAGCACGACCCTCTCATCGCCACCCCAACTTTCAATAAGTTCATGACTCGTGACAGATTTTTGTTGCTGCTAAGATTTATGCACTTTGCAGACAACGAAAATCCTAACAGGATTGACAGGATATGGAAAGTTTGGGATGTGTTCACCATGTTGTTGGAGAGGTATAGGAAATACTTTTACCCCTTCCTCAATTTGGTGATTGATGAGTCGCTCGTGCTCTTCAAAGGACGTCTTGTTTTCAAGCAGTATATCCCCTTGAAAAGGCATAGGTTCGGAATCAAGCTCTTCGTTTTGTGTGACTGCGAAACTGGAATAGTGCTTGACATGATCGTGTACACAGGCACTGACATTGACATACCGAAAGCCGCTGCCAATGACCCCATGGGCATGTCAGGTGCCATCGTCAGGAAAATGTTGGCACCTTACCTGGGCAAAGGCCACATCATCTACACTGACAACTGGTATACTTCTCCTGCTCTCTGCCAGTTTCTTCATGACAACCAAACGGGGTCATGTGGGACTGTCAGAAAGACAAGAAAGTTTATGCCAAAGTTCACAGGTGATGTCATTCCTCTCACAGATGCCTCCTTCAGTGACACACCTTCAGAAGACGACCTGGCCCAGGAACACCGCGAGAGGCATGTGCGAAGAAGGCGACGAAAGGGGCAGAAATTCAAGCAGCTCGAGAAGTGTGGGAAACTGATAGCCCTGAAGTGGAAGGATAAGCGAGACGTCCACCTGCTTTCCACCATCCACACAGGTGCCCAGGTGGATTCTGGCAAAATCCACTACCGAACCAGGAAGACCATCTACAAGCCCGACATGGTAGTGGACTATACCAAGAACATGCGCCTGGTGGACAAGTCTGACTGTCAGCTGTCAGGCGTTGAGTGTCTGAGGAAGACTGTGAAGTGGTATCACAAGCTCTTCCTCCACCTAGTTGATATCACGATGCTCAACGCCTACAACTTGTGGTTGGTGAAAAAGGATATGGCCCCAAACCAGAATCTGAAATTCCGGGAGTTCGTTTACAACGTCTCATACCAACTCCTGGAGAAGTATGGCACCACCACTCACAGACGTACGGCATGGCGTGGGGATCACGTTCCTGACCGCATCCAGCTGGGTGTCGAAAGACACTACCCAATCAACACTGAGATGCTTGGCACTCGTCGCAGGCAGGCGCAGTGCACCGTCTGCAGCACCAGTGTCAGGAAACCCCATGTCACCAAAAGAGTCACCTCAATGTGCGCCGAGTGCAAAGTTCCACTCTGCCTGGGTGACTGCTTCAGGGACTACCACACCTTCAAGAATTATTGAGTGTCGCCCTGCCCTGCCCTGCCCTGGACTCGTCCTGTGCCCTGCCCTGGACTCGCCCCCTGCCCCGCCCTGTCCTGGACTCGCGCCCTACCTTACCTGACCTGACCTAATTGATCACGCTACCTCATAATGTAACATATATATTATATAATGTATAAGTTCCAAAGATGTCCCTGTGATATAGCTTTTACATTATATAATTGTATGTTTCATTATTTAGTTTATAAGTTTCAAAGATTTACATGTAATATGCCTTATTTTTTTAGTATATCAATATATATGTTTGTTATTAGCCAAAGTAATGTGTATATAATTATTTTCTTACCTCAAATGAATTGTACAAAAATAAATATGTTTCAATAAATCCTGTCAAACCTACTAAGATAATAAAAAAAAAACAATAAAAAAAAAAAGGTCATGTCATTGTATTCTTACAATATGATATATTCTATGAATATTTCATATTGTTTGAATACAATGGCATGATCTTGTAAAAAACAAAAATTATCAAAAATTTTCTAGACAATATAAAACCTTCCCCATAACCCCCTCCTTGATTCGATCACGCAACCCTACCACACTTTCAGTTTTCCAGTCCGCGACCTTACCAACCATGCCACAGGAGCTCATACCAAATATCACTCAAAACTTTGTGTCTACAATCGAAATGACAATATACCAAAAAAAATGAATTATCCCACCAATTTACGTTTGTAAATTGATGGGATTATCAATTATATCATGCCAAGGTTTATAAAAGTTTGTCTCTGTCAAGAATTAGTAATTATATAACTTTATTCTGTCAAAAATTGCCCAAACACTCAGCAAAATTGCCCCTCTCAGTGCGACTCCACTCATTTTCACACGGTCAAGCGGTGACCCTTGCCGCTCCTTTATGCCCCAGCTACACCAGCAACAGCAGCTCTGTCTGGGAACAAAATTTGTATAAATACAATAATGGATAAAATACTCTTCACAAATACATTTGTATTGTATAATATTGTAAATAAAAATGAATAATAACTGTGTGGGTGTCGAAAATTGCTCAACCAGCTTTCTTATGTCTCGCCTACGCGCGTATATTGGATTATACATAGTCATGACTGTCATACAAATAATTGCAGTAGGTCTCGAATATACATTTATATTGCATATTACTTGGAAATAAATAAGTATACGTTTCTCTGGTGGCAATCTACCCTTGCGCAAGTGTATGGAGACACCATTCTATATTTAGCCCTCTATCACAAAAGGCAATCTGCCTGTGTTTACTGACCACCGTCGCTGGTGGTCTATAATATAGTACTTTATTTACAGTCAATGGCCTACATGTTTCTGTGGTACTTCACATGTGTCTAAAATGCAATGTCTGCTTGCATAAAAATGCAATTCTGAAGTCCATTTATACGTACGACATACGCATGTCTCAGTTTTTATCTCTCTCTCTCTCTCTCTCTCTCTCTCTCTCTCCATTCCTGACTCATGTTATTGTAAAACTCTTGGTGGCAACAAACACCAGACACCTGGTAGACATAAGGTTCAAAATCCCAAGACATCAATACGCCTCGGGCACCTCCACAATTGTCACACAGCTGGCTATCTATCTAGAGATTTGCCTGCCTTCCTTCTCTCCACGACTCACTCACTCACTCACTCACTCCCTCCCTGCTAGCCTCCCTCCTACCCAGCCACCCCCACCCACCCTTTCAGGCTTCCGTCTGCTAGAAACACATTCACAATTTGCGTAAATATCGCATCAATTGGGCTATATGCGGTATATTCCTTGTTATATGGGACGCCTACATACGTACACGTCTTTATTATAGCATGACAGTGCTCTAAATACAAGATTTACGTGATATTTAAGGCGTAACACACCCTCTCCCCCTTTCATTCCCAGCACAACTCACTCACACCTTGGTTCACGCATAGAAACTCATTGATAATGTGCGTAAATATCGCATGAATTGGTCTATATGCGGTATATATTTTGATATATGGCACGTATACATACGTACAAGTCTGTATTATAGCATGACAGTGCTCTACGTACAAGATATAAGTGATATGTATGGCGTAAACCACACTCTCAGCTCATAAATTGCCGCCAAACCTCCAACACATCTTCATTCTCGCCTAAAAATTCTCTTATAATTCCCTTATATATTGCAATTTTTGGTCACTATGAGGCATATTCATTGTTATATGGGTGGCCTACACACGTATACATACTCTACATAGCCTAAAAGGGCTCAAAAAAGGAGATATACGTGATAATACGCGGTAACCCACCCCCTCCTCCCTCTCCTTCTATCCCCTGGGCGCGTGAAAATTCGGCAGGGAAATCTCGCCGCTCGATGACAATCTAGCCGCGCGGTGCCATTCGCTCCACATTATTCAACTACGGACCGTTCCCCCACCCCCCCTAGACATTTTTTGGGGGGTCAAATATATATGGGCCGATGCACGCAAACATTCCCTACACGATGATGTACTTTTTATCAAAATTGGCAATAGGTCCCAAAATCATCATAGGTGCGCACAGTCTTACCCTGTAGAAAACCCCCTGTGCGCCGCGGAGAGGTTAATAAAATATTTTTCTATCTTTTTTGTAGTGATATTTGTATGATTTAGTGGTATATTGGTGTCTGTCTAGGGTTATAATGCATTGTGAAAGTTACCTCTGACTCTCTGACTTGGTAACAGTTCGGTATGGGCCGGCTTAAGTAACCCTGCTTTCTTTGAGTACTACACGGCAAGAGAAGCTTTCGGTTCTGTCATTACTGTTCAAAGTAAACAGCAACTGCTAAATTCGACATCATGTTCAAATAATATGTAATAGCACTGTCTTTTTTTGTTTTCTATATTCCAACTTACTTCCTCTCGGGCATAGGCTGAGAGCCTTAACATTCACCGCTTTACAATGAACAGTGAAGCCCGTGAGGTTTTGTTCCAGTCTAGGGAGTGAGACATGTGAAGCAAGTAGAGTACAACGAGCACCTGCCATCTTGCCTTCACATGAGGCACGGTGCTCACTCATGGCCCGAAACGACCCCATCTCTGAAGCCACCTCGTTCCTGTGCTTCACTGTCTCACACTTACACACACACAACGCCACCTGTTGACCAGATAACTCACCAGGCATTGCACCCCTATAGCATATTTTGAATATGGGAATATTCATACAGTGCTATTTAATCAGGGAACAATGAGGGTATTTTATTGACGTTTCGGTGGGCTTGTGGTAATGCACTGATACTAGGTACAGCACAAATTCCATCCCAATAATATCTTCCCATTGATACATCGGGATTTGAACCCGGGACCTTTGGATTACCAGGCCAGTGGCAAGACCACTCCACCACACCTCCCCCTATGGTTGTATTAGACAAAAATAGGTTTCTATTTTATGTGGATAAATAGTATTAAGCTGAATAAACTAAATACCAAAAGTTCACTAGAGTGGTTGTTGATACATTTGCTAGATATGAGGGAGGAGGGAGGTAGGAAGGAAGGGCAGGGTAAGTCACACAGGCAATTGCCAAAACTTTAAAGGTCCATATCATTGTTATTAAACAAAGCATTTGGGAAAGGGAGGAATTGTTAAAAACCTTAACCAATACTCTGTCATTCACCAAAAATATATTGAAATATCATTATTATTTGGTAGGGTAGGTATGTATAGGTAGGTTGGCTAAATAATTGCTGGAATTCGTAGGGACTCGGAACTGTTTTGAGAGAGTTAAATACAAAAAAAAAAAAAAAGATCTGAATAATAAAGAGGTTATGTTATTAACCCGGAAACTGCGGGAAGACTCTTAAGAGTCAGAGAAAAAAAAAATCAACTTTAAACATCGAAATATATATTTTTTTTTTTGGGCCCCTGGGCCATGCAAAATATCACTCCTCTACCTCCCCTCCTTCCCCACTTTCCTCCCCTCCTTCAGTTATCACCTATTTTCCCTGTTATTCCCTTATTCTGAGGTATAATTTTGTGCTAACATTAGCGAGTTGCAAGCAGGGCATTGTCATCAGTGTTAGCAAGCGAGTGCAAGAGAGAGAGAGAGAATATCGATCGACTGTGTCTCAGTGGCCTTGGGGGAAATTGGCGGGAAAGCAGGTTGCCTCACCCATACATTATATAACTCGCGGCCTATATCTCCGATTTTGACCATCCAAACGCTGTTTTCACTCGTTTTATTGTTGTTTCAGGTTAATACCTTTATAATCACCCCATAATAGGCGCGTATGGATAAGTATTAATGCTATTTATGGTCAAATGAATATTTTAGTGATGGAAACAGCTCAAATACGTCAGCACAGGGAGACGTTTCTAATTACCCCCATGCGCACTTCTTAGGTTAAGCAAAACTGGGGGATGCGTGGAAGCCTATAGACTGTAGACGGTAAACTTTGTGTGGGTAGTGAATGCGGTTTTAAAGTAATTTAAGAATAGACAGTTTTCAATGCTGCGGCCAAACTATTCCACCCATTTATATTCTTTTGTTATCAAAACGTTCGGAATCGCGAGCCTCACCCAACTACGCAAGCATGGCTTTGATCATCGGCATAGTTTTCAAGATGTGGAATTTTAAGTGGAATTCGAGGTTTTTTCAAGATTGCAGGAAAAAACCCACGTGCAAAAGCAAAACCTTCTCTATAACATTTGCGGAGCATTAGTAGGGGAGTCCGTATGCCAAAGCCCAGTCGTTTCCTATGAGTGGCAGAGACGGTATTTAGGCGTCAAATTTTTCGGGAAATCGGCTGCCACGGACCTGTTTGGCCGCCATGCTGGATGTTTAGCATATCAAAAGTTGCCCAATACAAAAACACACCTCTTGTGAAAGTTTGATCCCGATCCAAAAAGCGGTTCTGGAGTTATTGCGTCGAAACCAGCGCGTAAGAAGAATTTGGATGAAAAACCGGGTTTAATGATTACAATAGGGGTTCCCCGTAGGGGACGAACCCCTAATAAAAATAATAATAATTAAAGTTGCAAGCAACGTTGTCCGGGGTTCAAGCGGTTTTGCAAGCAGGGTATTGTGTTGGATACAAAAGCTGTGTCACAGATATCAAAAGATCATTTAACTTATCGGGCATGGAGAAACTACAGAAGGAATAGATTGTGCAAACAAACAAGTGCGAGAGGGAGAGATTGGCTGTGTAAGGGATCTGCCTCTATTTGTTTAGTAACAGAGTTCTAGCTATGTGGAATAGGTTACCGAGTGCTATAATGGGATCAAGAACAATAGAGCTTCAACTTGAAATTAGATAGAATGAGATGGGTTGGGTGTGAAAGGGATCTGCCATGTGTAGGTCAATCGGCTCTCTGCAGACTCCCGTTTTCTTATTTTGTTATGTTCTCATTTGTGAGGGAGAGAGAGAGTATGGCAAGAGAGAATAGGATGTCGTAAACATAAGGAAGATAGCGATAAATATGAGAGAGAGAGCATGGCATGGATTGGGTGTGAAAGGGATCTGACATGTGTGGGCCATATCGGCTGTCTGCAGACTCTGGTTTTCTTATGTTTTCATTTGTGAGAGAGAGAGAGAGAGAGACTATAGGATGTCATAAATGTAAGGAAGACAGATACATGAGAGAGAGGGAGAGAGAGTTTTTATGAGATGGGTTGGGCGTGAAAAGGATCTGTCTTGTGTGGGCCAATTGGCTCTCTGCAGAATCCCATTTTCTTATGTTCCCATTTTTTGCAATTGTGGTTTGGTTGCAGGTATATGATAACATGGGTGTATAGTAAGTAGTGTAAATAACAGGTAACGTTTATGAGATGGGTTGGGTGTGAAAGGGATCTTCCTTATGTGGGCCACTTGGCTCTCTGCAGACTCCCATTTTAATCTTGGTTGTATGTGTAAGGGATCTCCTTAATTTGTACCGGTGTGCAAACAAACAAGAGCGAGAGAGAAAGAGATTGGCTGTGTAAGGGATCTGCCTCTATTCGCTTGGTAAAGGAGTTGTAGATATGTGGAATAGGCTACAGAGTGGAATAGTGGGATCAATAACAAAAGAGCTTCAACATAAAATTTGATAGGACGAGATGGGTTGGGTGTGAAAGGGATCTACCGTGTGTGGGCCAATTGGCTCTCTGCAGACTCCCATTTTTTATGTTCTAATTTTTGTGTGTGTGTGTCTGTGTGAGAGAGAGAGAGTTTATGTGATGGGCTGGGTGTGAAAGGGATTTGTTTTGTGTGGGCCAATTGGCTCTTTGCAGGCTCCCATTTTCTTATGCTCCTATTTCTTGCAACTATATCTTGGTTGCAGGTACACTCGAACCTCCATTCACCAGACCTCCCTTTAACGGATATCACCTTTAATGGACATGACCTGCTGGTCCTGGTCTATCTATATTTACATGTATATAAATTGATTTCCCTTTTTATATATCTTTATTTCTATCTCTCTTATCAAAGGACAGAAATAATTGATGCATGGTCTCTATTTAATCTGGGTTTCATTTTTGATGTGATGGAATTAAAAATAATTATATTCCAACAACAGTTTGAGGTAAAGGTAGGTTTGCGACAGGGTTGTGTAATGTCACCATGGCTGTTTAATATGTTTATGGATGGTGTGGTGAGGGAGGTGAAAAGGAGAACTATGGGAAGAGGATTGGGTTTAGTAGGAAAGAATGGTAGAGATTGGGAGTTGAATCAGTTGCTGTTCGCTGATGACACAGCATTGGTGGCGGATTCTGATGAGAAACTGCAGCGGGTAGTCAAAGAGTTTGGTGTGGTTTGTGGAAGGAGGAAACTGAAGGTGAACGTCAATAAAAGTAAAGTAATGGTGTGTAATAGGGGAGCATAGGGTGAATCTAGATGTGAGGCTGGAGGGGGAAATATTGGAACAAGTAGAGTGTTTTAAATATCTAGGAGGAACGATAAGCAGGAGTGGAGGTATGGAAATGGAGGTAAAACAGAGAGTGTGTGAAGGAAGGAAGGTTTTCGGAGCAATGGGAAGTATGTGGAAGACGAGAAATCTCGAAGTGAAAGTAAAAAGTGCACTGTATCAAGGAATTGTTGTGCCAACAGTGATGTATGGGGCTGAGACATGGGCTCTGAAGAAAAAGGAGAAAAGAGGGCTGGATGTGATGGATATGAGCTGCTTGAGGAGTATGTGTGGAGTTACTCGTAGAGACAGATTGAGGAATGAAGAGATACGTAGGAGAGTGGGGCAGCAGGAACATTTGTCAGCCAGAGTGGACAGAAGGGTACTGAGCTGGTATGGTCATGTTGAATGAATGGGAGATGAAAGGCTTACAAAGAGAATATGTGAGTCAGGTACAAGGGGAGATAGAAGGGCAGGAAGACCCCCATTGAGATGGAGAGACTGTGTAAGAAAGGCTTTGGATGATAGAGGAATGACTATAGATCAGGCAGGGGAAGTGGTGGTGGACAGAAGTGAATGGAGAATGCTTGTGAATAGTTGAGTGAACACGTGGTCATTTGGAGTAAGGGGTCGGGCGCAAGTTGGACTAGATAATAGTCCATCAGGCGCCTGGCCCGGGGAGACGATTAATATGAAGGGTGCGCCTGGAAGTGTGGGGGGAGGGTTTGTGGCTTTGGCTCCGCTGCATGTCTGCCTGCCGAGATCGGAACCTCTCCGGGTGGTCGGGGGCCGGGGGAGTGCTGGAGCGACCTTGGTGACCCTGGTTTCTGTGTCTTCTCCTGGGTGACCTGGATGTGTGTGAGTTTGTGCTTTTTATCTGTGTTTATTTGTTGTTTTCTGTTGTTTTTGTGTTTTCCCTGTTCTTGCTCTGTCTTGAGTCGTCTACCCCCAAAATGGGGATTGGGCCTAAGCATATAGATAGATATATTTGTAAAATGATGCGCTGGCTTAGAGCAAGCTTGTGTTGTTTTTCCCGTCCTGTGATGATCTTGCGACGGCTCGGGTTGAGACAGTGGTCTTGCGACGGGACCGGAAAATCATGTCTCTAGTATGTTGGATACAGTTATAGTAGGGTCATTTGCTTGGAATCCGTGACCATTTTGTTCCTACTTTTTTCTCTCGATGGATTTGACAACCTGAACCATTTTAACACCTTACGAGCGGCCTATGCGGTTTATTTATGTCTACCGCCCAGCGGGGTGTTTTTAGCCAAAATAGGGCTGTTTACGTGATCATTTTCATGCCTAAATAAGACCCAGAACGTAAAACAAGTATCTATCCCTGAAAGGGCATAAACAGAGCTTTCGAATGACACCATAACGATCCTTGTATGATGGATAGTTTTCTTGCAATAACCGTGCAACGCGAGTGCAAAAAGCAGGTAATTCGGTACTTTCGGTACATAATTGAGTATGTAGCGAGTGAGAGAGGGAGGAGGGAGCTGAGAATTGTGTCAGTAGGTTCGCCGCGGTGGTCTGGAGCAGTCATACGCTCGCTAGTCTCCTGCCACCACTTGTCTCTCTCTCTCAGCCACATTACGTGCTGAAATTGCCACTCGAGTTATGTCGAGCGCCGCCACATAGTCCAGCTTTATTAAATACGACTTAAGTGGTGAGCCGCTAATAAAGGGTTAAAGGAAAATTAGCTCCTATGCCCCTCTGAAAAATGAGGGCTAACTCTGCTAGAGCCCAATATTCAAAATGGCCACCAACGCCATCTTGAAAAACATGAAACGTAATATCTCTGGCATCAGATGAGCTACAAGGACGAATGAGGTGTCCTTTTTCACTAATTCTGGCATTACAAATCCACTGGAATGGTTATTGTATTGTATTGTATTGTATTGTATATTGTACTGTATTGTATATTGTATTGTTATTGTATTGTATTATACTAATTGTACATACTAATCTGCCACTTCACTGTCACTACATGATTCACTGTATGAGCCACTATCAGAATCACTGTCCTCACTTTCGCTGCTATCATCACTGTTGTTCTCTGCCTGCGGTGTATATCTAATATTACTTTTTTACTGTTACAGATGGATCGCATGCCCATCTGATGAAAATCGCCGACTTGTGAAGTGACCGAAATAATGGATAATAGAAGAGAGAGTGAAGAGTTACCAGACAAGACATTAAATTAATACGAGTGCATTTTACTCTGTGGTAAGCGATGTACCGCAGATGATCGTTTGGAAAACATTACACCTGAGAAGTGGGAATCCATCCGGGAAAAGTCTTTACAATGGAAAGAACTTGATAAGTTTCTACATATACATGAAAATGTGGATTGGGAGAAGGGACCAAAGAGTGAGGGCAATCGGTACTAAATAGGACAAGAATTGCTCACAAGGTGATACAAGCATAAAACTTTCCACAATAGGTCACAAAGACCTATTTTACAATTTCAGGGCAGGAGCCACCGAGATTTCAGTGTTGCATAGCAACGGTTGCTAGGCAAATCATTTTCCTTAGCAACCGGCAGCAACAATGCAGTTTCTGGAAAACTGTGAGGTGCTATGGGTTTTTTTCAACTCCTTGTTCTAAAAAACATGTAGCATTGCATTTGGAGATCATATACAAGAATTATGTGGCATAAAATCCAATTTAGGGCAAGTCAGGCTATAAAAATGCCACTCCTAAAGCTTCAGACACTGTTGTCACAGTCACTTTTGCATTTGCAGTAGGCTGTGCATTTTAGATGCGCATCAACACATTTGCAGTCTGTGCATCCTCCTCGGCAAGAACACTTCAGTAGTTCTGGGCAGGTTGCACTGGCTTCGGGCAAGTTAGACCACAGAGGCCTCCACTTTTCTGGGCAAGTCCATCCCCACTCACTTGGAGAGGGCAACTGTCGTTCTGGCACCGTGGTGCAGCCCCAGTGGTGCCCACCTTGTAGTACTGCCCTCTTCATGTGTTGCTGTAGAGCAGCCTTGGTTGGAGGTAGACATGATGTCTGACGTCCTTTGTGGATGAACAGATTCTTTTTTACTTCATTGATGGAACGAGAAGTTGCTGTCCTGTCATAGAGTCGAATGGTGAAGTACTCCAGAGAAGCCTCAGTCGCTTCACCAATTTGTTCAGGTGCATTGTGCAGCTCATAGAATGTCGCAGTAAATTCATCATGTGCCTCCCACACTTTCCATGCAGTCTTCTTTCCCACCTGGACCAGATGGGACACGGTATCACAACCTTTATAAGCATGGAACACAGGCAGTGCCAAGGATCTTTCTGTGCCAAGTGAAGCACATATTTCATGAGCTGGGATGTACCTAAAGTCCTTTCCACAACCAAAGGCAATCCAGAGTTCTATCTGCTGTCTCTGAGCCAGCTGCTGTACGACTGCCACTGCCAATACTACCACGTCAGTGTCCACAGTTCGAACAAGGATCTTGTGGAAGCCCTGCATAACAGCATCACTGACATGCACCATGACTCAGCCAGTCATATTCCTTGTCCATGTCCTTGGTCAAAGGGGTGTTGGAAGAAGCCAGGTCTGCAGGGATGGGTGGGACAAAGACGTCATTTTTTGGCAACCGTGTTGGTTTTAGTTCAGTGTACAAAAGGGGCAAGTCGCTCATTTTCCTCAACCCCCTCTCTTGAGTTATTGAATTAGTGAATCCTTGGCCATTGTCTTCATCTTCACAGACATCTCGCGGAGTGAGATTCTGAAACAAGGACAAGCTGGTGCCATGGAATGAACTTGTAGATGTCGCAGAGCTAGGGTTGTGGTCGATGTTGTCTGCAGCACTGGTGATGAAATGCCCTTTGCGAAGTTGAGGAGGACAGACTGTGCCAATCTGATGGTAATAGTCACAGACGTTATTACCCAATGATGTGATCAAGTCCATTGTGCGGTTGTATGATGCCGACATACCAAGAGTATATAGACTCTCAATCAACTTTCTATCTCTGGTTAGTGCATGAGCCTTAAGACCTACATAGACGGGTAGTGGCGTTTCACGATCTTTGCTGTGATATACTTGTGGATTTCTCACAGAATCCCTGCGTCTCTTGATGCTGTTGTACACCAACAGCTGAGCAATGGATAGTATTGGTTGGCTGATAGTTGTGTTGGATATTTGATCTGTGATGTTTGAACCATTGATAAGCATGCTGACCAGTGACAAAAGGGACCATGGAACAGACTCCACTTGGCTGTTATGGCCAAACGATCCAGAGAATGTTATTTTGTGTGCGAAGATGTCCTGTCGGATCATTTCAGCAATTTGGGTCATCATGACACTCTGCTCGTCTCGATCAGTCTGGTATCCTTCTCGGAGAATAGAGCCAACATCATCTTCACAAGCCATGAACACATCTCGTCCTTCTTTGTAAGCTTTCATCCTTGGGAGATGCATGAGAATGCGGTCTTTCAGATGCTTACTGTTTACTCGTGCAGTAACATCCACTCCAAGTTGATTTAGCCTGTCAGTGTAGAGCTTCACAAGATCTGCAAGTCTGAACACCTTCACATCCTCATCTTGCCTCTTCTCCTCAATGTAGGAAATCAGCTGAGCCAAAGCAATTCCTTTACATGTCTGGTCATCTGAGGCATCCTGATCCTGTGATACCTTTGCACGTGCTCTATTGTACAGGTTTGTAAGGCAGTTTGCATGATACTTTGCCTCCTGGGCAATAAGGTCTCCTGCACTTAATTTTGCAAGAAGATTTTCATCTTGTAGATCATGTGCGCATTTCTTCACATGAAAATCTAGTTGAAATGTACAGACTTCGCGGAGGTTCTACTTTGTTTGCTGCTGGGAACAAAAGAAGCATTTGGGACAATTGCTGCCAACTGTTCCACTTGAGGCAGTATCACCACCACTGCTAGTGCTACGTGTGAAAATTCGTTTTGAAGCAGTCCCATCTTCCTCAGACTTGTGCTTTCGTTTTGCGCGTTCCAGTTTGGTATGTGAAAACTTCTGATAACAAGATTTGTGCCACTTTGCATTCTGTTCTTTCAATGTTAATTGAATACCATTCCCATGGTCAAGTCGTGCCAGATTGATTTTGATTGGCATTGAGTCAAGGTTACTAAACTGTGTGATGTTGTCTACTATGGTTTCATAGCCTCTGTCAGTTGGTGATATGAGAGACTTTGGTGTCCAGTTGACAAAAAACACAGATAGTCCAATCAATTGCTTGAACAGATGAAGATAAGGCACTGGCCATTTCTGTGAATATTCAGTACGTCTTGACTATCACTGTGCGCAGATCAAATATATCAAACTTGCTGAAACTGGAAACGAAATATGATTAAGGCCGAGGGTTTATCCTTTTACCACCTTTATCAAATACATCTGTTGCACACATTCCTTTATGGTATATAACTAGGTTCAGTTTCCCTACACCTAGCCCGATCGTTCATCCAGTGCCATTTAAGTCCCGTGCGATCTGTACACCTTCCGGGTAATTCTTAAGCCCCGTTATCCTTGGCTCGGCTCTCCCGCGCTGGCACATCCTGTCAATTCAGGCGCGGCTATCTAACTACATCTACCAACTACAAACTACAGTTTAGTAGCTAGTGGATTTGGGGCTGTTAGATATAATTTGGGACACTGATCTAGATATACTAGTACTTATTAAAGTACTAGTATATCTAGATCAGCTGGCACTGAACCCCATGCTGAGTTACACAGCAGTGATGTCACCAGTGTGCCCTGGTTGTGTGCTGACATTCACTCTATTATATAGATATATATGCTTTTATACATCTTTTGAACCATTTTAGGAGTGAATATAGGAAAATAAATAAAAGTACAAAGTCATAACACTTCATAGTAGTTCAGAAACTGCATCGTTGCTGCCGGTTGCTAAGGTAAATGCTTTGCCTATCAACCGTTGCTATGCAATACAGAAATCTCGGTGGCTCCTGCTCTGAAATTGTAAAGTAGGTCCTTGTGAACATTTCCGGGAAGTTTCATACTTGTATCACCTTTTGAGCAATTCTTGCACCCATTTCCTTGACTGTGGTGCATGAAAGGGGCATACAAGAGTAGTGATCGTGACAAGCAGATTTTACTCCTATCAACAGTAGATGCCTGGACTAAATTCAAGTTACATACTGTCCGTCTGGAAGATGAGGTCATGAGATTGAGACTTGACACTCTGATTGCATCCATCCCAGATAGTCAAACAGCATTTGGGTTGGAAATCCGCTACCATCGTGCGTGCTGGCGCAAATATGTAAGCGACCACAAGCCCCTTTCAGATGAAAGCACTCAACATCTGCAGCGTGTAAACCTCCGAGAGGCCCAAGCTCTCTTCTTTCATCATATTCGTCAAGTCATCTTCAAAGACCATGAAATTTGCACACTGCAAGGCCTGCTGCAGGACTATAAGCGCATTATCTCAAATCACGGATATAACTCAGTAGTAAAATCCAGCTACTTAAAGGAAATTCTCGTCAATGAATTTGGGGAAGACATCGGATTTCATGAACGCATTCAAAAGAATGTGAGTGAACTGGTATATGATACAACAGCAGCAGGTACATACATCGAGGCGGCAATATCTTCATTGGGTGTCAGCAATGATCAGTTGGTGATGAATGTTGTGGCACGACTCAAAGAGCAAGTCATCAGGACAAATACTATTCCCTGGCTCCCATATATACACGAGTTGGAGAGAGAAGAAGACCTCAGTGAGCTCCTGCTGAACCTGCTCACATGGCTAAACACCCAAATAAGTCTGCAATTGATGACAGTCCATCCGTCCGATCGATTGCATCTATCCTCACAAGCTACATCACTGGAAAACGCACTGCATTTGAGATAAATCTCTCTGTCTTGCTACATGGACTGACCAAGAGTAGGGAGATAGTCGACATAATGCACAAAGATGGACTGGGCATCAATTACAATGACGTACTTATGCTGCGAGATTTTTGGGTGGTCAATGACCTCAAGTGCTCATCTGATTGCCCCTTCGAACTAGCTGAGGGTAAGCCTGCTATCGCTATAGTCGACAACGATGACTTCAAGAGCGACACACTGACCGATGCTGGCCAGTCACACCGCACTAATGTCATGTTTGTGCAGCCAGAATCATTTGATACAGAACTTCCTTCCGAGAATCACGAGGCTAGACCAGTTCCCGGTGCCAACTTTGCATCAAACCTCTCGACAACTCTCAAAGAGCTCGGAAGTGAAATGCAAAAAGTCAACCCATACAAGACAGCGAAGCGTGGGGAACCACCTCTCAGGAAGCCACCAGCTGATCAAAGTACTCCTCCTCCTGACACATCGGTGCAAAGAATTCGTGGTGTGATCTATGCATTGGCCAGGGCGCAAGATGACAGAACGAGACCTAAGCCAGAAGAACAGACTGTGCCTGGGTTTTCAGGGTTTCACGCCAGCATGTCAAATGCAGATGAGAAGAGTCGAGCAATATACCACATGACCTATCCCAACCCACCCAGTAAGACAATTCTCAATGATGTGATGTGTAAGCTTGCAAAATCAATTGAAGAAAAAAAGATGCCTTTTGCAATAATTGTTGGTGATCATCCCGTCTACGTGCTCATGCTAGAGTTGAAAAGTGAGAATGCTGAGCTGTTCAGCAAAATCTTACCATTCATGGCACCCTTCCACATCCAAATGTCGTTCATCTACACTATATACAAGAGGTTTAAGGGATCTGGCATCTCAGATGTGTTGGTAGCAGCTGGTGTTATAGCAGACGGGTCTGTTGATCAGGCCCTTCGTGGAAAACATGTTAAGCGTGGGGTTCGCTGCTTGCGACTATTCTACGAGACTCTGGTCCACCATGTCATAGACAAACGTTTGGAAGATTCCCCTCTATCTGAAGAAGTAAAGGCATCCCTTGCCAAGCTTCGACATCCGATTGATGCACAGGAACTTGCAGATGAACATGCAGAGCTAGAGAGAAATGCTGAGCTGAAGGACCTCGTTGATGCTCTCTTCAAGGACTTTGAGGGTGCCCCACAAGCAGAATACTGGATGTCATTCATGGAAATGGTTGAGGTTCTAACTCAAAATATCCATGTAATCAGAACAAGCAACTGGACTGAGTTCAAGTCCTCACTCAAGCTCATGCTTCCTTTGATGCAAATCTATGATAATGCCAAGTATGGTCGGCATCTCCCCGATTTCACCGCAGTGCTTGATACCCTTCCTGTCGATCAGGCTGCATTCATGAAGAGTGGTATGTTTGCACAGTCAATGACAGGAAAACCATATTCGTGTGTCGCCCTCGACATATGGATAGAGTCAACAATGAATAAGGTCTCTAAGCTGAAGTCTGGTTGGTTGGCCATTCTGAACAATGAAAAGCAGCTCCTTTCAAACACTCGGAATGTGAATAACATCAATCAGGTGAGAACAAAGGTCCATCGCCATGCTAATCGCAAGAAACAAGGAAAAGGGAAGCACGCTGATTGCTCGTCGAGTAAAATGAAGAAGGATGAACAAGCTGTACAGGATATAAGCGCATGTCTCCCTGAATTCAAGTGTGATCCATTTGACCATACAAACAAGACACTTCGATCCCTACAGTCAGGAATCCCAGCCTCAGACGCTCTCGCTGCCGACTTGAAATCGGCAAAGGAGGATGGCACAAGCAAACTGAAGCAGTTCTTGAATGAGAGAGTGTATTCCAAGACCAAGTCTCTCAACGACAGAGTTCCCCGTAACAAGCGTTTGAACTTTTCAACTCAGGAATTGAAGAAAGCAGATGGTGAGAAACTGATGGGAAAGACTGAGGAAATGGAGCGTAATGCCTTGGCCTCTGTTCTCGGACTGGTTGAAACGAGTGGTGCCCTCAAACTTCAAGAAGTCCTGCAGCATCGTGTTACAGCCGAGTGCCTTTCCATCTTCAATGTCAATGGAACCATCCGTAAGGCACAGAAAAGCAAGCTTCAACAAAAACTAACTATGACTGTCATTCCAGAGCCTGATGTATACACGTCTATTATTGATATGGGCCTTATCTGCCGCCTAACAACTCCTACCATTGAAGACAGAGAGAAGGGAGACGGTACCAAGTATACCTGGGGAGATTATGCAGAGAAGTTGGTGCACTTCGTTCTAACGAGACACAAGCATGCTGAGCGCATCATTTGCGTCAATGATTCATATGATCAGAATTACATGATCAAGGACAGTGAGAGAATACTGCGCCAAAAAAAACTGCCAATCAGCAATGTCTTCATGAAGACAGAAGATAAATTTTCTTCTAGTAAAGTTTTCCATGCTCTCCTGGGTAAACCTGAGAACAAAATCCGCCTTCAGGCATTTCTTCAAACGGAATTCCAGAGAACAGCAGCAACAACTAGCACCGAGATCACCTACTGTGTAGTTGGCAGCACTACAAAGAATCTCACCACAGGCAAGCTTGTACCAGAGCTCACATGCTCCCATGCAGAGGCAGATACGGCAATGCTCACCATATAATTATAGTGTGCTCCGGTCAGACAGCTACACAGCAGCTGTCGTTCTTGACACAGAGGACACAGACAACTACGTGCAAGCGGCATATGTTGCTCAGAAGACAACAGGAATCCTGTGTGTGAAACGCAAACGTCAGCTTATGATGTTTGTGCAGTGAGGCAATGGCTGCATCTATCATACCACTTCATGTCCTCACTGGGTGTGACGGTGACCACAACTCTGGCTTCTATGGAGCAAGCAAGAAGCTCATCGCAGATCGTCTGGAGAAGTCTAAAGAGGCACACGACCTGCTAGCAGATGTGGTACACAGCTCCTAGTCACAGAACAGGTCATCAGTGATTTGGAGCGGTTTGTCATTCGATATGTCTATGGTGATACCAAAAGCAAGACCCTGGGAGATGCGAGGGCAGCGAAGTGGAGAGCTCAGAAGAAAAAAAGCACTATCGGACTTGTGCCTGACTTGGACAGTCTCTGTCCACACTTGGAGGGTGTAAACTATCTTGCATATTTGCAAAAGCATTACCAGCTCCAAAGTCACCCCTCACCGATCGGCCATGGATGGCATCTTGTAAATGGCCTATGTCTGCCTGTCCGTTCAACCCAGCCCCCACTTTCCCCATCCATACCACTACCTACAAATCCGCAGGCAGAGAACAACAGTGATGATAACAGCGAAAGTGAGGACAGTGATTCTGATAGTGGCTCATACAGTGAATCATGTAGTGACAGTGAAGTGGCAGATTAGTATGTACAATTAGTATAATACAATACAATAACAATACAATATACAATACAATACAATACAATAACCATTCCAGTGGATTTGTAATCCAGAATTAGTGAAAAAGGACACTCATTCGTCCTTGTAGCTTATCTGATGCCAGAGATATTACATTTCATGTTTTTCAAGATGGCGTTGGTGGCCATTTTGAATATTGGGCTCTAGCAGAGTTAGCCGTCATTTTTCAGAGGGGCATAGGAGCTAATTTTCCTTTAAAATGATTCAGAGACTGTCGATCGATACTCTCTCTCTCTTGCACTCGCTTGCTAACAGTGATGACAATGCCATGCTTGCAACTCGCTAATATTAGCACGAAAATATACCACAGAATAAGGGAATAACAGGGAAAATAGGTGATAACTGAAGGAGGGGAGGAAAGTGGGGAAGGAGGGGAGGTGGAGGAGTGATATTTGGCATGGCCAAGGGGCAATAATAAATAACAAAATAAATTTTTTTTTTTTTTTTTTTTTTTTTTGGGTGTTTTAAATGGATTGTTTTTCCCTGACTCTTAAGAGTCTTCCCGCAGTCTGCCGGGGGAATTCTTAAGAGTCTTCCCGCAGTTCCCGGGTTAAACCTGAATTTCTACAAATATTAAAAAAAAAAAAAAAAAAAAAGTGTCCTAACCATCACCGCTCTCCCCTATATGTTCATAGTACCCAGTACGTGGGATACAATACTAACCCTCATCTAACACCTAGTGGATGACCTTGGGTCTAGGCCTAGCAATTAGTTTGAGGTTCTGAATTGGCTACAAGATCTTGAAGAACAGTCAAGTTATACTGAAATTGTTTCTGTTGGTGCATTGCAGGTAAACCAGTGTTTGCTACGGTACTTTTAATGGTGATGTTCTTTAATACAATATCTTGTTTAACACATATTTTGATCATAGAAGTACCATTCATTGGTATTGGGCAGCAAAAGAGCTTCTTGTTGAGTGATATCGTCCTTAACCCTTTACCGGGCGAGGAACCATATATGGTAACTTAAATGGGCGTCCAAAAGGGCGCTCCCAAGCCGCCCGGTGTGTGTCTGCCACCACGTCATCATGCCTCAGCCAATCACCGATGATCAGGCTACTCACGTGGGTATGGTGTAAGAGCTGATGCCATCTCAGTATTGGTTGAGAGCAACTCGAAGTTCAGTTGCAGGCCAGACATGAAGAAAGTAGGATCTCAGCGATTTTTCTCTTGACGCCCTCGACCCTAGCTCATCACGTAATATTGGTAAGTTGATAATAATCTGATATTATGCAGTTGAATAGTTGTACTATTACCTGATATAGTTGTCATTTACGTGGAACATACGGAAATTGGTGAAATTTGTTTGCGAAAAAGTGAATGATCAAATATGGACATGCGCCCGGTAAGGGGTAAAGCCCAAGTGATCATATATGGACTTACGCCCGGTAGCCTATAGAATTGAAATTACTAAATATGATAATTTCGCCCGGTAAGGGGTTGTACTCCCAAGTTACATAAAACCATATAACTTTGATGATAGTTACCCAAACCAGCATGGCACATGGCCACAACTTGGGTAGGGATTCTAGAATGTTCAACATAGAAATAAATTACCGATTTCTATTATTTCCTCATAAGTGTACAGTGAAATAAATATGAGTTTGGTAAGTTTAGTGAGTTCACAAATATTTTAGTGAGTTCACATATATTTTTGATATTGTGAGGCATATACTGAAGTTTTTTTGAGATATGAGTACTGTCACATAAAGAAATACCAATTTTCATGGGTATCCTATGCCCAAAATTTGCTGAAATTCATTGGTCAGGGGGAACCTCTGCCCAAATTTTGCTGGAATTCATTGTCCATGGGGAACCTATGCCAAAATGTTGCTGGAATTCTGTGTTCATGGGGAAGCTATGCCCAAATGTTGCTGGAATTACTTGTTCAGGGGGAACCTATGCCCAATTTGTTTTTTGGAATTAATTATGCATGGGGTACCAGACAGTGTCTGGGTTGTGAAAAGTACCTAAACTAAAATATTCATATATAATCTATTTATATACTTATTAAAATAAAACGCTTATTTTTGGGTAATATAATGATATAACTGTTATTCTGTGTATTTTGTTTACCTTAAATTTACATTTTCAATATAGCATAATTCAAGATTATTTTTACCCTAGACCGGCGCTTGACCATATATGATCACTTCGTCAACCTCGATTTGCTAATTCAATATGCAAAAATGTGAAAAAAAATCATAAGCAAAAATACCTTAGAATTAGTTCTACTTTCATGGTCTAGGGTCAAAAAATGAAATTTCTAAGTATTTCTATGAGTGCCCGGTAAAGGGTTAACCTCTGAAGTGCGCATGGGGGTATGAGAGCCACACTCCTGTGCTGACGTATTTGAGCTGTTCCCATCACTAAAATATTTATTTTACCACAAATAGCATTAATACTTATCCATATGCGCCTATTATAGGTTGATTATAAAGGTATTAACCTGTTACAACAATAAAACAAGTGGAAACAGCGTTTGGATGGTCAAAATCGGCGATACAGGCCGGGAGTTACACAATGTATGGCTGAGGCAACCTCCCAGCCCACCACTTTTCTCCACCTCTGGAGAGAGACTGTCGATCGATACTCTCTCTCTCTCTCTTGCACTCGCTTGCTAACAGTGATGACAACACCCTGCTACCAACTCGCTAATGTTAGCACGAAAATAGACCACAGGAAAAGGGAATAACAGGGAAAATAGGTGATAACTGAAGGAGGGGAGGAAACTGGGGAAGGAGGGGAGGTAGAGGAGTGATATTTGGCATGGCCCAGGAACAAATTTTTTTTTTTTTTTTTTTTCGGTGTTTTAAATTGATTTTTTTTTTTTCCCTGACTCGTAAGAGTCTTCCCGCCGTCCGCCGGGGGAACTCTTAAGAGTCTTCCGGCAGTTCCCGGGTTAAAGGAGAATGAATATATGCCTAGGCTTTGATAAAAGGCTAAAACATCATTCTGTGGTTCCCACCATACACAGAAGACATAAAGGAACCTCTATTCCAGCAACCATACATAGAAGAAGACAAGTTGCAATAAACTTTATTTGATAGACAGACCATATAATTATAGGGGAAAGAAACTATAATTTTTGGAGAATAAGAGAAAATCATACTGAACATAAACTAAAAACAAAAATGCAAAAGGGAGGTGCCATTTTAAAGGCCTAGCTTCTTGCCCAACAATGGGGAGAAATAAAACATTTGTCTGCTATTTTTCCCGCCTTTGGTTCGCACCAACCTAAATTTGTTGCCATCGAGTAAATTGATTTTTTTTAAATAGCAGTCATCAAAATATCACTGGATTTCTATAGTCATGAATGATACAGACATATTACTCTAACATTCTATTCAGTACATTGTCCAATATACAAAGTATTTATGATAAATAAAACATATTTGATTAGGCCCACAAAAACACATGGCAGTCATTCGAAAAGTAGCCCTGTTAATATTTTAATAGATAGGTATCCATGTCCTAAAATTAAAATGATATGTATAAAAACTCGAGATGAACTTATAAAATAATCGTCATTAGCCACTTTACTGGATATTAGATTATGCAATTATAAACTAGTTTCAGATCTGGCAAGCACATAATAAATTGATGCCAGTGTTCGCTACCCATAACAGTCATTAAACGAAACTTCTCGGACAGTAAACATCTCTTCCCCACTTAACTTACTTTGTTAAATTTAACATTAGTTGTGCATCTATGTGAGAGAGCAGATCGGCTCGCTAAAACAGCCTGTCTCGGTCCAGGAGCGGGTCCTCTCTTGCGCCTGTCTGACATGAAGGCCGTAGTTCGAGAAATCGTCTATCGTGCATGGCAACATGAATGGTCTTCACAGCCCCTTACCATCCATCTTCGTGCTATCAAGGATGCGGTTTCCGTGTGGCCTTCCTCTTTTCAGGACAGGCGCAGGGACCAAGTCGTACTCACTCGTCTCCGAATTAGTCATACCCGCTACACACATGGACACTTGATGGCCACTCCACATGCTCCTCCCCCGTGGTGCGCTACTTGTGACACAAGCATTACTGTGCGGCACTTTCTCGTCGAATGCCCACTATATGGTCGACAGCGGCAGCGTTACTTTTCTCAGCCTTCTCTTCAGTCTATCCTGTCTGACACTCCTTCCTTTGATATTGCCAACTTATTTGCTTTCCTTAAGAAAATTAACATCTTTCATCTGATCTAATATCTTATACTTTCTTCTAGTCATATCTTTTTTAATGTTGTTTCTTTTCTTTCTTTTTAGGATGAACAAGTTTTATTGATTTTACCCCTATTTTTTCTATTCTTTTACCCATTTCCGCTTTTAGCCTCTCCCCAGCCTTATGAGGGCTTTTGCCCAGTAGGCTGTAGACAAATAGTTTTTATTATTATTATTATGTGCATCTATGTGCACATTAGCAGTAATGGTGGTAGATATTTGTTTCTCACAGATGGACATCTTAATATAATGTGGATTATAGTATTAATAAAGGTAAAATGTTCAGTTATAGATTGTGTCGTGCGTGCGTGTGTGTGTGTGTGTGTATTCCAAGGTTGCCAGCGCACATCACATCTCCAAACTCGCCCAAAAGTAGCCCAATCACTTAATACTGCACAACAGACAATTTCAACTATTTTAATCCTATCACACACATTTTCTGATATGTTTATCTTTAACAGCCATGCATGCATGATACTATGAGTTCCCCAAATATAACTAGGCCTAGTCCCATGTAGCCTACTGTATGAGTAGTGGCCTACGTGTCACATCATTTAAATATTAATGAAATACCACATACATTATTATCACAATCATGCACTCATCAAATCTGCATCAATGTCCCAATCCCCCCTCACAAACAATCACTTAATTAGGCTATTCAGTCACCACCACATAGGCTACCATACATGTATGGTACACCCAACAGAAAGCCATGATGAACGTTTGTATGAAATGTAGCCTAGCTATAGGCTACTCAACACTCGACACCTCTACAACTTTAACACCTTACGAGCGGCCTATGCGGTTTATTTATGTGTACCGCCCAGCGGGGTGTTTTTAGCCAAAGTAGGGCTGTTTACGTGATCATTTTCATGCCTAAATAAGACCCAGAACGTAAAACAAGTATCTATCCCTGAAAGGGCATAAACAGAGCTTTCGAATGACACCATAACGATCCTTGTATGATGGATAGTTTTCTTGCAATAACCGTGCAACGCGAGTGCAAAAAGCAGGTAATTCGGTACTTTCGGTACATAATTGAGTATGTAGCGAGTGAGAGAGGGAGGAGGGAGCTGAGATTTGTGTCAGTAGGTTCGCCGCGGTGGTCTGGAGCAGTCATACGCTCGCTAGTCTCCTGCCACCACTTGTCTCTCTCTCTCAGCCACATTACGTGCTGAAATTGCCACTCGAGTTATGTCGAGCGCCGCCACATAGTCCAGCTTTATTTAACTCGACTTAAGTGGTGAGCCGACTTTTAGGGGTTAATAATATATAGAACCAGCCCAATTCCGCTTTCCTCAATGTTAGCTAGTTAGGATAATACTTCAGAGGCTATCCACCCCATCACACTGTAAATCAAGAATATAATATCGTTTGAAATGGAAACTCGCAAATCTACGCTTCTGAACGAATCCTAACTAGCCCAATGGTGCAAACAGAAGAAGACCTTGGCAACACTGTGTACGTATATCCCGCCGCGGTCAGCTGACGACCTAAACAGTCGCCCGTGGAAAAGGCAGTGTTGTAAAAAATGTTGTCTTCATCTTTTTCGAATATCCTGCATCTCCACGTATGTAATTTTCTGCCGCTGTGTTCTATGACATTCTGATTCACATTGATTGATTTCCTGTCACTGGTCTAATAAGAAATATAGCCGGTAACATATTTAGCTGCCCGATTTGATAGTGGATTATAAATTGGTAACTTAAATGCGCACGATAGCTTGTTTTGTAGGAAAGAAACTATAGTGTGCAGGCGCAGACATTCAACCTGCCAAATTCTACAGCTACAGAATATAATACCGTATGTTCAGCCAATTTCTACTGAAACACGTATTTGTTAGCAACTAAAAAGGAAGTAAATACAATACTACAATGAGTATTAAAATTTCACCCAGCCTATTACACCACATTAGATGAAACTAAATTTCTTGTTCATTAACCTAACAAGTGCGCATGGGGGTAATTAGAAACGTCCCCCTGTGCTGACGTATTTGAGCTGTTTCCATCACTAAAATATTCATTTTACCATAAATAGCATTAATACTTATCCAACGCGTCTATTATGGGTTGATTATAAAGGTATTAACCTGAAACAACAATAAAACGAGTGAAAACAGCGTTTGGATGGTCAAAATCGGAGATATAGGCCGCGAGTTATATAATGTATGGGTGAGGCAACCTGCTTTTCCGCCAATTTCCCCCAAGGCCACTGAGACACAGTCGATCGATATTCTCTCTCTCTCTTTTGCACTCGCTTGCTAACACTGATGACAATGCCCCGCTTGCAACTTGCTAATGTTAGCACGAAAATATACCTCAGAATAAGGGAATAACAGGGAAAATAGGTGATAACTGAAGGAGGGGAGGAAAGTGGGGAAGGAGGGGAGGTAGAGGAGTGATATTTTGCATGGCCCAGGCCCCCCCCCCCCCCACAAAAAAAAAAAAAAAAAATCCGATGTTTGAAGTTGATTTTTTTTTCTCTGACTCTTAACCCGGCAAGCGCGATAGGCCTCACGGAAGGCTTCCTATAGGGAACGCGATAGGCCTCACGGAAGCAAGACCATAAAAAAAGCCTTCCAAAAAAAAAAAGGGCCTATCAAGGAATTTGTCTCTAGGTGAGATAATTCCCCTCCAGTACTCATCCATGTAAATCTCATCCACCCCCCTCCCCTCCTTCCCCACCTTATTCCCCCCTCCCTCCCCTCCTCAATTATCACCTATTTTTCCTCTTATTATCATCATTTATCGGTTATTTTTCTCTCCCGCGATAATGTAGCACAAGTGGGTTGCAGAAAAGATCGTTATGTAACACCCAGACACCGGCCCACACCGCCCCGCTCGTCTCAGTTACCTCACAGACAGCGAGAGAGGAGGGTTGCCTGTGGCTCTCTCTCGCCTGAGATTATGACCGGGTGGCCAATATCTTCGTTTTTCACCACCCAAATGCTTTTCCCACTTATTTTAGCACTCTTGAAGGTTCATATATACATCATGTATGTAAAATAAAAGCATACCGAAAACAAATAATGCTCTATATTGTAAATATAACGAATTCTGTCAGAATCCAAGGCTAGAAATGCACAAATAACTACCCTAGCCCCTAGGTCTATTTCGCGCTTGTCAGGTTAAGAGTCTTCCCGCAGTCCGCCGGGGGAACTCTTAAGAGTCTCCCTGTAGTTCCCGGGTTAAGCTGATATTTATGTATCAAATTATGTTAATAATTATATATTCACTGCATTAACGAGTATATATATATATAACCATCATATTATGAATCTAGTAAAAATATACTACACAACTATGTGTCATAGATAGTTGCGAACTGTATTAAACCTCTTAAATCACGAAAACCCCCAAAACACCTCAATGGTGCATCACACACGATAGTTATTTGAATAAGACCCCCAGCGCCATCTGGATTTTTAGTACGGTTTTCCCTCATTGAACAGTTGAATCATGCGCCTGACAACGAAATTAATTCGTGTTTTATGCCGCCAGGAGAAGATTTCGAAGTTAATGTGAAAATCAAAAGGTGGCATAAAAAACGCCTTGGATTAGGCTATAGTAAACTTCATTAGGTTATTAGGCCTATGAGAAAGCAGGCCTAGGCCTAGCTTAATTTGATTTCACTGCTCAACATATTTTGTTTTGTTTTTGCTGTTGAGCTCTGCATATATTCAGGTAGGCTTGGGTTTTAGTAAAATTGCATTAGGCTAGGCTACATATGTTTACTTCTATTGGAAAGCACAGGCCTACACATGCTAAAGAATTTAACCTAGCCTACCACATTTAGCCTAGACTGAAAACAAAAAAAAATAGGCTAATTGCAGCTAAAGAATTTAGCCTAGCCTATCACAATTTAGCCTAGACTAAAAAACAAACAAAAATAGGCTAATTGCAGTTTTGGTAAGAGTTGTAGTTGTGAGCATACCAAAAGCTTTGTATATAGCCTATAGCCTAGTCGCACGATCGCAGTTAGGCCTACATTCGCATCTAATTTAACTGCTGGGGTAAAACCACCCTCAATCCATTAATTGTATCCCCCGGCCGGTAACAAAACAATTTACCCAACGCCTGGCCGTGGGATACAATAATGGGTTGAGGGGGCTTTATCCCCCTATGACTTATTGTGATCATCATAGCCTATATATCACCAGCAGGGGCAAATAACCACAGTCAAATGAGATGCGAATGTAACTGCGAGCGTGCGACTACGTAAATAAAGGGGACGATAGACCCGCTAACACAACTCTTAACGCATTTTTTCCTAATGTATCAGATTTGTTTATGTTTATGACCTCAACAGTTGAAAGATGACAATTTTATGGTTTATTTTATACACAAACATTTGCTTTGTAACTTAGATACTTATATTTATGCTTATAATTGCAGTACGAGTGGGGTTTTTTCTTTTTATATGTAGGCCTAAACAAATGTTAGTTTTTGTTTTATAGGCTAAACTAGGCTGAATTTATGCTAATAAATATTAATTGGAGGGACCAAATATGTCGAGGAATAGCCTAGATGTGGAAATTTACAGTCAATTTGCTCTAGCCCTTTTTGAGATACAGAGGTTAGAGGTCGTTGGATACAATAATATGTTGAGGGGGTCAATCACCCCCCATGACATATTGTCATCATCATATATATTGCCAGCAGGGGGCAAATATAGGCCTAGCCTAACTAAAACAAAAATCGCCGTCAAAATAGATGCGAACTTATATTAACTACGGCGATCGACCATCGCCCGCACCGGCCGTCCCCCGGTTATTGTTGAGGTCCTGAGGAACCGTATGACTTTGACGAGCTCTTCCCTCCGCAGTTTCCGCATCCCATGGATCGTCGTCGTACGGTACCTCTTCCCCTCCACATCCTACATCTGGTCGTCCTACATATGCCTCCTAAGCCTCGCCTCGTCCCGTCACTGAGCATGTGGATGGGCGTCCCTTTCTTCAAAGATGGATTCCTTCCGACAGCTCCTACTGGATTGTCTGGGGTTGGTTGATAAGGGCACCTCGCTTCAAGACATTGCTCTGGCCCTAGTACCGCGGTTTGTAGGTCTCTGGTTCGCCACCTGATGACCTGCTATTGGGTTGTTGCCTTTACAGTTTTACGGTTCTACGAATGACCTAGAGTGAAAGTGACACGGTGGTGAACTTTAACCTTAACTAATAAACTAATTTAATTGTGACGTAGGATCTCCGTGACTACGGTAGGGCCGGAGCGGGCGAGTATTCGCCTGAGGTTGCCCGTAACCCCCAAGACAAGACAAGACAAAATTTTAGTGCTGGATTTACTCAGATTTTGTGAGTTTTAATTTAGCCTAGCCAAGGCCTAAGTGTTCAGAAAATTTGCAAGATGCATCCCATACTAGCGTACCCATAGCCTAATAGGCCTAGTGATTCTTTTTCGGCAGACCACCCTCAAATGTTCATATAGACTAGGCTGTAATGGGTTATGAACTATCAGGCCAGTCTTAATCATTCAGTGAAGAAAAATGTCGGACTTTCGGTTTCTCGTCATATTTCAGGCTAATATGGAGAATGTAGCTTTAGTACCAGCATTTCCACACATGATTTACAATTGTGAATAACTGAACGTCGTGTATGACAACAAGGAGCTGCTTAAATTGGTGAAAATAGGATAATATTGAGACAATTCTGATGGCCTAACATCGACTTTGGTAAGTATTCAAATTACGTATTATTATGTGACCTAGGTACGAAATATGCATATATATGCAAAGCTGAAGGCTTTCTGAATCATATGTAGGGGGTATAAGAAAGATATGAATTAAATTACCAATGTTATAGGGTGGTAGCAACATCCGGTAAACCCAGAACCATCCTCCATCCACCAATAAATTCGCCGTTTCGCGCCACTTTCACAAAGGTTCACCATGTTATTACATGGGTATCGTAAGCCGAGTTTAGTGTTTTAAGTGACTTATGAATAGCTTAGAGTGAGCTTTTTATGAATATACCAATGAAAGTTATATACAGAAAGATTTTACATGCGTAATGTGCAAATGAAAATCGGTACTTTAATTGACCGACGGTACCTTTATCGGCGTTTTACCCCTCCAGCATTATGAGAAACAATTTATTAGAGATAATAGGCAACAATAGATTCACCATATTTTTCTCCATAGGCTATAGTCCGCATGGAGGATTTTCGTTATCGACAAATTGAAAAAATACCCACTTCACAACAAAATAGACAAATACACCAAAAATCGGGGTGTGGGGGCGGCAGCCCCCACCCATAATAGCCTACTATGATAGGTTAGGTAAGGTTGTTAGGTTAGGCTAGGCTAGGCTAATGTCCTTTCAAAGGGGTATAGGTCTAGTAAACACTAGGATAGCCTATACCCGGTCAAAGGTAAGTCCTGCTGTAGTCAACTTGAATGCTACCTTAAATTGTAATATTAGACTAGGACGCTTGCGATCATGTTCCCGTCTATTTTGACTGCCATCGGATACAATAATATGTTGAGGGGAGGGCTTTGCGGCAATTGTTTCGGTTGTTTGCCCCCTACTGGCAATATATTATATGATGATGACAACATGTCATGGGGGGGTGAGGGGGGGCTTTGCCCCCCCTCAACATATTATTGTATCCAATGGCATTCAAAATAGACGGGATCATTATCGCAAGCGTCCGACGCCGAGACCGCCACCGTCATGTTTACATATGTCGATCACCGTGGTTAAGTTCGCGTCTATTTTGAAGGCGTTTATTTCGGTTATTTGCCTCCTGCTGGCAATATATATGATGATGATAATATGTCATGGGGGGATGCCCCCCCTCAACCTATTATTGTATCCAAAAGCAGTCACATAGACGGGAACATGATGGCCAGCGTCCGCCGCCGCTCCGCGTAATGTAAACAAGGCTGGCAGTACACCCGAACTCTACATTCTACCCCACTAATTTGCCAACTAGCATAACCGATGATTATCAATGATCAATCCCAGTCAGAAACATCCACGCTTCCCTCCCATAAGTCAATGTCGGTATTACCACACTGTCATGCAAGGACTTCTTTACTTCCATGCTGACCACCCTATTTCTTCTTACTGCTTTCAGAGTTCCTACAATGCTCTTACCCTGTTGCACTCTCTCCCACACTTCTTCATCCTATGGATCTTTACTCAACACACTGCCCAAATACTTAAATGAGCTGACATTCTTCATAGCCGTTCAACCTCACTTCACACTCTATGGTTGCACCCCTTTCAAAACACCATAATATTGCTCTTCCTAGCATTTACCTCCAGATTCCGTTTTTCACATACTGTTCCAAACATATTTACCTGACCCTGCAACTCCCATTCACTATCGCTCATCAGAACTGTATTGTCAGCAACAGTAGTACCGGTACTGTACTGTTGAGGTAACTTCCACTCGTTTCCTTCCCTTATCAGTGGTACACCAACATCCGCTGCTCTTCCTTGTATTTCTTTTATGACTCCATCAATATACTGTACCGGTATATATTGAACAACCATGGAGACATCACACACACCCTTGCTTTAACCCAACATTCAGATCAAAGAACTCGCTCTGTTAATTATCCACACATACTGAGACCTTTGCACCCTCACACATGCTCTTCATTGCTTTCAGCAACTTGCCATCTACTCCGTATATTCTCAGTACCGGTACTTTCCACATACCTTCTCTATCAATTCTGTCACAGGCCTTCTCCAAGTCCATAAATGCAGCATACAACTTGTGTCGCTTCTCCAGATATTTCTCCACAACACATTTCCGGGCAAAAATCTGAGCTACCGTAAAGTGGGGTAACTTCGTACTGTACTGCGATGATAACTTCGGACATCGGTGATAATAAGTAATTAGACATTGTCATTATATAATGGAAACGCTTTTTATTTTTTATATTTTTGTGGTGTCCATTTAGAGAAATGGCAAAGGAAGAGCATGTAAAAGTCCTAGGAAACTGACATGAGTATATTTATTAGTGGCCCCTCCATCATTGACGAACATGCCTATTACATAAGGCATCCTCTTCAAACACTAATCCGCCGTAGTTTGAATCTACCGCGCAGAGCATTTAAAAAACTGAGGAGCCTTCATCATGAGCGCACGCGACCTCACTCATGGCTTCAGTCATTATGAATTGGGTTCTCACTACGAAAAAACTTCGTAAAAAATAAAAACAAAAAGAAAATAAGAATAACTATCCAATAAGCTTTCCATCATATCGTGGATGTACTTGTGTGGATTTCTGACCAGACGCTGATCCAGGCGTCATTCCTCCTTCTTTGCTCTGCGCTCAGCCTGCCCGGACGTTCCTTTCAGGCTCCGCTGGTTCCGCATTCGTGGCGTCCCTAGTGAGTTTTTTCTCATTTGTTTACTCTGGGATGTATCGAGTAAGGTTAGGATAGGCGTAGCAGGAGTGTCCTGGGCTGGTTGCCCGCAGTGCAATGTATTTTGGGTCGTATGTATGGGGCATCTATTTCGGATGTACCCTCGTGGTCCTGTTGTGGACACGTGAACTTTTCACAGTTTGGTTTAGTTGGTGATGCAGGCGGCTTTCATTACGCGTTAATTATTGCTGCCTTTTATCCTTCTGATGAGGTAAGCTGTATGTTTGCTGACGTTCCCAGCGTATTTTTCTTCACTTAGTGAAGTTTTTTCTGGGTCCGTGTCAGGCTTCCCGGGGTTGGGAAGTTTTTCGCTTCGGTGGTGTGTTGGCGGTGGTTCCTGTTGTGATATTCCAGTGTGTTTATATTCCAACTATTTTGAGCCCGTCTACCTAGGCCTAGCCAGCCGCTCGTAGCTTTGCCACATGTCTAGTGTTATTATTTATTTTATAAATATGCCCTACTGTGTCATGTGTATCCGGGTTTTAGTTGTGTATTGGCTAATTCCTCGGACTATATTTGTTTCCTGGTTTAGTTGTGTATTGGCTAATTCCACGGATTATGTTGTGACCTTGGTTAGTCGTGCGTGTCTCTCCTCGGGTCGTATTGTTCAGATGGTGTCTGTTCTGGGTGGGGTTTGCCTTCCGGCGGGTTTTTTCTCGGTTTCACCGTGGAAAAACCTGACCGATGAGCAGTGTTAGGCCACACGTGGTTGTTAACACTGGCTGGTTCCCCGGCGGGGGAGGTGTCTGTGGCTCTCCAGGACTGCGTATCTGTGGGTGCCTGGTTTCAGGCCTCCTTTATTCCCGGCGGGATGGCTGTACCCATCCTTACATATATATTTAGTTATATATAAAGAAACTATGTTCGTGAGAACACTTGTTTTTTATAGGTTTTTCTACCTGGTTTAACAAACCACGGGGAAAACCTAGCTGTTGTTTAGGCGTTCCTCCCCGGCGATCTTTTACAAAGTAGTGGGGTCAGGAACTTGTGGGGTTAACTTTTAGACTTCTCACCCGGCGGGTACACCTTAGCAGGGTGGGATAAAACGACTTAGGTCTCTTATAGTTAACCAATCCATGTGAGTGATACTCTGCGTATCGCCGCCTTTACTCTTACGGCATTGAAGGATCAGTGAGGTTTAACCAAATCGATTTCCACACCCGGCGGGTGTCCCTAAGTTTAGGAACTAAGGAATTTATAAAACAAATTCAATTTCGATTAACCTTAATTGGGTGATACTTTCAGTATCGCCGCCTTCTATTTTTACGACGATCGTTTGGGACAATTCGTTAAAAAATCAGATCTCGTATTCCTGCCCTGGGCTATTCTACTAAAATATTTCAAGGGCCGGCGTCTTTATGAGGGGGGGCTTTGTTACAAAATTGAATCTTGAGACAGTCACCACCTCCTACAGACTATAAGTGCCATTCTGGACCATTATATCAGAGGGTATTCTTCATGTTCTTAGCTAAGAAGACTTGTTTAGCCTCTTTATACCCAGCCGCGTGGCGGGATGTGTTAGCTGTGTCTTTGCATCCCGTTACCCGGCGGGATATTAACACTTGTATGCGAACACTTGGGTTAACCTTATGAGCATTAATTCCTGGAAATTTTCTTTATTTTTCCAGAGCTGAGCTCCGGCGGACCAATACAGACCCGGCGGTAGTTCCTCTCACCAGTCTCTGTCATGGCTAATGTCACCCCAGTTTTTGCCCTGTGCATTACCCCTACTTGCGCGGGTATCCCATTTTTGCACATACCCTTTGCATAAGGTGTGTTAGATGTCTAGACCGTTCAAGGGGTCTCTGGGTTACAAGTAATTGTTCTTTTTGCTCCCAATTAACTAATAAAGTCCTGTGTGACAATGACAAGACCGCGGCGGTAGCATTGAGAGAGGTCAGACAACAAATGTCGGCCTACACTACCATTGTCGCACATAAGTCACTTCAATGTGACAACGTCCCACTTTGGGATAAGTTGCTGTCAGAGCACCCTCCCCCTAAACGTACCTCTAGAGTAAGGGGTTTTAAGCCGACAGAGACTAGCCAGGATTCTGTATCGTCTGTGGAGACGTTTAAACGCCCGAGAGAGCCTACTCCCCGGCAGCCACCTCCTCGTCGCAGGCGAGATCGAGGTCAAGGTCTCCCTCAGACAACGGTCTTCAAGTCGGGCCTCTTCCCCGGCTAGTAAGAAGTGCAAGACTAAAGCTTCCCCCAGGGACCATGGTGGTGATCCGTCCAAACCTAGGTCCAGTTCGCGGTCACACCGTAGCCATAAATCCTCCAAAAAGGATTCCCATAAGAAGTCCTCTCGACATTCTTCTAAGTCTAGTGCATCTCATCGTACCTCTACACCTGACAATGTTTCTGTTACAGCCTCAGAGTATAGTGAAGCGCCTGTCCCTAAACAAGATTTACCTATTGATATTTTAACCCTAGAAATGGAGAGTTCAGGATATTCAATAATTGAGAATGTTTCAGACTCTCAAGAGAGTGTAGGCCAGAGCCTAGGTGTTTGGCGTTTTGCTCAGCCAGGGTCTGTCCATCCACGTCCGACTCATACGAGTCACACAGTAGCCGAGGTCCACAGGGACGCGGCGCCCCATCCTCTATCCCTGATTTATCTTGGAAACAAGGTGCCCCTGCCTCGGCGGGGTCTTCTCAGGAGGATCGGGAGGGACAAGATGAAGTGTCATTAATTTCAGATAGGGAAGGACAAGGGTCAGGCTCAGGCCTGGACGCCGCCCATGATATACTAATTCACCTGAAAGTTCTGCACCTAACCAGTTTGTTACAGCACAAGAAATTGATGGGTTACTTACTCATGCTCTATCAAAATTCTTTAATCAACAACGAGAAAACCCCACAATGGACTTGGGGGCTCCCTTGACAGGTTCTGCGGTACGGCCTCTGATAACGTCAATCGATTTATCTAAGATTCCTAACCCTCCTACTTTGTCACCGGCAGGGAGCTCTAAGCCAGCTACGGCGGCTTTCACTACGTCAAATGTCAGGGTCATTACGGATGTTAATCCACCCCCTCTAGACAAAGCGCCTCTTAGAAAGGTAGCTATGCCCCTGCTTTATGGGCCAGACGAGTCATGGGTCCCTTTGAACCCCTCTAAGCCAGAGCTTGCCCAGCCTACCTTGTCAGGGGAACTCCCGGTACCAAGTGAGTGGTTTATCCAGGGAAATAAGTCTAAGAAATTAAGGGCATTGGATGCCTTGGGTAAGGTTTTGGATGTAAATATCAAGGCTATACCTAGTTATTATTATCAGGATTATTTTGTTTATGCATCTAAGCCTGCTTTACCCCCTGCCTCAGCTTCAAAACTTTTTTCAGACTGGTCTAAGCTGGATGGGTTTAATGATATTAAGGCTCTGTTGGCTATTACTCCTGAACTAGATTTACAGACCGTCACAGACGAGACAGCTAATCCAGTGTTGAAGGTGGGACAGTTAGGACCAGGACCTTGGGTGGATTGGGAGGTAGAGGCTCAGAACTTTGCTACCACTTTCACTTCTAAATCTTCCCACCAGATCCCTCAGGATACACATTCATGGTTCTCATGCCGGTAGGTTCTGCCGGCGGAGTTCCGTCAGCTTTATTTTCCTTTTAGCTGCCCCTAAGATTAATCTTTGTGAACTAAAGGAACCTTTCATTACCCCTACCCCTTCTCACCTAGACAGAGAATTTAGGCTTAGGGGAAAAGCTTTCCGCCTGTTTTCACAGTACATAGTTTCTCAACAGGTGGCTAAGTCTTTACTCAGGTCTACTCAGGCAATCGCAGACGCGGATGCTCGAAGATCAGTTGAATTATCCCGGCGTCTGATTCTTCAGTCGTCAATTCAATCCTTAGGTGACATACGCACAGCCTTACTTGAGGCGGTGCGAGCACGACAGGATCTTAGAATGTCATTAGTTCGCAAGCTGCCTGATCGCATTGCTAACCAGGTGGTTATGTCCCCAGTACTTACACCTTCTTTAATGTCCCCTGATGTATGGCGAACAGTGTTTAACATGGCACAGGCCGTGAAGCACAGTCCCGCACAGGCTAAGAAACCCGCATTTAACTTCCCCAAACCTAAGCCTCCTACTAAAGCTCAGCCAGGGGGTTCTAAGCCGTTTCTTCCGCCTAAGTCCTCCCAATCCCCCCTGGGTCAGTTCAGGCATAGACAGAGAGGGTTTTCAGGAGGGCCAGTCTTCGGCCCACACCAGCCAGCCGGCGAAGCGGCCAACACCACCAAACCACCATCAAAAAACTAAAGTCTTTCTCACTCCCAGTGCCTACTTTAGAGCCGGAGGAACCGAGGGAAGTACAGCCGGCGAACCCTTGTCTGCTAACTGGGTCGTTCCGAACGTGTCACCAAGCATGGCCGTTAAAAACATGGGCACGGATGGTGGCACGCAAAGGCATCACTTGGCAGTGGCTCCGGCGACCTCGCTTACGTCAGCCGACAACGGCAAATTGTGTTTCATTAGAGGTGGAGCTGCTGGTCCAGGAGATGATTGCCAAGAATGTCATCATCCCGGTACCCCCAGATTACCCTGTATTCACTTCAAAACTGTTTTGGTTCCCAAACGGGACAGTGTTCAGATGAGGCCGGTCGTAGACCTGTCGTATCTGAATCTTCACATTTACAACGAGTCTTTCAAAATGTTAACAGTTCATCAAATCAGGCTAACACTTCCGCCGGGTGGCTGGATGTGTTCCCTAGACCTGACAGACGCCTATTGGCACGTGTCGGTCAACAAAAGATTTCAAAGGTTTCTGGCCTTGAGGATCAGGCACCAAAATTTTGTTTTTCAAAGGATGCCGTTCGGTTTGAACCTAGCACCTCGATTATTCACAAAATTAGTCAGGCAAGCCCTGATGCCATTGTTAAAACAGGGAATCAGAGTGTTGTGGTATCTAGACGACTGGCTGGTGGTGGCAGAGACACAACAATTATGCATAAAACATGTCAATATCATTTTAAATCATGTCAAAACTCTAGGCTTCAAGGTAAATCTGGTAAAGTCAAACCTTGTTCCCTCAAGAGTAATTCAGTGGATAGGGCTGGTCTGGGACACCGCCGCTCTCACTCTGAGTCAGAGTGTGGACAATCGCAACAGGTTTCGCAGGAAACTGTTCAGGTTTCTTCACAGTCTGACTACGACACGAAGAGTCTGGGAGTCTCTGGTCGGCTCTCTCAACTGGATTCAGCTAACTGTCAAGTTGGGCCGGTTGAAAGTAAAACGATTAATATTGGAGGGCAACAAATATTTCCCACTCTTACCGGCGGGAAAATTATGGCCCATACCAAATTAATCCACACCTTACTAGCGGTCTGGGCGAAGAGGGAAACATTGCACTCAATCATGTCATGGACCTCTCCTCCTCCAACGGTATGGGTAGACACGGATGCGTCAGGCACCATAGGGTGGGGATTTCAGTCAAATCAGGGGCACCAGGGTCAGGGACTTTGGTCCCACTTAGAAATCGCTCACATAAATGTCAAAGAGTTACTAGTCCCATTGTATTTCCTTCAGGCTCACGGCTCGGCGTTACGGGGCAAGTCAGTGGCCTTCAGAATGGACAATCTGAATGCAGTTCACTGTATTCAGAAACAAGGGTCAACGAGGTCAAGGAAGTTGCTACTCGTGTCGGAAGAGATTTTTGTCCTAGCCACCAGTCTAGATATTTATCTTCACGCATCTTATCTCCCAGGCGTAGCGAACGTCTGGGCAGACGCTCTGTCCCGGAGACAGAGCACGACAGTAGAATGGGAGCTCAAGCAACCCATTTTCGACCTAATGATTGCGGAGCTCTCCCATCCACAAGTGGATCTTTTTGCGTCCGAGGAGACTCACAAGCTCCCTCTATACCTCACCCGCCGGACGATAACGCCGGCAGGGGGGCCAGACGCCCTAGTGACAGACTGGAACAGATGGAGCTCCATCTATCTGTTTCCACCGCCAGATGCGTCACTAATGTGCCACGTAGTGAACAAACTACGAGTTTATCGAGGCTTAGTCTCGCTAATCGCGCCCCTGTGGCCGGCGCAGGTGTGGTGCCAGCAGTTATTAATGTGGTGCCCGGACCCGGTATCGCTCCCGGTCAGGTACTTCCACTTAGACACGATTGGCAACCTAGAGACCTCGCTGACTTTTGCATTATGGACATTCAGGAGGCCAAGTGGCTAGCACCATACGGTAGGGATGTGACCAATAAATTGCTCAATCAATATACTCAGTCTACTAAGCGACAATATCAATCTCATTGGAAAGCTTTTACTTCTTGGATTGTTAGAACGGAACAAACTGTACCCTCAGTGGCATTGGTTTTTAATTACTTGAACTATCTGTTTGAGCAGAAACGTTTATCTGTGGTTACTCTGAAGAATCACTTAACTGCGATTAGAGTGCCCTTTTTCGACCTTACAGGTCTATCCATACCGGTGGCGGAGGAAACAGGATTTATGAGAGCGTGTTTTAAACTCCGCCCACCTCCCCGTCAGCTCATGCCTACTTGGTCTCTGGACAAAGCTTTGTCTTTACTTCATTCTCGTCTGTATCAAAATACTGCAGACTTTGCTTTAATCTTAAAGAAAGCAGTTTTCCTTTTGGCTTTGGCCACCGGAAACAGAGTGTCTGAGCTGGCGGCGATGAGCAACACACCTAATTGTCTTAGGTTTGGTAGACTTAATGATTCCATTTCCATTGCACCCTCCCCGGCGTTTGTAGCCAAGAATGAGCATAGTGCACACGTGTTTTCTGAATTCACGGTGCCGGCGTTAAAAAGGGGAAAGGTGCATCATAATTTATGTCCAGTGCAAGCTCTAACCAAATATTTAAGAATAGCTCCTCATAACCCCCAAGGTGCTTTATGGGTAGCGAGTACGGGTAAACGCTTACTTAAACGGCGATTAGCCTCTCTTCTGGTAGAAGTCATTAAAGAGAGTAATCCCGGCGTTGTGGGTAGGGCCCACGATTTACGCAAGTGGGCGGCCTCTTTACGTTTCCTGAAAAACTTTTCAGTTGAAGATATTGCGTCCACACAGTTGTGGGCGTCTAATCATACGTTTCTCTCTAGATACTTGTCAGTTGCTCTAGACAAACCTTCCTTACCATGTATAGCTTTAAGGCAGAGGGTCTAGGTGGCCCTGTAGTCACTTATGTTTATTTTCAAGGAAAGGGGGGGGGGGGGGGTGCAGTCAGTTGACATAGGACACCCTAGACCCCGCCGGAGTATGAGAACTGTGATACAATTTAAGGTGGAAATGTGATATGAAAATTTCTCTGAGAGAAATTGTGCTAGTACAAAGTTTAGTACAAAACAACAGTGTTGTTATAGTAGTTTTAGCTGCGAAAGCAATGTAACATTAGTTCAATGGAGTTCATTAGCAATTGATCTCCACATGTATTTTGGGGTTTATGATGTGCACATATAAACTTATAACTTATTATTTGTCACCACTCGTTGAGTGGGGTGCCTTTTGTAACTACAGATCTGTGTTCAGAATCTTCAGGGTTACCTATTTTTGTCAGGCAGGCTTCTTTGAAGCACGCACCTGCCTGAACCCCCTTTTTCTTGTATATTTCCGGCGTACGCCGTATTAAATACATTTTTCAAAAGTAAGAATACTATGTGGTTGTTTTTATTATCTGCTTTTCTAGAGTTATGATATGATTACGAATGTCCCCCTCCAGTCTTAGATATCAGGCATGTTCGTCAATGATGGAGGGGCCACTAATAAATTATAGGTTTGACTCCTGTAAGGAGATAAGAAAAACCTAATATTTAGTAGTGCCCCCGTAATCATTGACGACTGGGGCCCTCCCGACCGTCCCCTTCCCATTCGTTGATGTATTAAGGATTTTGGTTTACTTGATATGTCAGTGAAGGAGGAATGACGCCTGGATCAGCGTCTGGTCAGAAATCCACACAAGTACATCCACGATATGATGGAAAGCTTATTGGATAGTTATTCTTATTTTCTTTTTGTTTTTATTTTTTACGAAGTTTTTTCGTAGTGAGAACCCAATTCATAATGACTGAAGCCATGAGTGAGGTCGCGTGCGCTCATGATGAAGGCTCCTCAGTTTTTTAAATGCTCTGCGCGGTAGATTCAAACTACGGCGGATTAGTGTTTGAAGAGGATGCCTTATGTAATAGGCATGTTCGTCAATGATTACGGGGCCACTACTAAATATTAGGTTTTCCTAATCTCCTTACAGGAGTCAAACCTATAATGTACACTAAAAAAATATTATATATATGACGAAAATATGTACATTTTTCGCTACCCTGCCAAACTTCTATCACCCTGAAGAAATTTGTTTGTATGAATGATGTTGTGACTGATATAATTTTGTAGTAACATTACCAGAGACAATATCCACCAAAGGAAATTTGTTACACTTTTATAACGCTCTAGCTAGAACAGTATCATTTAACCGATTGTGTTTAAAAAAAAAACGTGCTAACTTCGGACATGGAACAAAACAATCGTTTTTTATTATTTGCCCTATGAAAATATCATTCATAATACTTGTCCATCATTAACATGGTGGTAAAAGATCAAATAATCATTCTCTGAGTCCAAAAACCCATAAAAATATGATATGCTAACCGATTTATGTATTTCGGATAATTCTGGATATATAATATATATAAATTAGGAGAGACATATATCTTGTCCAAATTTTTTTTTATCTGCCGAAAGAAACACCAACAAATACGTTAGGCCTATACCTATACAAATGCTCAAATTCATAAAAGTGTATAAATATGCAGTGATATAGTATACATACCTATATATTTTCACTAGGCCTAGTTAATTTTCGAGTTATTGATTAGACAGCATTGGTTATTTTTCCTGCTCAATATTTTCTAAGAGTGAGCTCAATGCCTAACGAGAACAGATCCAAACAGAATATATGTTAAACATCGTTTATAACCCCCTACTATACTGATTATACAGGCATAAAAGTATTGACTGTGCATTTTCCACTAAAACATCGAACAGGAATAAGCAGCAATAATAAAATATTCATATAAAATAGTAGGAGCCGAAAAATGAATGAAATAAGGCCACGAACGTACATCCGAAGTTCTCCTCGCTTTGTCCGGAGTTATCCTAGCTTTCTTGGCAATCATTTTCCATAAGAAATCACCGTATGTCCGAAGTAATCCATACATGTCCGAAGTTGTCAACTTAGATTACGGCGCACGATCACCATACATCACTTGACCTAGTTAAATCTCTATAATGTGTTTACACTCAAGAAAAATTGTTAAAAAACATCGAAAAATTTCCGAAGTTACCCCAGTTTACGGTACACACCCTCTTCCCTTCCTAAGATGACTACAGTATGCTAACCGTTTCCTCAGCAATACTGACTGAAAATGCCCAAATATATTGCATGTCCTTTTCAGATTTATCTAAAATATGTAAAATTACACCAAATACCAACTACAGTAGCACTGAAATCAATAAAACACACTAACAGGATAAATAAATGGAAGAAATACTCCAAAAGATTAATATGTTAACCCTTTACCCAGCAATACTGACTGAAAATGCCTAAATAGATTGCATGTGCTCTTCAGATTTATACATACATACATTCGTAAATAACATTTTAAAACTGAATGCTCCACACATATGTGCAGTTTCAGTCTCTTGTCCTAATGGCGGCGTTTCAGGCAACCCTGTTAAGAGCTTAATTTACTTGTCAAGTTTTTAAATTTTAGATCGGCACGTATAGTCCGATCCCAGGTCTTACTCGGTCCACCCCTTGGTGCAGCTCCCTCCACAATCGCAGACCTGCATCTTTTCACCCAATTTTGTTCATCCATTCTCTCCACATGTCCATACCATCCCAGTTTACTTGTACGCATCTCCTCGCTAATACTCTTTATACCTAAACGTCTCCTCAGCTCATCATTTGTTATTCTGTTGACATCCTCTATCTGAAATATATAAAATTACACCAATTACCAACTACATTACCAACAAATTTAATAAAGTACACTAACAGGATAAAGAAAATGTAAGAAATAGCCCTAAAGATGAATTTATCTATCTATCTATTGACGGACGCCTTGATCCCCGAAGGATTGGCCACGAACGAAACACCCCTATGCACCTCTGTCCCCCGTCGGTCGACACCCCTCCTCCCATTCAGCACCGCTTTCACGCATATACTTCTTAACTCCATGATCTCCATCCTTCCACCTCTCTCTCGGTTTATTTCTCCCTCTGTCCTTCCACCTCACTCGTACACTCTCTTAGTTATTCTCTCGCTTCCCATACGTTCCACATAGGCGAATCATCTCAAGGTGTTCTTTTTCGCACTTTCCAGTACATTCACACCACACCTCTCTCGTACTTCCTCATTCGTCTGTCTATCCCTCCATGTAACTCTGCACACACTTCTCAAGTAACTCATTTCCATCCCTTTCACTCTTGGTTTGAATCTCTCCAACAACGTCCATGCTTCGCTTCCGTAAGTCAGTGTCGGGATTACCACACTGTCATGCAAGGACTTCTTCAGTTCCATGCTGACCACCCTATTTCTTGTTACTGCTTTCAGCATTCCTACAACCCTCTTCCCCTGTTGCACCCTCTCCCACACTTCATCCATACTCCCATCTTTACTCTGTACACTGCCAAGATACTTAAATGAGCTGACAATCTCCATAGCCTGACCGTTCAACTTCACCTCACACTCTGTGGCTTCACCCCTTTCGAAGACCATAACCTTGCTCTTCCTCGCATTTACCTTCAGATTCCATTTTTTGCACACTGTTCCAAACATATTTACCAGACCCTGCAACTCCCATTCATATCGTCAGCAAACAGCAGTACACAAACATCCACTGCTCTAACTTGAATTTCTTTTATGACTCCATCCATATATATATATATATATATATATATATATATATATATACAGTATGCAGGAAAATCCACAAGGAAAGAAGAAAAACACGGAGTCCCAAGCGCTTTTGTGTATTATTACATCTTCAGGGGAGGTCAGACAGACACGTGTTGCTGTGACTTTATTGCATATATACAGTATATATATATATATATACTGTATATATATATATATATATATATATATATATATATATATATATATATATATATATATATATATACCGGTATATATTTAACAACCATGGGGACATCATATACCCTTGCTTTAACCCAACATTCAGATCAAAGAAGTAGCTCTGTTCATTCTCCACACATACTGACGCCTTTGCACCCTCATAATTATATACTCCACACTACTTTCAGCCGGGGCTGTTCAGCCAGGCTGCCTAGGGAACAATAACAACAACAACTGCTTTCAGCAACTTACCATCTGCTCCGTATATGCTTCCTTACCTTATCAGCGATACACCAACATCCACTGCTCTTCCTTGTATTTCTTTTATGACTCCATCCATATACTGTATAAATATAGAACAACCATCGGGACATCACACACCCTTGCTTTACCAAACATTCAGATCAAAGAACTCCTTCAGTTCATTCTTCACACGTACTGATACCTTTGCACTCTCATACATACTCTTCACTGTTTTCAGCAACTTGCCATCTACTCCATATATTCTCAGTACTTTCCACATACCTTCTCTATCAACTCTGTCATTCCACTCGTTGCCTTCCCTTATTAGTGGTACACCAACATCCACTGCTCATCCTTGCATTTCTTTTATGACTCCATCCATGTACAGTACAGTATATATTGAACAACCACAGGGACATCACACACCCTTTCTTTAACCCAAAATTCAGATCAAAGAACTCGCTCTGTTCATTCTCAACACATACTGGCACCTTTGCACCCTCATACATGCTTTTCACTGCTTTCAGCAACTTGCTATCTGCTCCGTATATTCCAAGTACTTTCTACATACCGGTACCTTCTCTATCAACTCTGTCATAGGCCTTCTCCAAGTCCATGAAGGCAGCATACAACTTTTGTCCCTTCTCAAGATATTTCTCCACAACATATTTCAGGGCAAATATCAGAGCTACACATCCTCTTCCCTTCCTCTGATGAATACTGTATGTTAACCGTTTCCCCAGCAATACTGACTGAAAATGCCCAAATATATTGCATGTGCCCTTCTGATTTATCTAAAATATGTAAAATTATACCAAATACCAACTACATTAGCACACAAATCAATCAATCACAGAAACAGGATAAAAACATAGAATAAATACCCCAAAAGATGAATACCGTACGTTAAGCCTTTCCCCAGCAATACTTACTGAACATGCACAAATAAATTGCATGTGCTCTTCAGATTTAGCTGAAATATGTAAAATTACACCAAATACTAACTACATTAGCACAAAAATCAATCAAGCACTTTAACAGGATAAATAAAATGGAAGAAATAGCCCAAAAATGAATTTATCTGTAGCCTTCCGGTATATATTGCCGGACACCTTGATCCCCGAAGGGGTGACCACGAATGAAACGCCTGCGTATTTCAAGCTCGCTTGAGTTATCACTCGATTGTCTTTTAGAGCTTTTTGGCCTGGGGTAATTACCACACCATCGTGTCATAAGGAGTTTGAGGGGGTTAAATTGCTTGATATATAGAGGAAGAGGAATGCCAAGTAAAGCTAAACAAAAATATATAGGATATTTTTAACATGAGGTTGCTTATAATAATTTGTACCTCTGTAGTTTCTCCATGGCTAACCAAAAAGGTCACATTCCTAAAAAGCCCCAACCAAAAAGGCCAAGCTTCTGTACAGAAAAAAGGCCACACACCATTACCCTTATGGTGACCCTATCAAATAATCAAAACAACCACACTTCTTAACCCAATTCCCGCGGGGCCCCTCATATGACTGAGACAATTTTCCGGCTATTTTGTAGCCTGTGAGCCAGGCCAGCTTTTGCAAGCAGCACGGATGGACGTCAGCCGGAGCCTACAGGCCCTGCCACGACACTGAGGTTTGTGTGAGAGAGAGCTCACTTATGTGCAGCGTCACACATAGCGAAAACAGAAAATAATTGGTAATTTTTAGCGATTTCGCCTATAGGATTTGGTAATTTTTAGCAATTTTGCCCTTCGTTTGCAAGATCCTTACAAGAAAACCAGATGTCGTACAGGGATGATTCAGGAGTAATTTGAAAGCTATTACCGTACTTTCACGAATACATAATTGTATTACGCTCTGGCTTTTGCTTATGCATGAAAATGAGCAGGGAATGAAGGCAATTTCGGGAAATTATGCCTACTCGTACAGGATTAATAGCTTTAACCAAAATGGTCACACTCCTTAATGGTCTAAGTGGCCATAGCCAAAATGGCTACACTATATTCCTTCTGTACTTTCTCCATGCCCGATAAGATACATGATATTTTGATATATGTAACACAGCCCTTGTATCCAACACAATACCCTCTGTGCAACCCCGCTCGAACCCTGCACAACGTTGCTTGCAACTTTAATTATCATTATTATTATTATTATTATTGCAGCTCTAAACTTATTATTATAATTTTACCTATATATAGTATATTTTGCATATATTGTCAATGCAAAAGGTGCTTGTCAAAATACTATGTGATTCGCTTGGGTAGATATGTTCAGTGTTAGTTTATGAACCTTTTTGTTTTGGTCCTTATACAACACCACTACTTTCCCACGTATTGCGAGTTTCATAAGTGATATTTATTATAGTTACTATATGTGATATTACCAGCGTACGTACGAGGGACCTCTCATAGTTAAAGGACAGGTTCTTGGTTTAATCAATCATCCAATCAATGGGGCCATACGCCGTGACAGCGCATAGCTGCACTCACCCTCTGACTCCACCTCGGTGGATCCTCCCGGGTGAGCCTCCAAGTGTCTGCCTGGCCCACATCAAATATCTTCCCCTAGGCCTCCTTCACTCAGGGCTGTCTTGTTGTAGAAACCACCTGGTGAGCATGGTCTGCTTCAGGGAGGCGAACCACATGCTCATATAGCCAAAGTAGCCACTCATGGACCATGCAACTAATATATCTGCAAAGACAGAGTACCGGTACCAAAGGAGTTGATGTGTCTCTTCAACTCGCTGTTAAGTGCCCATGTCTTGCATCCATATAATATAACGGAGAGCACCAACGACTTAAAGATCCGCAGCTTCGTCCTTCTCCACAGGTATCGACAATGCCATATACTTTTGTTGAGTGAATCTATGACTCGATATGCATAGCCGAGGTGACGATTGACATTGTAGCCCGACTCACCACTATTATGGATCACGCTACCAAAATATGTAAATTTATCGAAGATCTTTAAGCCCTCACCACATGCATGAACAGATTGCACTGCATCATCCAATTAGTCATTAATGCTTGGACTTTGGTCTTAGTCCAAGAGACCTTTAAACCCAATGGCTCGGACTCCTCAAGGGCCAATCTGAAAACATCTAATATCTCCGCTAGGATTAGTGCGTCATCTGCAAAGTCAAGATCTGTGATCCTGAACTTGCTGATGTCTGCTCCGCAGTAAATCCGCCCAACTGTCCGGCCCAGGAACTAGTCCATACAAGTGTTGAAAAGTGTAGGCGCTAGAAGACCCCCGTTTCATACCGGAAGAAGAAGGGTTTCCCCCACCACACTTCACAGCACTATCTGTTCCTATATACTGTAGAGTCCAGGTACCAGGTAAACAATAGCCTTGGGAATCCCGCGTAACCGCAGTAGCTCCCAGTGTGTCGCTTGGTGCACCGAGTCAAATGCCTTCTTGAAATCAACATTGACTGCAAGCAGCCCTTTTTTAAACTCAAGTTAGCATTCCACGAGTGCCTGGAGAACCAGAATCTGGTCAATTGTTGATTTCTTGGGTGTAAATCCAGATTGCTCAGGTCTCTGCTCCTTTAGCAGGTGGTCTCAGATGCGCACCAGCAAAATATGGGCGAAATCCTTGCTTGGCACACTGAGCAATACTACCACGGTAGTATTGCAGTCTTGATCCCCCTTTCCCTTTCCAGATAGGGGTGACCAGACCCCTTCTCCAGTCAAGAGGAATGGTACCTGTCTGCCATACAGCTGTCAGGACTGCATGTAACCCATGGAACATGGACTCAACCCCAGCTTTCAATATTTCTCCAGGAATGCCACAAATTCCAGGAGCCTTCCCACCCTTCAGCTTAGCTACGGCCACCTTTACCTCGGCAAGGGAGGGAGGGTCTTCTTTAATTGTTTGATCAGGCACTGGTGGTTGGACATCCACTAGAAGAAACTGTCCGTTGGGAGCTCTGGCCATTTACAACTGCTCAAGGTATTCAGCCCAGCGGGTTCTGCACTCATCATCACTAGATGCGAGTTGGCCATTCACCATCCGAACTGAAGTAGCTTGGGTGATAGGCTTAGAGCGGAGTCTCTTCAGGGCTCGGTAAGCAGGCTGAAGGTCATTTGCAGAGAAACGTCCCTCGACCTCCTTAGCGATTCCCTGACATACCTTTCTTTGTCTCTCCCCAGGGAAGTTCTCGCTCTGTGAGACAGAGCCCTGTGCGGATACATATCTCCATCCAATCTGGCAGTACAACCCTCTTCTATTATGCCCAGCGTCTCACCCAATAGGAAGCCTCTCCTTGACCCCAGTTTGACACCAATGCATTCATCAGCTGCGGACAGGGCTCGACGTTTAAAGTTTTCCCACAATTCTACAGGATCCTCTAGGGAGTCAAGTGAGTCAAACCGGTTCGAGACTGCCACTGCATACTCCCTTGCACACTCCTCATCCTTGAGCCTCTCAAGATGAAACCCAGGGGGATAACATTTTGAGATTTTTCTGGTTTTGAGTCGTAGCTTCAGTGTAGCAACAACAAGCCTGTGGCCGGTAGTAATGAACTCAGCACTCCTAAAGACCCTGCAGTTCTGGAGGGTCCTCCAACAAGTGCTTAAGAGTATGTGATTGATCTCCTTGGCCACACCACCAGCATTGCAGTACCAAGTCCAGCAGTGTAGACCTGGTCTCTGAAACCAGCACCCATCAATCCTAAGCTTCCTGCACCTTGCAAAGTTCAGGAAGAGAACACTGTTGACATAGCTGGTGACAGAGCCATGAGGACCGATAGATACCTCGTAGCCAGCCTTATCTGTACCAGTAATTGCATTGAAGTCCCCAAGGAAAACGAGTGTGTCCCGTGGGTGGCACTGTTCAACAAGAGAGGCAAACTTGGTTAAGTGCCCCATTAATTACTCCTTCCATTAGTCTACCATAGCACAGTTGGAATGTATGTACTATTGTGGACATAAGTCCTGCTACACCTACCCGGCAGAGAATCGCGAATTGTGTTGGTAACATTGCTGTACCCACCGCCCCCACTCCTTCCCCACTCTACCACCCTCATTCAGCCAAGCCCTCCCTCCTTCTTTCTTTCCTGTTTCACGTCTATAAGCCCCTCCCCCTGGCTTGTTTCCACCACTGTGACTACAACCAGGGCCCGGACTATAACCAAAGTATGATAAATATCATGATAACCTCTGGCTCCTTCCTTTCTCTCATTTATCGCTCTATCATCGTTGTTATGTATGTTTCTGCATGCTTTCCAAATCTTCTTCCTAAAAATGAAATAACATATGGTTAAAATAGCAATAGGCTAACTAGCTTATGTTCATATTTGCCATTATTTTTATATATACCTACCTCAATATAAAGTTTTATGATTCATTCGAATATGTAAGTAGCCTATATTGACGATATAATGTTTTCTAACTCAGAAACAATTGAAGCTTGAATATACTTTTGCATTCTCATATTTAAATTAAGTTATGATTAATTAAGCCCATATATTCCATTATATGGAGTAAGCATGTATTTCACTGTTAAAATATACAGTATATACAGTATTATTAAAAGAGATCATTGACCCACACATAAAATGGGTTCCTTGATTCAATGCATTGAAAATTTAAAGTTAAAAATATATGGTTACGTGTGTATTCTCAATACAGTCAACCCACCTTCCCCTTAACTACGGTAGCTCACACTAATCTATTCATATTTCGTAAATAATCAACTCAAACACACGGCCACACACATTAATGTATCATTACATTACACATAGTTCATGTTATTTTCTTACTTGAGGAGATTTGGCGTCTTTTGACTGCCTCAGCGAGCGCTGCTCCCTCCGAGATTAACCCCTTCCGTACCAGGGTTCCTTTTAATTTTTATTTAGCTATATTTTAGCAATTGTATCCAGCTAATGAAGGATCTGTGGTATTAGAAGGGTTAAATAGATGGTATAAAGCCGTTTAACTATTACACTTCCTCTTACTGAATAATAATGTTAATAAATAACTATACTCCATTCACTGGAGAGGGTGAGATTAAAGTATTGGGAGAGGCCACATGTAAGTGGTGAAGGGAGTACTACGGTTCTCCCTCCTTCCGAGTGGATAGATGGACCCACGAGAGCGGGTCTGGTTCTCCTTGTCCCTTCGATTAACATAAACAAATGCAGAAGTGCAGTTCAGTCAAATATAATATTGGATTGCATGTATGTTAATTTACACCAAATTAATTTCGACTCTGTTTCATCATAACGTTGAGCCAATAATTATATGGTATGAAATTTGTGTATCTTAAATATGGCAGTTGACACTAATTATTAAGTCGAACATAAGACGGTGGAAATTTGTAAGACGAAACAGACTACAATTCCTTAAATATGACACATTTATAGAACTAATATTTATATATCTATATTAATCACGTGTTATGTAGCTTAAGGGATATCGTTCCGTTGCAGGTGAATTTCTATATCATAGAGCAGAGAACCTTGGTGAATCTTAGCTAGGTCATAAATAGAGACATTTTATTAACCCTTTTGGTACCGGGGACATCTCATATATATTTCACTACAGCTATATTCAGACTATTATATGTAGATAAGGAAGGGGCTGTGGTAGCTAAGGTGTTATTTGCGATAGTTTGTAGCATTTCAAATAGTAGTTGCCCTTCTTTAGCTTAATACAGTCGTTTAATATTTGCCTGAATATTATCATGATGAAAACAATATCACCGGTACTGAATGAGTTAAACCTCATAATCGTAGCGATAATTGGATAGGGAGATTCATGTCCATACCATTATAATAAAACACCAACCAAGGAGAGTAATACAAAACCAACACCCTAATGATTCATGAAGTAGGATATAGATGTAATGGTTAAGGAATCTTGTAAATAATGAACACGTGGGAATTCACCTAATGTAAATAAGATTATTGTTGTTCCTTTATTACTTTTAATATTTAATAACCAGTTAGTCTTACAATAAAACATTGAATTATTATTTATTGTAATGATAATAAAATTATGGCTGTCCTCCAAAGAGATTAGATTTACACTGGAGTGGTAGAGGTATTGTTAAACACGCAGCGGAATTGTTTTGCGTTTGATTATCGTCTTGTCCAACAATAAGATTACCGGTAAAGTGTTTGGGTTGCCCATGCAACACGTCATTAAACTAAGAGCACTATTGATATAGCCTTATTTATATACGGTGGCATATATTTGTAAACTTTTTTTCCTAAATATTTTTGTTTTGTATATATTACTATAGCTGTATACACCATGAATTTGCTGAATATATTTCCTAATCCAATATTTCCCAAATTCATGCTGTGAAAATTAAATTCGAGGGTTGGTTACATATAAATCACCGGTAAATTTTTCTTTCTTCCACGTGAAATTAATAGATATAGATAGATAGATATACAATTGTCACGTGTTCGTATATAGCTTATACGCGAAGAGTGTTCACGTTGGGCCGAACCTGTTATAATACCAGGAACAAAACATAATTAAGAATATAATAAAAACAAAATATATAGAATCACTTTTTCGCTCTGGGTTTATTTACCGTACTTAAGGGGAGGTATTTAGTTTGTTCCCTAGACCTCCACCAAGCTTAAAATTACACCCCCTTGAGAGTCCCTTTCAAGATAAATTTGTACATTTTTCGGTAGAAAAATTTCCCGGCCGAAGGCCGGTTCCTCTTAAATTACAGGCTCGCTATCGCTCGCCAGGATAAAATCGACACCTGAATTGCAGGAAAGGTCCTAATATGGGGTGAAAGTTCTTAAAATCGCTAAACTAATGGGGCAAACGTTTTATAATATCAAAAGCAATGGGGCTAAACATGAGGGAGAAAGGGGTCAAGAAAAAAATCCCTCAAGTGGAGATCTCCCCTTAAGAGAAGAAGAACAAAAAAACGTTTTAGAGAGTCCTAAGCCGAAGTGTTTGTTGTGGTTTCACCATATACTAAATTCCCCAGGCAGTTTGTTTCAAAATTGATTAATATAATAATATGATGCTGTGCAAATATTATTTATTTGAATTATAGGTTATTTGTTAACAAATTACGGACGTGCATTTCATTAAAACATAATTGGAAGTAATGTATGAACAATACAACAGAAACGATGTAACCTTGTGTCACCATTATAACTAATGGAGGTGATGATGTGAGTGAAAACAAATGTGTGTGTGATATGGTAGTAAGTGAAGGAAATTAAAGATGAAACAGATTCTACTTGTCAATTTATTATAAGTATTTGCGTCTGTAACTATCAAAATAATACATTTGATAGCTTGTCCTGCAACATTTAAGCTAATTCACTTGTGAATAATATAGATATAGAAATAATATTTCTATAGTTTGATCGCTGTTGACAAATTACACGTTACATCCCAAAGGTCCTTCTTACGCTGTATACAATCGTCGAAAAATGGCCACAATAAACTGTCAAAATGCGTCATGAAGCTCAAGGGGTAAATGATGTTGCAATGAAAACCAAAGAATATCCTCCTCCAGTCGGAGGTAATATTCAAACTCGAAATTTTGTATCTCTGTGTTCAACACATAATACCTGTACCACACATTTACACATTTAAATAGGCAGCGACGGCATTTCTTCCTTTATTTGTGTTTACTGTATGCTATCTACGTTATTTATGTGTTTTATGTGATATTTTATAGCTCTTAAGGTTCGGATATCACTTATCACATCATTAGAATTAGAATGACTAAGACTTATATATTTCAATGAATAAATATGGAATAATATAGATAAGTTTAATTAATTGAAATATTAATGTGATAATCTTGAGTTATATCCAAACCTTAAGAGAAATCATCTATAACAGGGAACACATAAATAACGCGGATATAATACCGTAAACACAAGCAAGAAATTAAATGCCGTCGCTGCTTATTTCACATGTGTAAACAGTGAAGCAGGACCTGTGATTGGCTCTAAGTCGCGTGGGCCAAGTCACTCAGTATTCATCTCTTGCTTACGTTTTGGGTTTATCATTTCTTTATTTCGCTTGTGTATACTGTATGATATATATATATATGATAAATGTGTTTAATGTGATATATCATGACTCTTAAGATTTGGATAACACTGTAGATTGTTAAGTAATCATTAACATTATTAAAACGTGTCTAGCATAATGAATGAATATAGAATAATAAAGACAGTAATACAGACATTATCAGTTCTGCGACTCCTCTGGGCCAATGAGCTACGGTATTGATAAGATTGGAAATCATGAATGTCGATACAAACTCCAATTAGGAGCCAGGGATGCATGGTTCGAGTGAATGGAGAATAGCTATATTTATAAGTTTGTATTCAATTAAGGAAGGAAGTGTAACAATTAAAAGGCTTAATACTAGCTCAATTAATTATTTTAAATACCACGGATCCTTCCTTATCTGCAAAAAAGTGCGTAAATATCGCTGTAATAAAACAAAACACAACCCCGATACGGAAGGGAAACATCTCGGTGCTCGCTGAGGCAGTTGAAAGACGCCAAACATCCTCAAGTAAGAAAATAACATGCAAGTTTGTGTAATGTAATGTTACATTAATGTGTGTGGCCGTGTGTTTGAGTTGATTAGTTACGAAATATGAATAGATTATAGTGTGAGCTACCGTAGTTAAGGGGATGGTGGGTTGACAGGCGAATACTGAATTGAGAATACACACGTAACCATATATTTATAACTTTTAATATTTAATTAATATAATATATATAGGAACCTATTTTGTAAGTGTGTCAATTATCTCATTCAATAATATATAAACTTTAACAGTGAAATACATGCTTACTCCAAACAGTGGGATTAAGGGCTTATATAATTATAACTGAATTGAAATATGATAATGCAAAAGTATATTAAACTATCAGTTGTAATTGACTTAAATAACATATATTGTTAATAACCTTTCATATTCGAATGGATTATCAAACTTTATATTGTTAGGTTTTTATAAATGGCAAATATAAATACGAAGTATGTAACGATATTATATTTAATTTTAGGAAGATTTGGAAAACATTCATAGAAATACAATGAGAGAGGGAGAAATAAAGAACGGCTTATAGACGTGAACAAGAACGAGAGAAGTAGAGAGGGAAGGGAGGGCTTGGCTGAGAGAGGGTGGTAGAGTGGGGATGGAGTGTGGGGGGGGGGGGATAGCAATGTTACCAACACAATTCGCGGATCCCTGTCAGGCAGGTGTAGCAGGACTTATGTCCACAATAGTACATGCTCAGATTAATATGCAGGATTCGAAACTGCATAATAAATCGTAGGCTTGTGCATAATTATTTAACTGTCTTGATAGCGTAATGCACAAATGCGCAGAATTCGGTGTGAGTATCCTAGGTTCGAGTCCTTGGAGTGCCACATGTATTTGTTGATTTCATTAATTGAGTTTAGAAGTAAAGTTGGTTGATGAAAATATATGAATAGAACAATTCTTCCTCTTCTAAATTACTAATCTTTGTAGGAGCATACACTGCAACAAGATAAATGAAGACGATCGTGTTTTTTTTTCTCGTCTATATGTATGGAGACAAAATGCAATTCTGCCAGTAACAAGTGTCCCCCCCCCCCCATGGTTAAAAGAGTGCAAAAATCAAAGTACATTAGAGGTAATGTACGTGTGTGGGAGAGGTGTTATTGAGAGTTACCTGGATTCCCTCTGTGTAGGTGAGGCACAAGAGTAACAGTGAGGGAAGCCAGGCAAATGAAAAAGGAGTTCCAGCATCTCCTTATCATATGCTTATGTGGCGTCCCCTGGGTACTGCCTTGCTCGATTAGTGCCTAATGTCTCCCAAAGCTGCTTCAGGTGTAACCCCCACAACTGTGGGGTGAGCACCATTGTCACATCCAGGCCAGTAGTACAGTATGTGTAAGCATCGAAACTGATCTCACCGGTTTGTTGTGAGATTAAGGAGCGCATACTAAAACTGACTTCTTAACAGAGACAACATTCGTATTCCATGCATTGATTATGTTTAATTTATCACTATAAAAACAGGAGTATATGTGCATCCAACCTTTAGCTATATACAGTATATGATAATTAGTTGTGTGTCATATATACAGTATATGATAATTAGTTGTGTGTCATATCTTGAGGATGCATCAGAATGTAAGGGACTGAAAAGAGAGAGAGAGGTAAATATATGTAGGCCTACTGTATATTATCATAGGAAAATACAATTTCAAAATATTGTTGATATATAGTACCATTGATTTAATAATTATTTATAATGTCATGAATGTGATTTCAAAAAATCATACTGTCGTAGGTAAATTATCAATGTCACTCAATATATATACAAATTTATTATTGTCAATTTTAGTATAATAAGACGCATTCGCCAAATTTATTTGAGCTATTATTGGACGATTTAGTCAAGCACAGAAAAGGTCTCTTGGAGATAATTGTATATAAGAAATATAATGAATAAGATTCAAATATAATTACAGTATCGCAACCCAAAGTGCAATAATAAGGACTGCGGAAAAGGTATTGTTAAGGGATGGTTTTAGTTTGTAGATATATATCGATTCTAATGTTTTACCGGTAACTCTACATTAGTACTATGATCTAATACATTGTCCATTGTACTCGTCAACTCATAAATTGAAAGCTAGCATAGTGCTTCCAATATTACTTGATTGGCAGCTACGATACTGATAGAGGTAATCAAATGATGAACGCAAGGTGGCGGCAGATGGACCAATTTCTTTAGAGGTAATCACAAAAGTTCAGATCAAGTTACAAAACTACAATTACAAGATAAGTGATACTATTTATACGGACCGTATAAGAACTTAAACTCCCAAGGAGGAAAATATGTGATGTTATTCACCAGAGGAAATATTTAGAATTTAAGGATATAACTATCCTGCTAATATTACCACCAGAAAATGTAAGTGCCTCAAGTAATATAATTTCAAATCATCAATCATTTAGAGATATAGACAAAATACGCATTTATTTCTCATTATCTCTAACACACAAAATACACATAGTATGTTAAGTACACGTATAACACAATCATGTACCCATGTACTGCACACGGACACACGTTATCTTTCACTTTCAACCAAAAAAACTCTTAATACAATCGGATATACCCTCTCTCTCATATACACACATATGTATCCATACACTCAAGCACACGCATACATAAGCGTACCATGTTTAGGGTATGCATTTAAACACTCATGTACTGAATACGGATCTTAATCACTTGCAACATACTCTCATACTACCAAAAACAATAATCACTCACCCACCCACCCACATACACAATAGTATACTTACAACTCTCCAACTCAAGAGTGAAACGTTAATCTCAGTCTTTCTTCTATTCAACAGCTGATCTCTAGAACTCTCTCCCAGAATCAGTCTTTCCCTCCTCCTACGACTTAAGTTCCTTCAAACTCCGTGTGTCTAGGCATTTTGGCTCTAACGTCCCTTGATTTTGGCCCTGTTACTCCTTCAACTATGAGGGAGGCACTCTCTACAGGGCAGTTCTGCCTTTTGTCTACCTCACTCACATAAAAATAAAGTACACAGTCATGTAATTCACATACAAGCACTCGCAAAAACACACACAACCACAACCTTATAACCCCGCCTCCCCTCCCCTCACACACACTCACAAATGCCACCTTTCTATATTTTCCACATGCAAATACCTTTTCCTCCCTAATCCTAACCCTCTTCATCACCCACACCCCCACCCACTCACCCACACCCACACAAACCCCTACACTCATAAACAATCATATACCACAGAGATCTGTAACCCCTCTCCCCCTCCATAAATACATACACATTCAAATACTACACACACAGTTTAGTATAGACACTCACACACACACGATCATATGCCACGGACATCGCTACCTCTGAATACATACACATTCTTCTACTACATACAGTACACACATGCATACATACACATACGCACACACATAATCTCCATCCCTCCCCATACCCCTAACCATATTCCACACACACAAAATAACCAGGTTTGTAAAGAGCGAGGCCCATAGCACCTCCATTATAATAGTCAGGGTTCAATAGCCACACGGTAAAGGGGCACTAACTCCTACTGTATGGGAGAAAGGGTGAGGAACGAGGGTAGGTACGCCGCGGTCGAATGATGATGAATGGAGAGAGAGAGAGAGAGAGAGAGAGAGAGGTGTACGGTCCCTTCTTTCACAAATAAATCCGTGTATCAGTCAGTCAATTCCTCCTGTTTTACTCAAAAACTGTTCTTCCGTGCTGATTCCCTGCCTAGGCAAACTCTATTGTCTCTGTCTATCCTCTAACGGCATCCTTCTTGCTGGAAGTTTGCTCTTATTCAACCTGTCCCAAAGAAGGGTGATCGCTTTAAACACTCCAACTATCTTCCAATTGCTCTCATTTCTTGCATCTCTAAAGTTTTGGAAACTATTATTAACTCAAAATTTCTTAAGAATTTATCTTCCCGTATTTTACTGTCAGATCGCCAGTACGGTTTCTTTAAAGGCCGCTCTGGTGATCTTCTTGCTTATCTTACTAACTACTCTTGGTCATCCTCCTTTCGGGACTTCGGTGAGACATTTTCTATTGCTCTAGATATATCGAAAGCCTTAGATAGAGTCTGGCACAAGTCTTTAATTTCCAAACTATCTTCCTTCGGTGTATATCCCTCTATCTGTGTCTTTGTCTCTAATTTCCTTTCAGACCGCTCCATAGCTGCAGTTGTGGATGGCCATCGTTCAATTCCTCAACCTATCAACTCCGGTGTTCCTCAGGGTTCTGTCCTGTTTCCTATTATCTTTCTAATATTTATCAATAATTTCCTCAACTGTACCTCTAGGCCTATTCACTCATATGATGATGATTCTACCTTACACTATGCAACTAGTTTTTCACATCAATCCAGCATCCAAGCACTTCAAAACAAACGTGAGAGGCCATATAATGCCTATCTTCTGATCTTTCAATTATTTCTGACTGGGGCAGAGAAAATCTTGTTACTTTCAACGCCTCCAAGACCCAGTTTCTCCCTCTATCTCTCCATCACAGTCTTCCACAAGACTATCAGCTATTTTTCAACAATACACAACTTAACCCTTCATCTTCTCTCAACATTCTAGGCGTATCTTTTTCATATAACCTTTCTCGGAAAGATCATATTACCACTCTTGCTAAAATAATTTCCCAAATGTTAGGTGTGCTCAATCGTTTCCGTGGGTTCTTCACCCCTGCACATCTTCTTGCTCTGTATCGGAAAACAGTGCGCCCCTATATTAAGTATTGTTCGCATGTGTGGGGAGCCTCCACCCATACCGCACTTCTCGAATGAGTAGAATCAACAGCATTTTGCCTCATCAAATCGCTTCCTCTTATTAGTTTCCTACAATCTCTTTTTACACATCACAATGTTGCATCTCGTTCACTCTTCTATCACTATTGAAACAATTCTTCAGAGCTCTCTTAGTGTATACTCCCTCCCTTGCGACGAGTGCTAGGCACCCACCTTTCAACACAGTCCCACTCCTATTCAATCGAGATCTCCAACCCAAGAATTGGCAAATTTTCTCAGTCTTTCTTCTACTCAACATGTGAACTCTGGAACTCTCTCCCTCAAACTTCGAGTGTCTAGGCATTTTGGCTCCAACGTCCTTTGAATTTTAACTTTGGAGGGAGACACTTGTTACAGGCAACCTGCCTTTTGTCTCCTTCATGCACAGAAGAAAAAAATAATCTTATTCTAACTTAGCCTATCCCAACCCAATCAATACCAACCTACTAACTCGACCTATACAAATTCTAAAGACTTTTAACATCCACAGACGGAACGAGGGTAGATAGGCTGAATGATAAATGTGGAGAATGACGATTGCTTGGCATCTTTAGGCCAACAATTAAATTTGTTTATTAAGCATTTAGCCCTCAATAACGACACAAGTAATACAGTTATATTCACTGCTATCTTATTTAACCTTCTCAAACTTAACTTACCACAACTAATCTACCATAGCTTACACTACCCTAACCTACAGTATATTAATGTAACCTAACATATTTTACCTTAACCTAACCCTATCCTAACTCAATCTAAGCTAACTTATCACAACTTGTACAATATGGGAGACAGGGGAAGGGACGAGGGTAGGTAGGCTGAATGATGATGGATTTGGAGATAGATGATGGGTTGGGATAATGTTCGCCGACAAGGAATTTCGTTTGCATGTCATTCAGTCCTTAATTATTTCACGAGTAAATAGATCCGATTCACCTACCACCTTACCAAACCTATTCTAACCTAACTTAGCTGAATGTAACCAATTTAATCTATTCTAGTATAACCTACAATAGCCTAACCTTTACCAGCGTAACCTCGCATCGTTTCACCCTGACCTATCCTAACCCGATCTAAACTAACCTATATACGGTACCTTAATTTAAATTTTAGATAATTCTGGACTAATTAAATTCCCTGTTCATCTTTTGTAAACCCATAATTGTTAACAGTATAAATAACAAAGTGATATTAACGAAAAAAGGATCTAGAAAGGAAAGGGATGCAACACAAATGTATGTTACCTGATAATTATGGCAGAGGCGAGTGAGGCAAGCAAAGGTGTAAGTCTATGGATAAAAGTCAAACGTCAAGTTAAGGGGAGATATGTCGCTTTTCTAGACCCTCTTCTCCCTCATGCTTAGCCCCATTTATTTTGAGATTATAAGACGTTCCCCCTATTAGTTTGGCGATTCTAAAACATTTCACCCCCATTTCTTTGTCAATATTAGGACCTTTCGTGCCACTTAGGTGTCGATGTTTTCCTTGCGAGCGTCAGCGAGCTTGTAATTTTAGGAGGAATCGGCCTTCGGCCGAGAAATGTACACATTTATCATGAAGGGGCGGGGGGGGGGTCTAAGGGTTGTTTATTAAAGCTTGATGAGGGTTTAAGGAGAAGAATAAAACAGAAAAAGACGACAATAAAACAAAAACACAGACATACAAAAATTAAACAATAGACAAATGAAGACAAATATAATAAGTGAAAGAGCGAGAGATTATAAAGGAGAAAAGTAAAACAGTATATATGATAAAGACAAATAGAAACAAAACATGAGAACGAGAGAAATTAAGAAAAATATAATAATTGAGAGAGCGAGAGATTAAAAATGTGATAAACCAAGAAAATTTAATTGACATACTGATGATTATAGAGATTGGAGAGACCGAAAAGAGATTATATTTAAATAGGATGAAGTAGAAATGGAAACGATGATAACTGAGAATAAAATGAGGACATGGCAGATAAGGAAAGTAGAAAGTGAGAAAGAGGAATATAATTTTTTCAGTATACGATGCCGCATTTTAAACTGTCTTTTAGCGAACATTAGACGATTTTTCTAAGTATTGGAAGGACCTCTAGGAACCAAAGAGGTAACGGCTATCTCAATTATCTAATATTATTCAAATTATTCTAATATTCCGACGTAAACTGAATGATATCGTCTATTGATAGCCACACAAAAAAAAAACGAAATGCGCTATCGTTTTCTGACAGTCTAAAACAAATTATGAAGACTGTAAAAGAAAAATGAAGAGGGGACAAGAAATTAAAAAAAGAAAAGATAATTCTTTGGTTTTTAAAGCAAACATAGTTAGAAAAGGAGACAAATGGATTTAATGTTGATAGATGAATGTTGAAATGGGAGAACAAGAAAAAAGGGGAGAACTAAAGAAGAACTAGAAACAATAAAAGAAATATAAGTGATAAAAGAATTAAAGACATTATAATGAGAGAGAGAGAGAGAGAGAGAGAGAGAGAGAGAGAGAGAGAGAGAGAGAGAGTTAGAGTGTTCAATACAACGGAAAGAGATAACAGGAGAAAGTGATAACAAGTAACGTTAAGCAGGTGGTTCAAAAGTGTATGGAGAAATCCGGGTTCGCCGGAGAAATTTTTCTATCGAAAAATGTACAAATTTAGCCTACTGTCAAAGACATTTTATATATATATGTTGACTAGCTACCGCTCGCCAGGAAAAAATCGACACCTGGATGGGGATAAACGTCGTATAACAGTAGGCTGAATGGGGCCGGATAGATACAACCCAGATAGAGAGAGAGAGAAAGCAGGTCACCTCCTTTAAGTAAGTATATACAGTATAAGAGCAACAGTGATTGAGTTAATTAACGAATGTATGTTACCAAGCCTGATTAACCCTTTCTGTACCGGTGCCGTCCTTTTAACTTTACTCAGGCTACTATTATACGATTTTGTTCAGTTTAAAAAGAGCCTCCAGCAATCAACAGGCTTCGAACTATCTCACTTAACCACTTTTACTACCACAAATTATTTTAAGACTGCACAAAATCGTCTAAATATAGCTAGAATAAACTTAAAAAGACGTCCCCGGTACAGAAGGGTTAAAGAGTCTATCTATCTATTCATCTATATATTGCCGGGCGCCTTACTCCCCTTAATGAGGGTAGCCATACACAAGAAGGCCCCCAAGTGGACCTATCCCCTTTAAGAGGGACAACCCATGTTTACTGAAGGACTTACAGGATTGACCATTCAATTTAGGACCCGTCTGACTCTGAGGCCCTCTGTGTATATTGTTAGCACTATTTTTATACAGTTGTGTTTGGCTAGTCCATCCACTAACCTGCTTCACCCTTATATAAGCAGTACCGATTTGTATCAGGTTTACTACCCTAGACAGGTTGCCGACCAAGGTTGGCGAGTCCCAACCACCCAGATTTGTATAAAGTTGTCTCCCCTAGATGGGTTGCCGACCAAGGCTAACGAGCTCCATCCACCCTGTAGAGACTCACATGTTAAAGAGTCACATGCAATAAAACTCTAGTTAAGTGATTGAAATGCAGTATTAATGTTAAGAAAACATACTTACATTTGTTGGCTGAGATCACATGTTCATTATTATAGTCAAAGAGTCACAAGTAAAGTTAGTTAAAGTAGGACTTCAGAGGCTATCAAACCCTTCTGGATTATTAAGCCAGCACACTGTAAGTCAAGAATAGCGTCAGGACTGGAACCCCTTTTCGAGAACCCCAGTCCCTTGACAAGTAAAGGAAAATTGACATGTCATATGTAATGTTATCATATTAAGGGGGGATGGGCGTATTAAGGGGGGATGGGCGTATTTATTTGCTCCTGTATTTATCTTATTATGATTTCTTTAGTGTCCTCCCTATACCTTCATCAAGCTTAAAATTACACCCCCTTAAGCCCCTTTCAAGATAAATGTGTACATTTTTTCGGTATTACAGGCTCGCTATCGCTCGCCAGGAAAAAATCGACACCTAAATGGTACGATAGGTCTTAACATTGACAAACAAATGCGGCGTAAATTCTTAAAATCGCCAAATTAATGAGCCAAACGCCTTAAAATACACACAAACAATGGGGCTAAACACGAGCGAGGGGAGCCAGAAAACCGGCCCCTCTGCCCCTAGAGAGAGAGTGTTAGTGTTCAATACAATGGAAAGAGATCACTGGAGAAAGTGATAAAAAGTAACATTAAGCGAGTGGTTCAAAAATGCATACGAAATATTGAGAACAAAACAAAATACTAACCAGAAATGTTGAGCTTGAAAATGGTATATGTAATGTACAGTCATTGGTCAAGAGTAGTTATACACTAATAATTTCAGCTTAGTATATCTCTCTATCACACACACACACACACACACACACACAGCTCGTAGCCTAGTAGGACACAGCCCGTAGCCTAGTAGGTAGAGCTCTCGTCTCACACACGAGGGGTCGGGGGTTCAATCCCCGGCCGGGCGGAGACAAATTGGGCTTGTCTCCTTTCATGTGTTAGCCTCAGTTCACCTAGCTGTAAAATAGGTACCTGGAATAAGTGGACGACGTTGTGACGTCCCATCTGGGGTTGGCAAAAATGGTACAAGGCGAGATGGGTATCATATGGTTCACCAAAGCTGATGGCTACCTAAGCCTTCGGGCGAGACGGTACCGTCTATAGTGAGAATGGTACCATACAGATCCACCCTAAGCCTTCGTTTCCGATGTCGCCAATTGGCTAAATACAGACTACACACACATCCACAGCCATTCCAACAGTACATAAAAAACACTTAACATGCATTTTCACGCAATACATTCCCAGTTAAGGAGGCGCGATAATAATGAGCTTAGCTCGCATTGCGTGGATTCCCCTTGACGAACAAGTTACCTTTTGATACCTTTTGATGTGTTCGCCACTCTTCTAGCGGCACCAAGGAGCGCGACGCCCCTCGTTATGGGTGGTGAGTAACTGAGTAACACACACACACACACACACACACACAATTGCTTTCCTTAACCCCTTCAGGATAAGAAGTCTTCTTTCTTGTGTTTATTCTGGCTAATAGTAGACGATTTTAATCAGCTTAGGAAAGAATGGTGGGAGTCAGAGGGTTAATTGAGATGGACTTCACCTCTACAATTTCTAGAGGTCCTTGCAAAGCTGAATAAAGTAGTCTAATGTAAAGTAAACAACGTCCTCGAATATTGAAAGGGTTAATACCATTCGTAAGGTCTTTACTATCACGCCTGTTCTTTGTTTTATCAATGCTGTCAATAAATGGTTTTATTCAGCAAAAGAAGGCTCTATGTGAGTCAAAGAGTTAACGAGGTCATTTTGTAACTAAATGATCTCTCTCCGAAGCTGAATATAATCTTCTAGTGTAAGGAAGGCTAAATGAAAAGATGCCAATGTACTGAAAGGGTTAACATGTCAAGTTGAAAAGTAATATTAAGAGTATAATAAAGTAAAAGTTTTGAATGCAAGGCACACATTTTGATTGTGCCTGTATGGAATTGGGGTAATTTAGATGACTAAGAAGTCACAAGTAAATGAGTTTGATTGCCAAGTTATATTGAGTCTGATTAAAGAGATACATATAAATGAGCCTGAAGAGTCACATTGTCAGTGATATTAAATGAGTTATGTGTAATGGAATTAAATTTAGTTACATGTAATTCAGTTTAAATATATTGTGTAATTCAATTTGCATGAAGTCCCATGTCAGTTGTATAAGTCACGTGCCATTGACTTATAATGAGAGAGAGAGAGAGAGAGAGAGAGAGAGAGAGAGAGAGAGAGAGAGAGAGAGAGAGAGAGAGAGTATGTATATTAAACCCTTCAGCAAACCGTGACTCATTCCTTCACTCTATTCTTATAACTCAAAATGAATGAAAGCAATAGGGCTGACGTTTCTATCATTTGGGAAGAGTCCACCAGGAAATAGGTGTGGATATGTACAGCCAGTGTGCTCTAGGCCCTTTTGAGCTACAGAGAGTTAAGGGATCAAGATTATTGTCAAGTTCGTTGGTGCTACCTATAGCATTGCACGATTTTTGTCAACCATAAGGAATCATTTTGAGGAAGAGAGTTATGTGAGATTGGATATACTCTTTGAACTCTTTGATATCCTTCCTAAACTGCACATTATCACAGAACGACAACCATAATTATCACAGAACGACAACCATAATTATCACAGAACGACAACCATAATTATCACAGAACGACAACCATAATTATCACAGAACGACAACCATAATTATCACAGAACGACAACCATAATTATCACAGAACGACAACCATAATTATCACAGAACGACAACCATAATTATCACAGAACGACAACCATAATTATCACAGAACGACAACCATAATTATCACAGAACGACAACCATAATTATCACAGAACGACAACCATAATTAAATGTGAAATAGTGTCATTGATACTGCTTAATGGGGGGTGGCCTGCATTTTTCTCGCCTTTTCTCTCTTCTGGCTAATTGTATCCATTCGGCTCCATTCAGCCTACTGTTTTATGATGTTTATCCCCATCCAGGTGTCGATTATCGTGAGCCAGCATTGTATGGAGAAATGCGGCTTCGCCGGAGACATTTTTCGGAGAGAGATCATTTAGTTACAAAATGACCTCGTTAACTCTTTGACTCACATAGAGCCTTCTTTTGCTGAATAAAACCATTTATTGACAGCATTGATAAAACAAAGAACAGGCGTGATAGTAAAGACCTTACGAATGGTATTAACCCTTTCAATATTCGAGGACGTTGTTTACTTTACATTAGACTACTTTATTCAGCTTTGCAAGGACCTCTAGAAATTGTAGAGGTGAAGTCCATCTCAATTAACCCTCTGACTCCCACCATTCTTTCCTAAGCTGATTAAAATCGTCTACTATTAGCCAGAATAAACACAAGAAAGAAGACTTCTTATCCTGAAGGGGTTAAGGAAAGCAATTGTGTGTGTGTGTGTGTATGTGTGTGTGTGTTACTCAGTTACTCACCACCCATAACGAGGGGCGTCGCGCTCCTTGGTGCCGCTAGAAGAGTGGCGAACACATCAAAAGGTATCAAAAGGTAACTTGTTCGTCAAGGGGAATCCACGCAATGCGAGCTAAGCTCATTATTATCGCGCCTCCTTAACTGGGAATGTATTGCGTGAAAATGCATGTTAAGTGTTTTTTATGTACTGTTGGAATGGCTGTGGATGTGTGTGTAGTCTGTATTTAGCCAATTGGCGACATCGGAAACGAAGGCTTAGGGTGGATCTGTATGGTACCATTCTCACTATAGACGGTACCGTCTCGCCCGAAGGCTTAGGTAGCCATCAGCTTTGGTGAACCATACGATACCCATCTCGCCTTGTACCATTTTTGCCAACCCCAGAGGGGACGTCACAACGTCGTCCACTTATTCCAGGTACCTATTTTACAGCTAGGTGAACTGAGGCTAACACATGAAAGGAGACAAGCCCAATTTGTCTCCGCCCGGCCGGGGATTGAACCCCCGACCCCTCGTGTGTGAGACGAGAGCTCTACCTACTAGGCTACGGGCTGTGTCCTACTAGGCTACGAGCTGTGTGTGTGTGTGTGTGTGTGTGTGTGTGTGATAGAGAGATATACTAAGCTGAAATTATTAGTGTATAACTACTCTTGACCAATGACTGTACATTACATATACCATTTTCAAGCTCAACATTTCTGGTTAGTATTTTGTTTTGTTCTCAATATTTCGTATGCATTTTTGAACCACTCGCTTAATGTTACTTTTTATCACTTTCTCCAGTGATCTCTTTCCATTGTATTGAACACTAACACTCTCTCTCTAGGGGCAGAGGGGCCGGTTTTCTGGCTCCCCTCGCTCGTGTTTAGCCCCATTGTTTGTGTGTATTTTAAGGCGTTTGGCTCATTAATTTGGCGATTTTAAGAATTTACGCCGCATTTGTTTGTCAATGTTAAGACCTATCGTACCATTTAGGTGTCGATTTTTTCCTGGCGAGCGATAGCGAGCCTGTAATACCGAAAAAATGTACACATTTATCTTGAAAGGGGCTTAAGGGGGTAATTTTAAGCTTGATGAAGGTATAGGGAGGACACTAAAGAAATCATAATAAGATAAATACAGGAGCAAATAAATACGCCCATCCCCCCTTAATACGCCCATCCCCCCTTAATATGATAACATTACATATGACATGTCAATTTTCCTTTATTTGTCAAGGGACTGGGGTTCTCGAAAAGGGGTTCCAGTCCTGACGCTATTCTTGACTTACAGTGTGCTGGCTTAATAATCCAGAAGGGTTTGATAGCCTCTGAAGTCCTACTTTAACTAACTTTACTTGTGACTCTTTGACTATAATAATGAACATGTGACCTCAGCCAACAAATGTAAGTATGTTTTCTTAACATTAATACTGCATTTCAATCACTAAACTAGAGTTTTATTGCATGTGACTCTTTAACATGTGAGTCTCTACAGGGTGGATGGGGCTCGTTAGCCTTGGTCGGCAACCCATCTAGGGGAGACAACTTTATACAAATCTGGGTGGTTGGGACTCGCCAGCCTTGGCCGGCAACCTGTCTAGGGTAGTAAACCTGATACAAATCGGTACTGCTTATATAAGGGTGAAGCAGGTTAGTGGATGGACTAGCCAAACACAACTGTATAAAAATAGTGCTAAAAAGATACACAGAGGGCCTCAGAGTCAGACGGGTCCTAAATTGAATGGTCAATCCTGTAAGTCCTTCAGTAAACATGGGTTGTCCCTCTTAAAGGGGATAGGTCCACTTGGGGGCATTTTTGTGTATGGCTACCCTCATTAAGGGGAGTAAGGCGCCCGGCAATATATAGATAAATAGATAGATAGACTCTTTAACCCTTCTGTACCGGGGACGTCTTTTTAAGTTTATTCTAGCTATATTTAGACGATTTTGTGCAGTCTTAAAATAATTTGTGGTAGTAAAAGTGGTTAAGTGAGATAGTTCGAAGCCTGTTGATTGCTGGAGGCTCTTTTTAAACTGAACAAAATCGTATAATAGTAGCCAGAGTAAAGTTAAAAGGAAGGCACCGGTACAGAAAGGGTTAATCAGGCTTGGTAACATACATTCGTTAATTAACTCAATCACTGTTGCTCTTATACTGTATATACTTACTTAAAGGAGGTGACCTGCTTTCTCTCTCTCTCTATCTGGGTTGTATCTATTCGGCCCCATTCAGCCTACTGTTATACGACGTTTATCCGCATCCAGGTGTCGATTTTTTCCTGGCGAGCGGTAGCTAGTCAACATATAATATATAAAATGTCTTTGACAGTAGGCTAAATTTGTACATTTTTCGATAGAAAAATTTCTCCGGCGAACCCGGATTTCTCCATACACTTTTGAACCACCTGCTTAACGTTACTTTTTATCACTTTCTCCTGCTATCTCTTTCCGTTGTATTGAACACTCTAACTTTCTCTCTCTCTCTCTCTCTCTCTCTCTCTCTCTCTCTCTCTCTCTCTCTCTCTCTCTCTCATTATAATGTCTTTAATTATTTTATCACTTATATTTCTTTTATTGTTTCTAGTTCTTCTTTAGTTCTCCCCTTTTTTCTTGTTCTCCCATTTCAACATTCATCTATTTTGCTCTTAAATCCATTTGTCCCCTTTTCTAACTATGTTTGCTTTAAAAACCAAAGAATTATCTTTTCTTCTTTTAATTTCTTGTCCCCTCTTCATTTTTCTTTTACAGTCTTCACAATTTGTTTTAGACTGTCAGAAAACGATGGCGCATTTCGTTTTTTTTTTGTGGCTATCAATAGACGATATCATTCAGTTTACGTCGGAATATTATAATAATTTGAATAATATTAGATAATTGAGATAGCCGTTACCTCTTTGGTTCCTAGAGGTCCTTCCAATACTTAGAAAAATCGTCTAATGTTCGCTAAAAGACAGTTTAAAATGCGGCATCGTATACTGAAAAAATTATATTCCTCTTTCTCACTCTCTACTTTCCTTATCTGCCATGTCCTCATTTTATTCTCAGATATCATCGTTTCCATTTCTACTTCATCCTATTTAAATATAATCTCTTTTCGGTCTCTCCAATCTCTATAATCATCAGTATGTCAATTAAATTTTCTTGGTTTATCACATTTTTAATCTCTCGCTCTCTCAATTATTATATTTATCTTAATTTCTCTCGTTCTCATGTTTTGTTTCTATTTGTCTTTATCATATATACTGTTTTACTTTTCTCCTTTATAATCTCTCGCTCTTTCACTTATTATATTTGTCTTCATTTGTCTATTGTTTAATTTTTGTATGTCTGTGTTTTTGTTTTATTGTTGTCTTTTTCTGTTTTATTCTTCTCTTTAAACCCTCATCAAGCTTTAAAAAACAACCCTTAGACCCCCCCCCCCGCCCCTTCATGATAAATGTGTACATTTCTCGGCCGAAGGCCGATTCCTCCTAAAATTACAAGCTCGCTAACGCTCGCAAGGAAAACATCGACACCTAAGTGGCACGAAAGGTCCTAATATTGACAAAGAAATGGGGGTGAAATGTTTTAGAATCGCCAAACTAATAGGGGGAACGTCTTATAATCTCAAAATAAATGGGGCTAAGCATGAGGGAGAAGAGGGTCTAGAAAAGCGACATATCTCCCCTTAACTTGACCTTTGACTTTTATCCATAGACTTACACCTTTGCTTGCCTCACTCGCCTCTGCCATAATTATCAGGTAACATACATTTTTGTTGCATCCCTTTCCTTTCTAGATCCTTTTTTCGTTAATATCACTTTGTTATTTATACTGTTAACAATTATGGGTTTACAAAAGATGAACAGGGAATTTAATTAGTCCAGAATTATCTAAAATTTAAATTAAGGTACCGTATATAGGTTAGTTTAGATCGGGTTAGGATAGGTCAGGGTGAAATGATGCGAGGTTACGCTGGTAAAGGTTAGGCTATTGTAGGTTATACTAGAATAGATTAAATTGGTTACATTCAGCTAAGTTAGGTTAGAATAGGTTTGGTAAGGTGGTAGGTGAATCGGATCTATTTACTCGTGAAATAATTAAGGACTGAATGACATGCAAACGAAATTCCTTGTCGGCGAACATTATCCCAACCCATCATCTATCTCCAAATCCATCATAATTCAGCCTACCTACCCTCGTCCCTTCCCCTGTCTCCCATATTGTACAAGTTGTGATAAGTTAGCTTAGATTGAGTTAGGATAGGGTTAGGTTAAGGTAAAATATGTTAGGTTACATTAATATACTGTAGGTTAGGGTAGTGTAAGCTATGTTAGATTAGTTGTGGTAAGTTAAGTTTGAGAAGGTTAAATAAGATAGCAGTGAATATAACTGTATTACTTGTGTCGTTATTGAGGGCTAAATGCTTAATACACAAATTTAATTGTTGGCCTAAAGATGCCAAGCAATCGTCATTCTCCACATTTATCATTCGGCCTATCTACCCTCGTTCCGTCTGTGGATGTTAAAAGTCTTTAGAATTTTTGTAGGTCGAGTTAGTAGGTTGGTATTGATTGGGGTTGGGATAGGCTAAGTTAGAATAAGATTTTTTTTTCTTCTGTGCATGAAGGAGACAAAAGGCAGGTTGCCTGTAACAAGTGTCTCCCTCCAAAGTTAAAATTCAAAGGACGTTGGAGCCAAAATGCCTAGACACTCGAAGTTTGAGGGAGAGAGTTCCAGAGTTCACATGTTGAGTAGAAGAAAGACTGAGAAAATTTGCCAATTCTTGGGTTGGAGATCTCGATTGAATAGGAGTGGGACTGTGTTGAAAGGTGGGTGCCTAGCACTCGTCGCAAGGGAGGGAGTATACACTAAGAGAGCTCTGAAGAATTGTTTCAATAGTGATAGAAGAGTGAACGAGATGCAACATTGTGATGTGTAAAAAGAGATTGTAGGAAACTAATAAGAGGAAGCGATTTGATGAGGCAAAATGCTGTTGATTCTACTCATTCGAGAAGTGCGGTATGGGTGGAGGCTCCCCACACATGCGAACAATACTCAATATAGGGGCGCACTGTTTTTCGATACAGAGCAAGAAGATGTGCAGGGGTGAAGAACCCACGGAAATGATTGAGCACACCTAACATTTGGGAAATTATTTTAGCAAGAGTGGTAATATGATCTTTCCGAGAAAGGTTATATGAAAAAGATACGCCTAGAATGTTGAGAGAAGATGAAGGGTTAAGTTGTGTATTGTTGAAAAATAGCTGATAGTCTTGTGGAAGATTGTGATGGAGAGATAGAGGGAGAAACTGGGTCTTGGAGGCGTTGAAAGTAACAAGATTTTCTCTGCCCCAGTCAGAAATAATTGAAAGATCAGAAGATAGGCATTATATGGCCTCTCACGTTTGTTTTGAAGTGCTTGGATGCTGGATTGATGTGAAAAACTAGTTGCATAGTGTAAGGTAGAATCATCATCATATGAGTGAATAGGCCTAGAAGTACAGTTGAGGAAATTATTGATAAATATTAGAAAGATAATTGGAAACAGGACAGAACCCTGAGGAACACCGGAGTTGATAGGTTGAGGAATTGAACGATGGCCATCCACAACTGCAGCTATGGAGCGGTCTGAAAGGAAATTAGAGACAAAGACACAGATAGAGGGATATACACCGAAGGAAGATAGTTTGGAAATTAAAGACTTGTGCCAGACTCTATCTAAGGCTTTCGATATATCTAGAGCAATAGAAAATGTCTCACCGAAGTCCCGAAAGGAGGATGACCAAGAGTAGTTAGTAAGATAAGCAAGAAGATCACCAGAGCGGCCTTTAAAGAAACCGTACTGGCGATCTGACAGTAGAATACGGGAAGATAAATTCTTAAGAAATTTTGAGTTAATAATAGTTTCCAAAACTTTAGAGATGCAAGAAATTAGAGCAATTGGAAGATAGTTGGAGTGTTTAAAGCGATCCCCTTCTTTGGGACAGGTTGAATAAGAGCAAACTTCCAGCAAGAAGGATACCGTTAGAGGATAGACAGAGACAATAGAGTTTGCCTAGGCAGGGAATCAGCACGGAAGAACAGTTTTTGAGTAAAACAGGAGGAATTGACTGACTGATACACGGATTTATTTGTGAAAGAAGGGACCGTACACCTCTCTCTCTCTCTCTCTCTCTCTCTCTCCATTCATCATCATTCGACCGCGGCGTACCTACCCTCGTTCCTCACCCTTTCTCCCATACAGTAGGAGTTAGTGCCCCTTTACCGTGTGGCTATTGAACCCTGACTATTATAATGGAGGTGCTATGGGCCTCGCTCTTTACAAACCTGGTTATTTTGTGTGTGTGGAATATGGTTAGGGGTATGGGGAGGGATGGAGATTATGTGTGTGCGTATGTGTATGTATGCATGTGTGTACTGTATGTAGTAGAAGAATGTGTATGTATTCAGAGGTAGCGATGTCCGTGGCATATGATCGTGTGTGTGTGTGAGTGTCTATACTAAACTGTGTGTGTAGTATTTGAATGTGTATGTATTTATGGAGGGGGAGAGGGGTTACAGATCTCTGTGGTATATGATTGTTTATGAGTGTAGGGGTTTGTGTGGGTGTGGGTGACTGGGTGGGGGTGTGGGTGATGAAGAGGGTTAGGATTAGGGAGGAAAAGGTATTTGCATGTGGAAAATATAGAAAGGTGGCATTTGTGAGTGTGTGTGAGGGGAGGGGAGGGGGGGTTATAAGGTTGTGGTTGTGTGTGTGTTTGCGAGTGCTTGTATGTGAATTACATGACTGTGTACTTTATTTTTATGTGAGTGAGGTAGACAAAAGGCAGAACTGCCCTGTAGCGAGTGCCTCCCTCATAGTTGAAGGAGTAACAGGGCCAAAATCAAGGGACGTTAGAGCCAAAATGCCTAGACACACGGAGTTTGAAGGAATTTAAGTCGTAGGAGGAGGGAAAGACTGATTCTGAGAGAGAGTTCTAGAGATCAGCTGTTGAATAGAAGAAAGACTGAGATTAACGTTTCACTCTTGAGTTGGAGAGTTGTAAGTATACTATTGTGTATGTGGGTGGGTGGGTGAGTGATTATTGTTTTTGGTAGTATGAGAGTATGTTGCAAGTGATTAAGATCCGTATTCAGTACATGAGTGTTTAAATGCATACCCTAAACATGGTACGCTTATGTATGCGTGTGCTTGAGTGTATGGATACATATGTGTGTATATGAGAGAGAGGGTATATCCGATTGTATTACGAGTTTTTTTGGTTGAAAGTGAAAGATAACGTGTGTCCGTGTGCAGTACATGGGTACATGCTTGTGTTATACATGTACTTAACATACTATGTGTATTTTGTGTGTTAGAGATAATGAGAAATAAATGCGTATTTTGTCTATGTCTCTAAATGATTGATGATTTGAAATTATATTACTTGAGGCACTTACATTTTCTGGTGGTAATATTAGCAGGATAGTTATATCCTTAAATTCTAAATATTTCCTCTGGTGAATAACATCACATATTTTCCTCCTTGGGAGTTTAAGTTCTTATACGGTCCGTATAAATAGTATCACTTATCTTGTAATTGTAGTTTTGTAACTTGATCTGAACTTTTGCGATTACCTCTAAAGAAATTGGTCCATCTGCCGCCACCTTGCGTTCATCATTTGATTACCTCTATCAGTATCGTAGCTGCCAATCAAGTAATATTGGAAGCACTATGCTAGCTTTCAATTTATGAGTTGACGAGTACAATGGACAATGTATTAGATCATAGTACTAATGTAGAGTTACCGGTAAAACATTAGAATCGATATATATCTACAAACTAAAACCATCCCTTAACAATACCTTTTCCGCAGTCCTTATTATTGCACTTTGGGTTGCGATACTGTAATTATATTTGAATCTTATTCATTATATTTCTTATATACAATTATCTCCAAGAGACCTTTTCTGTGCTTGACTAAATCGTCCAATAATAGCTCAAATAAATTTGGCGAATGCGTCTTATTATACTAAAATTGACAATAATAAATTTGGCGAATGCGTCTTATTATACTAAAATTGACAATAATGAATTTGTATATATATTGAGTGACATTGATAATTTACCTACGACAGTATGATTTTTTGAAATCACATTCATGACATTATAAATAATTATTAAATCAATGGTACTATATATCAACAATATTTTGAAATTGTATTTTCCTATGATAATATACAGTAGGCCGACATATATTTACCTCTCTCTCTCTTTTCAGTCCCTTACATTCTGCTGCATCCTCAAGATATGACACACAACTAATTATCATATACTGTATATAGTCCATGAGCCAGGCCAGATATCGGTACCACCTGGGGTGACTAAACACGAATGGTACTACAATGTTTATAGAGTGACTGTAAGTACATTAAGATATGATAGCCTTCTCGCACTGGTAGCTTAGTCTAATTTTTTTGATGCAATAGGGGCGCTACCCAAAAATAAAGATTTTTAGCGTGACGCTCGGCGTTTTCCTCATTTTCTTTAAAATCCATCTCACAATTATCGCGAAACTTTGAACACCTATGTAAAATTATATTCTCTACCAGAGTTGTTCCTAGGTATTTTTCAAATTTCCTCATATTTCGGAATATACTCTATATTTTGGGTATTTTCCTCTAAATCTAGAATAAATCCTTAAATATGGGGAACATTGAAAAATATATTCTAACAGCTCTTGTAGCTTATTTGATTCTCTACAAGAATTATTCCGATGTGTATTTCAAGTTTCTCCATATTTAGGGGTTTATTTCATATTTGGGGATTTTTTGTTATATTTTGGGGATAATTTATTATTGGAAGGAGCAAACATATGTAGAGTGGTTTCCATGTAATGTGTTTGTTTGTTCATGGTTTAATGGTGATATTTTTTGCAGGTGTGTGTCGACTGTTTGACGGCAGGATGGAACCATCTGCGAGGAAGAGAGCACGGATCGACTGTATCATCCACTGCTCTGATGATGACAGCGATGCTCTGGTGTCACCACAGGATTTGGACTCCTGGAACACATTGCTCAGGGCTGCAGAAATCAGGCAGCATGATCCAGTCCTGGAAGCAGCCAAGGGCCTTGAAGAAGGAGGAATACCACACATACATTATCACCGTAAATGTCGTAGTCTCTTTACAATGAAGAAGTCACTGGATTCTATCCTTGCCAAGGGTGTCAAGATAGAATCAGCAAGCGTCGACCCCAGGAGGAGGGCATCAAGGGATGCCCCTAGTACTAGCAGGGTGTATGCCAAAGTATGTATCTTCTGCGAGAAGTCAAGCAAGTACATAAAAACAACAAAGACAAGGGAGCCACTCATACAGTGTGTTGAGCTACGAGCAGATGAGAAGATTCGCAGAGCAGCAATAAGGAAACTCAACCAGAGAATCCTTGGTTTAGTTAGCAGAGACCTTGTTGCTGCAGAGGGTCACTACCACAAGTCGTGCTACAAACTCTTCACAAAAGATGATTTCCCAGCGGCCGCCAGGTCGGGTGCAGGTGAAAATCAGGAAGAAAGCGAGGAAGCACGCTACGAAGAGGTTGAGACAGAAGCCCTCGAGGAACTCTGCTTGTATATAAGGACCAAATTATTCCCCAACCCAGAGGTACTGCCTATGACAAACCTCACATCTAGGCTTGAGAGATCCATGATGTCCCGTGGTATTATCCAACTGAAACCAGCGACAAAGAAACATGTTCGCCGAAAGATTGAAACCGAGTTTGGAGAATCACTACGCTTTGTCCCAGATGAGAAAGGAAAGCTTCTAATCTATCCACGCAGCCTCTCAATGGACGACCTTGCCCGGCAAGCACACAAAATGGCAAAAGACCTGCAAGAAGCAAGAGCAGCTAACTCTGAAGATGTCTTAACCAAAGCAGGAATGCAGCTGAGGAATGAGATCAATAAACAAGATGTGAGTCAGCCATGGCCTCCCGATACAGATCAGAATGTCATTCCTGCAGCAGTCACTCAATTCCTGCACACCCTGCTGACAGGAGAGTGTGAGTGTGAAACTCCCTCTGAAAGAGCTCAACGTCTTGCCACTTCCTTTGGCAGTGACTTGGTCTTTGCTGTTACCAGTGGCAAGACAAAACCACCCAAGCACGTACTGCTGACCAATGCTGTAAAGTCTTTGACAGGAAACACAGAACTGATCCGAACTCTGAATCGTCTTGGTCACTGTGTGTCTTACTCAATGTTTGAGGAGATCGATACAGCCCTTTGTATCCAGAAGCTGGAATGCTCAAAGGATGACATTCCACTGCCAGCAAACATCTACCCTGGTGTGTTCACAACCCTGGCCTGGGATAACATTGACCGACTTGAAGAGACCCTAAGTGGAGCAGGTACTTCTCATAGAGTCAATGGCATTGCTGTCCAGTCCAAGGTTGCAGGCTCTGTGCCAGAGAAAGTCCTGCCAGAGATTACCAAGTCCAAGATAAGAAGCATCACTCAGACATCATCAATGCTGCCAATATACAATGTTGAGCGGCGGGCAGGGCCACCTAGGATTGAGACTGCGTATGTCGACACTACCAAGGAAGTCCAGGATTCAAAGACAAAGAACCATATCTGGCTTCTTACTCGAATGTCAGACCATGAGGACCAGTCCATCAGCAGTTGGACTGGGTTCAACATCAAAATGCGCAGAGACATTGCAGTGGTTCAGGACACTGTAAGCTACCTGCCCACTATCAATGCTCCCGCAACAGAAATGTCCACCGTTAATGAAATCTTGGAACAAACGCATGCTATCATGCAGTCCTTACAGCTTAACAAGATTGTGTGCGTGTTTGATCAAGCACTCTATGCCAAAGCTGCCGAAGTTATCTGGAAACAAGAGAAGTTCAAGAACATTATCATCAGGATGGGCGTCTTCCACACAATATGTAATCTCATCTCCACCATAGGAAAGAGGTTTCAAGATGCAGGTCTTAGAGATCTGTGTGTGGAATCAGGTATCATCGCAGAAGGATCAGTGTCAGGAGTGATGAACGGCAAGAGGTACAACAGAGCAGTGAGACTACACAAGCTCGTGTATGAAGCACTGATGAGGCTTGCATGGAAAGGCTTCCTTTCATGGCTAGAAGAAAACCATTCAAGGGACATACACCATCTAGATGAAACACTGAAGGACATCAACAGCTTTCACAGCAATGTGTCTCAGGGACTCTTTCAAGAGCTGATGGAGAGTGAATCATGCACACATATCATGAAGCTTTTCCAAGTTTATCTTGAGACCCTCAGAGATGAACACAACCTCTCAGCATTCTGGATGTCATACCTGGACATGGTTGAGATCATGCTGGACTTAATTCGAGCCTCCAGAGAAGGCAACTGGATGCTCCACCTAGGAGCAATCCGACAGATGATACCGTGGTGTTTTGCCTATGACAAAGTGAACTATGCCCGGTTCCTAACCTACTACTATGCCTTGATGTCTCGACTGCCCATTGAACACCCAGAGGTCCATGAACACTTCATGCAAGGTGGCTTTTCGGTCCAGATCGGTAGCAAGAATCCCTTTGGACGGATCCCTGTGGACCAGACAATCGAAGAGACGATCAACAAAGACACCCAGACACCAGGGGGCACAAAAGGCTTCAGCCTGAAAGGCGGAGCTGTCGCCAGGTACTACCTGACATCGGAGTATCGCAGCAGGTACTTAAGGCAGCTCAGGACTATGGTAGTAGGCCAAAAGTATACTGACTTCAGCCACCCAGACCTACAGATGCCCAGGATTAGAAGAGATGAGGCCGATGTCCAATCTTTAGTTCAACTGATGGAGACCAGCTGGTTGAACCCCTTCAACGCAGAGCAAGAAGATCTTGTCAGTTTGTCAACTGCGACTATGGCACCACCAGAAGTTGTCAAAGACCTTCTAGGGGCCTACAGAATAGGAGAGGATGCATATCAAGCCTTCAAGGAAGAGCGCCTGGAGATCGATACGCCAACTATACAGTTTCATGACACGATGACGAAGACGAAACTGAGAACGTTCACTAACATCAGAATGAAGCCATGCTCACAAGACCATGCCAAGGAGGTTATCTTAAAGGCTGACAGGAACCTATTTGGCCCGATGATCCTTGTTGCCGAGAACAGAAAGCTCAAAATGAGTGATGTCTTGGCTCATCCCCTGGGGCCTTTGCCTTGGGCACTTGCCAGCGGTGATGGGTCTCTCCGCAAGACCAACAAGGCTGCCCTCGCAAAGGAGTTAGAGAGGAATGTTTCTCCTGCAGAAGTGATACCCGAGCCCTCTGCTACCATAATTGATGGGATGAGCCTGGTCCACAAACTGAAGGGAAACGACAAAACTTTTTCACAGCTTGCAGGTACAGCACTGAGTCACGCTGTTCATGAAGGTGCTAAGAGCAGGCGCATTGATGTTGTGTTTGATATCTACAAGGAGACATCCATCAAGGATGCAGAACGAGCCAAAAGAAGTGCAGGCACAGGAATTCATTTCAAGAACATTCAACCTGGGCACAACATCCAGCAGTGGAGAAAGTTACTCGGTAGTTCCTCCAACAAGGCAAGTCTTATCAAGTTCTTGGTAGAAGAATGGAAGGCACCACAGCACAGGGAGAAGCTCAAGGACAAGGAGCTGTATGTCACATGTGAGCAGCGCTGCTTCAAGATCACCAAAGAGCAGTGGGAAGAGGCTCCTGAGCTTAAGTCAACTCAAGAAGAAGCAGACACACGCCTTCTTCTCCATGCACTTCATGCAGCAGAATCTGGGAACAAGTCTGTCATCATCACTGCAGAAGATACAGACGTCATGGTGTTGTGTCTTGGCATGTGCCACAAGATCCCATCCCATCTGTTCCAGAAGTGCGGGACGAAGAACCGGACAAGATTCCTGGATATCACCACACTGAGCCGCACACTGGGAGGCAGCGTGTGTGATTCATTGATTGGTATGCATGCCTTTACAGGCTGTGATACCGTCAGTGCATTCGCTGGCCGAGGGAAGATGACGACACTCAAGCAGGTGAAGATGGACAAGACATACCAGCATGCTTTTCACGAACTTGGACGCTCATGGGAAGTGTCTCCTGAACTCTTTGAGAAGCTACAGGAAATCACCTGCCACATGTACCTACCATCTACCCACACAACTAAGGTAAACAAGCTTCGGTATGAGCTGTTCTGTGCAAGACGTGGAGAGGTAGAGTCAAGTCAACTCCCTCCTTGTGAGGACTGCCTCTTCATGCATGCACTGCGTGCAAACTACCAGGCTGCGATCTGGAGGAGAAGTCTTCAGAGCCAGCCATTTGTTGCGAACCCAACAGACTGCGGTTGGATGACAGATGAGGACGGTAAGCTTGCCGTCAACTGGATGCGAGGCTCACCAGCACCAGATGCTGTTATGCAGCTACTGTCTTGCAAGTGTGTGCGGTCATGCGAACTCCCTAAGTGTACTTGCCTCAGCAATGGTCTAAAATGCACGGACATGTGCAGGTTACAGACATGTCAGAACAAGGCTATTGAAGAAGAGCCGGTGGCACAACAGTCAGATTCCGAGTCTGACGTAGATGATATTTAGGAGTAGTAATTTGCCATAATAGTATGTACAAGCCCATGGCATGCTTAGTGTGTATTTACAGGACTTGTATTAAATGTGACAATTACTATATGCATTTTGTTGACATTTAGGCATTCCTGTCCCCAAATTTGACATTTTAAAAAATTTCGGAATTTTCGGTAGGGTATGTCTATTCAAGAAGTGATAACGACCATTAAGCTACCAATGTGCAAGGGCTATCATATCAAAACATAAACTAGAGACATGTAGCAAGCTAAAAACACCTAAGAGAATTAGTCACCCCGGGTGGTACCGATATCCCAAAATTCGGGTCTTGGCTCATGGACTAATATAGCTAAAGGTTGGATGCACATATACTCCTGTTTTTATAGTGATAAATTAAACATAATCAATGCATGGAATACGAATGATGTCTCTGTTAAGAAGTCAGTTTTAGTATGCGCTCCTTAATCTCACAACAAACCGGTGAGATCAGTTTCGATGCTTACACATACTGTACTACTGGCCTGGATGTGACAATGGTGCTCACCCCACAGTTGTGGGGGTTACACCTGAAGCAGCTTTGGGAGACATTAGGCACTAATCGAGCAAGGCAGTACCCAGCGGACGCCACATAAGCATATGATAAGGAGATGCTGGAACTCCTTTTTCATTTGCCTGGCTTCCCTCACTGTTACTCTTGTGCCTCACCTACACAGAGGGAATCCAGGTAACTCTCAATAACACCTCTCCCACACACGTACATTACCTCTAATGTACTTTGATTTTTGCACTCTTTTAACCATGGGGGGGGGGGGGAACACTTGTTACAGGCAGAATTGCATTTTTTCTCCATACATATAGATGAGAAAAAAAAACACGGTCGTCTTCATTTATCTTGTTGCATGTATGCTCCTAAAAAGATTAGTAATTTAGAAGAGGAAGAATTGTTCTATTCATATATTTTCATCAACCAACTTTACTTCTAAACTCAATTAATGAAATCAACAAATACATGTGGCACTCCAAGGACTCGAACCTAGGATACTCACACCGAATTCTGCGCATTTGTGCATTACGCTATCAAGACAGTTAAATAATTATGCACAAGCCTACGATTTATTATGCAGTTTCGAATCCTGCATATTAATCTGAGCATGTACTATTGTGGACATAAGTCCTGCTACACCTGCCTGACAGGGATCCGCGAATTGTGTTGGCAACATTGCTATCCCCCCCCCCCCCCCACACTCCATCCCCACTCTACCACCCTCTCTCAGCCAAGCCCTCCCTTCCCTCTCTACTTCTCTCGTTCTTGTTCACGTCTATAAGCCGTTCTTTATTTCTCCCTCTCTCATTGTATTTCTATGAATGTTTTCCAAATCTTCCTAAAATTAAATATAATATCGTTACATACTTCGTATTTATATTTGCCATTTATAAAAACCTAACAATATAAAGTTTGATAATCCATTCGAATATGAGGTTATTAACAATATATGTTATTTAAGTCAATTACAACTGATAGTTTAATATACTTTTGCATTATCATATTTCAATTCAGTTATAATTATATAAGCCCTTAATCCCACTGTTTGGAGTAAGCATGTATTTCACTGTTAAAGTTTATATATTATTGAATGAGATAATTGACACACTTACAAAATAGGTTCCTATATATATTATATTAATTAAATATTAAAAGTTATAAATATATGGTTACGTGTGTATTCTCAATTCAGTATTCGCCTGTCAACCCACCATCCCCTTAACTACGGTAGCTCACACTAATCTATTCATATTTCGTAACTAATCAACTCAAACACACGGCCACACACATTAATGTAACATTACATTACACAAACTTGCATGTTATTTTCTTACTTGAGGATGTTTGGCGTCTTTCAACTGCCTCAGCGAACACCGAGATGTTTCCCTTCCGTATTGGGGTTGTGTTTTGTTTTATTACAGCGATATTTACGCACTTTTTTGCAGATAAGGAAGGATCCGTGGTATTTAAAATAATTAATTGAGCTAGTATTAAGCCTTTTAATTGTTACACTTCCTTCCTTAATTGAATACAAACTTATAAATATAGCTATTCTCCATTCACTCGAACCATGCATCCCTGGCTCCTAATTGGAGTTTGTATCGACATTCATGATTTCCAATCTTATCAATACCGTAGCTCATTGGCCCAGAGGAGTCGCAGAACTGATAATGTCTGTATTACTGTCTTTATTATTCTATATTCATTCATTATGCTAGACACGTTTTAATAATGTTAATGATTACTTAACAATCTACAGTGTTATCCAAATCTTAAGAGTCATGATATATCACATTAAACACATTTATCATATATATATATATATATATATATATATATATATATATATATATATATATCATACAGTATACACAAGCGAAATAAAGAAATGATAAACCCAAAACGTAAGCAAGAGATGAATACTGAGTGACTTGGCCCACGCGGCTTAGAGCCAATCCCAGGTCCTGTTTCACTGTTTACACATGTGAAATAAGCAGCGACGGCATTTAATTTCTTGCTTGTGTTTACGGTATTATATCTGCGTTATTTATGTGTTCCCTGTGATAGATGATTTCTCTTAAGGTTTGGATATAACTCAAGATTATCACATTAATATTTCAATTAATTAAACTTATCTATATTATTCCATATTTATTCATTAAAATATGTCTTAGTAATTCTAATTCTAATGATGTGATAAATGATATCCGAACCATAAGAGCTATACAATATCACATACAACACATAAATAACGTAGATATCATACAGTAAACACAAATAAAGGAAGAAATGCCGTCGCTGCCTATTTAAATGTGTAAATGTGTGGTACAGGTATTATGTGTTGAACACAGAGATACAAAATTTCGAGTTTGAATATTACCTCCGACTGGAGGAGGATATTCTTTGGTTTTCATTGCAACACCATTTACCCCTTGAGCTTCATGACGCATTTTGACAGTTTATTGTGGCAATTTTTCGACGATTGTATACAGCGTAAGAAGGACCTTTGGGATGTAACGTGTAATTTTTCAATAGTGATAAAACTATAGAAATATTATTTCTATATCTATATTATTCACAAGTGAATTAGCTTAAATGTTGCAGGACAAGCTATCAAATGTATTATTTTGATAGTTACAGACGCAAATACTTAAAATAAATTGACAAGTAGAATCTGTTTCATCTTTAATTTCCTTCACTTACTACCATATCACACACACATTTGTTTTCACTCACATCATCACCTCCATTAGTTATAATGGTGACACAAGGTTACATCGTTTCTGTTGTATTGTTCATACATTACTTCCAATTATGTTTTAATGAAGTGCACGTCCGTAATTTGTTAACAAATAACCTATAATTCAAATAACAAATATTTGCACTGCATCATATTATATTAATCAATTTTGAAACAAACTGCCTGGGGAATTTAGTATATGGTGAAACCACAACAAACACTTCGGCTTAGGACTCTCTAAAACTTTTTTTTTTCTTCTTCTTCTCTTAAGGGGAGATCTCAACTTGAGGGATTTTTGTCTTGACCCCTTTCTCCCTCATGTTTAGCCCCATTGCTTTTGATATTATAAAATGTTTGCCCCATTAGTTTAGCGATTTTAAGAACTTTCACCCCATATTAAGACCTTTCCTGCAATTCAGGTGTCGATTTTATCCTGGCGAGCGATAGTGAGCCTGTAATTTAAGAGGAACCGGCCTTCGGCCGGGTCATTTTTCTACCGAAAAATGTACAAATTTATCTTGAAAGGGACTCAAGGGGGTGTCATTTTAAGCTTGGTGGAGGTCTAGGGAACAAACTAAATACCTCCCCTTAAGTCACCATCAGGAATTCGGACAGTGACATGAACAAGAAGGACCGGAAGAAGGGAAAAGCAAGCAAGACTTTGCATAAGCCCTACACCACCACGCGCCCTTCTTGCTCCAAGCCGCACCACCGCCACGACAGGGAAAACCAGAGGGGCTACCCTAGCCACCCCAGGCCCCCCTCCCAGCACATCCGCCCTTCTTGCACTGAGAAGAAGCACCTGGAGAAACGCCGCCATCGGTAAGACTATGCCAGACAAATAAAGATCATTAACTTATTACAGTTGGAAAGCTCTTAAAAACACACTTCACTGGAATGTTTTTTTGAGAGCTGGAAGATTTGGGCTAATACTCAACAAACTATTAAAGCACTGGCAAATAAAGGTTTGTTGAGGATTTTTAGATCTTGGCTCTACAAAAGATTTTTTTTTTTTTTAATCACCATGTTGGCCACTCTATATTAATTTTTCGCCTCGATCATCAGGAATTACTGTCGCTAAAGAAAGCTGTACTGACATGCGCTTTAGTGGTAGTACACCAAGCCTCAGTAAGACTTGATAGAAGTTTACGCACTGGAAATTGGCTTCTTTCTAAGTCAGGGCTCGAGAGATACCGTAGCACTGGCATAACGGAACATTGCATAGAGTCCTTATGGTACGTTGTCCCAGGCACTGGCAATAAGACACATATTCGTAAAAGACCCAAATACAAACCCATCCAAAGTCCCTGAAAGACTCTTATAAAGGTCAGGACAGTTAGGAAAAGTTGGAGAGCACAGGCATCCCAACCCTCTTACGTTAGTCCAATGATACGATATGTATAGCACTGACAGAACAGACTCGTATTCATTTTAAGAACCCAAACACATGAGTACTGTAAAGGTTCTTGATTAACAACTCTTATAAATGTCAGGATAGGCTAGTTGAGAGAGCCAGTATAACACCGGTATATCCCATATTCTTCAACAATACAAAAATCAACCCTTCATCTTCTCTCAATATTCTTGGTGTCTCTTTTTCTTCTGCTCTCATTTGGAAGGACCATATTACCAGTCTTGCTAAGGCAGCCTCCCAGAAGCTGGGTGTGCTCAACCGCTTTAGGGGGTTCTTTTCCCCTGCACAGCTTCTTGCTCTGTACAGGGGCATAGTGCGCCCTTGTATTGAGTATTGTTCACATGTGTGGGGAGGTTCCTCTCACACCGCTCTCCTAGACAAAGTTGAAAGGAAGGCCTTTCGTATCATTAACTCCCGTCCACTCACGAACTCTCTGCAATCTCTCTCTCTCCGCCGCAATGTTGCATCTCTCTCGCTATTCTATCGCTTCTATAATAATCACTGTTCCTCAGAGCTATCCCAGTGCATACCACCTCCTTTACGTAGGGCACGTGGTACCCGTCTTGCAACTCAATCCCACCCCTACTCTGTGCAACTCTCCAACCCAAGAGTGAAATGTTACTCTCAAACTTTCTTCTACTCAACAGCTGAGCTCTGGAACTCTCTCCCAGAATCAGTCTTTCCCTCTTCCTATGACTTAAATTGCTTCAAACTCCGTGTGTCCAGGCATTTTGGCTCGAACGTCCCTTGATTTTGGCCCTGTCACTCTTTCAACTACGGGGGAGGCACTCGCTATAGGCAGTTATGCCTTTTGCCTCCCTCAATCACATAGAAAAAAACAAAAAAACAAAAACACTTCTCACGTTAATCTGATATGTTACTTAGAACACTGGTAGAACATAACATATTCATTTAAGACCCCAAACCCAAGAGTTCTGCAACATCTTCCATCCAACTATCATCACCACACGACAGGACCACTACCACGGCCCAAGAACTTAGTCGGAAGTGCCACGGAAGTGCAACATCACCGAAAGTGCCTAGTGCATAGTGTCATCCCCGTGGAACTTATTGTGGATTCTCGATCGTGCTAAGAAAATTGTGTATATACCTATCCATGTCTGACTGTAACTCTGTATACATATTGTGACGCACCCCAGTGCTGGGCAACGCAACCTGATTGTACTCCTTGGTACTCCACTGTACCGCCCGTGATCTGGCTACCGTCAGCCGCTATGTATATTGAGTGTGACAACTTATAACTATGTTCTTTGTATCTCTGCAAAGGTCTCGTCATGTGCTAACCAGTGGTGGGTTTTGTTTTAAGCCATGTCGAGACCTTCCATTTAATATGTAGTATCAATAGAGAAGTTGATAGATGAGTAATGGGAGTTCAGAGAGAGAGAGTGAGTTAGGCTTCAGAGCAAGAGGGTAGCAACGCGCCGCGCTGCCGGCCGGGTGGTTGCCAGATGTATGGACTGGTTGGCAGCCTTGCCCTTATAGCTAGGCGCGATAGGGTTGGTAGTCCATTGTTGCCTGCCTGGGCTGGGCCCATGTTGTCGTACAGCACACTGCCTGGAGGTTGGCTGCGTGTTCTATGACCAGGTTGCCTAGAGATTCTAACATCCCTTGCTCTCTCTCCCCACTTCTCACGGTTGCACTCTTTCTCTCTGACGACATTACTCTCATTTCATTCTTCTCTCTATTTAAATGCATAACCTTCCCTTGAGGTCCTAAAGGAGTTTCAGCACTCACCTCTCGTATTACTCTTAGGACAAGCATATATTTACATGTATTAGATTTAAGGGGTTAATGTGAACAGCGATCTTCTTGATGAGGATAGTTGGTGAACGTTCTACATGTTCACGAGTTATATGCCCTGCTCATCATCCCATTTGTGACTAGACTGGTGCCATGTGTAAGAGCCCGACCATGCCCAGGAGTTGTCTGTAGAGGGACGAGGACTTAGCCTTGATTTGCATACCGAGCCAGGAGCGAGTGTAGCACCCGAGACTACAGCTCGCTCGTAGTGCCGGTATAGTAGAGTAACGTAATTTATCTGTCCTTGTGTTCTCTACAGTCTTCTCCTGGGTTCTCGCTTTCGGTGCTGGGACTCGTTGTTCCTGTGACTTGGCCTGCTAGCTAGAACACATGGGGATGATGAGTGGGATATATCTTTATTTTACTATGCATTGCAGCTCTCTTTAAGTATATATCTATAACACTTTACAATACACATTACTCACACACAAGACAACACTATTAATACTTTCATGTATCAATTAACTGCACTGTCGTTTTGCTGCTGTGTCCGGAGTTCTGTTGCGTAGGGCGCATAGTAGCGAAGTAGCCTATGCGGTAGTAGGCTACCGGCGCAGTACTGTTGCCTGCAACCTTTTAGTTATTCCAAGTATAGATTCATTATTATAATAAGTGACTACTGTTTATGTTCCTCCCATGTGTATTATTAGGTATCTACTGGATCATGAACATCTTGTATGCTACATGCTAGTGCATGTTAGCAGGGGACAGTTAGTGTAGTGCACGCGCTTTCAAGTAGGCGTGTACATTTGTCATTTAGCATTTCACTGTCATACCTTTAGCCTGCTTCGATTCTACATTATTAGAGGCTTAATATTAACATAGTTTCTTGAGTATTGCATTTCTTTAGTAATAACGTAACCTATAAATGTCTGAGGGAGTTTAGCCTCATAGCCTACCCCTGTTGTACACTTTCGCTGAGTTAAGGTACCTCGTTACCGTAGACGATAACTCTGTAGGGCGTTGGTGCTTTTGTTGTCTGGAGCATATAGTATTTGGGACTGGAATCGAGCGTGTCGTTGTCACTTAAGCCATTTCCGTCCTACGATCAAGAATCCCGAATATGTATTGCCGATCCAGCCGTAACAAAATGGCGACCTTGCACAAGATTCAGTAGTATCCTATCACATGTTTTTTGGAGAACTATTCTATGCTACCTAGTAGAGGTGGCTAGAATTTTCTTGCATATTGGAGGATTTTTTATTGTGTCATTATTGTATTGGTGGACTTGCAGATTGTTTCGTTAGGTGTCTAGAGTAGAGTCATTCAAGCATCTTTAACATTTTGTGAGTCGAGACTGCAATTAGTAATAAACACTTTTTTTTTATGAACAGCAATTGTATAACCAGCACTATGTCTAATGACTCATCATTTACGGGGGAGGATAACACGGTACAGCCTAGTGACCAGCAAGTACAGCAGATATTTAGGGAGGGGAGTGTTATAAGTGGAGAGAGGGATGCCCGGGCATTTTTGCAGACACCTTTGACCGAACAGCGCCTGCAGGCTATTGATTGTTACGGTCTTCGCTGTTTAGCCACGGTTTTGGGGCTGGACTGTCCTGACAGTTGGCCCAAGAAGAATTTGGTGGCATGTTTGTTGGGTGATGGCGATGGGGCGGTGGGTGGAGTGGGGTCTTGGGGGGTTCCCTCCAAGCCTCCATTCCACTCTACCCCTGAGCTGGGCCCTCAGCCAGCGAGTCTTAGCACGATGCAGCAGGAGGGTTCTCAATGGCAAGCTGGCTTACCCGTAAACACGTCTCGGTGTGGATCCCCCATTTTGTGCTCTCCCCCCCCAGGCCTGTCTCCTGAGATGTTATTTCAGCTAGAACTGGCTAAGCTTAAGTTGCGAGAGAGTCAACAGGCTAGTATAGAACGGATTAAGCTGCAGGAGACTCAGATACAACAGGCTAGTATAGAACGGATTAAGCTGCAGGAGACTCAGATACAACAGGCTAGTATAGAACGCATAGAGGTTGCTAGAATCCAAGCCAATCAGGATGCAACCAGGTACCAGGCAGAAATGGATGTCGAGAAGTCTAGAGTAGAGACCACGGGGCGTCATCTCGGTGGTGGGCACCGGGTTACAGACTCACTTTCGCATTTAATTAAGTTAGTACCCGCATTTGATGAGACAGCAGTGACTGAGTTTTTTGCTCGTTTCGAAAAGAAGTGTCGTGAGTATGACTGGCCGGAGGTTAAATGGGCAGCATTAGTTTCATCACGTCTAGTGGGTAAGGGGTTGAAAGCCTACGATGCACTGTCACTGGACGAGAGTGTCGTGTATGGACTGGTGAAGGAGGCTGTGCTCCGGGCCTACGAACTGCAACCCGAAACTTATAGATTGAAGTTCCGTGGCGTGAATAAGAAGAGCGACGTCAGTTTTATGGAGCACGCACGGGACTTAACAGATGCATGTAATAACTGGTTTCGGTCCGAGCACGCAGAGTCGGCTGAGGAAATTAAGCAACTTTTCTATCTGGAACAGTTTTACAAATGTACTGGAACCGATCTAACGCTGAACATTAAGGAAAAATGTCCCAAGACAGTAGAGGAGGCTGCCAAGATGGCAGACATCAGATTATCATTGATTCGTGGTTGCGGTGCCGCTCAGAGGGCTGAGTTAGGGCAGAAGGGGCGCTATACCCCACCCACCAGAGTTTTCGATAATAACAAATCCTATGACACACATAACCACACTAAAAGCATTGCACCTAATAACACCTACAAACACAAGCCTCTCTCGTTTACTAAAGGTCAGGCCCCTTCTTCGCCCGCACAAGGGAAGAAGCCCATTGGGGATGTGAAATGTTACAACTGTCAGAAGCTAGGCCATTATTCACGTGAGTGCCCTAGTAACACTCCCGCTAAGCCGGTGTCATTGGTTCACAGTATCGGTGTGTCTCTGAAGGCTGCAGCAACTGCCCGGGGTAGGTTGTCAGCAGCTGAGGCACACGCGGTAAAGAAGCGTACGGAAGGCTCGACACCTGTCCGGGACACTTTCTGTAGCCATCGGGGACACGGGTTTGTGAGCTGGGGGAGTGAACTACGGAGGGTTGACTTGTTGAGGGATACGGGGGCTTCGCAAACTTTGTTGAGGAACTTCACAGGGAAACCGATAAATGCGGCCAGAGTTGTTGTGGTGCAGGGTATAAATGCTACGAGGTCATACCCACTTGTGAGGTTGGAGTTGAGAGTGGGAGAGGTGTGCAGGGAGCTGGATGTAGGGATCGTTGAGTGTTTGCTAGTTGAGGGCGTCGACCTTCTTCTCGGCAACGACTTTGCGGTGCCCACTTCCGGGACTCCACCCTTAGTCGTTGCCGAGAGGGCGGCCGACGTGGATGGTGAGAATCGGGAATGGGTTGGGAGGTGCCAACAGGATGAGATGGCCTGTGTGGTAACCCGATCTCGCTCTGCGGCTCCTGCACAGCCTAGCACTCAACCTCGGGGACAGTGGAGGAAGGATCAGGAGAAGGTTGCTAAGGGCAGGAAAAGGGACATTGATTCTGCTGCACTTCTCGGTGATTCGGTACTTGGACCTATAATAAACACGGGAGTTGACTCTGGCCCAGAGATGGTGTGTAACAAGGCAGAGTTGGGTAAGACTTCGCGTGAGGCAAGAGCTGTAGCGAGAGCCACTAAGGCAGTAGAGCCTACTAGCCGGGGTAATGTCTTATTACAAAACCATCTTGATGCATTGACGCCCGGGGACATTAGTGAGCAGCAGCTGCAAGACGCTAGCCTAGCTCGTTATAGCAATGGTGCCATAGAGTTGGAGGAAGATGGGGATGCGAAGCCGGGAGATTTCTTTAGGCTCAACAGGATATTGTACCGCAGATTTTTAGACCCCAAATCGAAGTGGGAGGGCGGTGCGAGGGTAGTAGACCAGGTGGTTGTTCCAAATAAGTATAGAGAGTCCTTATTGTGTCTGGCGCATGATGTGCCGGTGGCGGGTCATTTGGGGGTAACAAAAACATTGGCGGCATTGGGCAGGTTTTTCTGGTGGCCTGGGGTCAAGGCTGATGTCTGTGCATGGGTGGCTGGGTGTGCGACCTGCCAGACAACGGGGAAGCCTAACCAGACAATCCCGAAGGCACCTTTGTTTCCCATACCTGTCACCGGGCCTCCGTTCAGCAAAGTTGTAGTAGATTTGGTTGGCCCTTTCCCGCCTACTAGTAGTGGCAATAAATTCCTGTTGACAATCATGGATGTGGCTACGAGATACCCGGACGCATACCCCATGAGAAACGGCTCGGCAAAGGCAGTTGTTAAAAACTTATTATTGTTCTGTTCCCGTTATGGATTTCCACGTGAGGTGCAGTCAGACCAGGGGAGCAATTTTACATCCAAATTGTTCAAACAAACCCTTCAGTTGCACGGTATATGTTCTGTAGTGTCGTCAGCCTACCATCCCGAGAGTCAGGGAGTCTTGGAGCGGTGGCACTCGACCCTGAACAGTATGCTACGCTGTTACTGTGCAGAACATGACACTGATTGGGATTTGGGTCTGCCGTATGTTCTGTTCGCTGCACGTGAAGTCCCAGGAGAGAGCCTGGGGTTCAGTCCAAATCAGCTAGTCTTTGGCCATAATGTGAGAGGACCTTTAAGTATGGTGAAAGAGATCTGGGAGGGCGAAGAGAAGCCGGGGTCTGTACTTAAATATGTCCTTGAGAGCCGGGAGAGACTTATAGGTTGCATGGCAGCGGCAGGTAATAACTTGGTTAATGCACAGGCGGTCATGAAGCACCAGTATAACGCCAAGGTGAAGCTTCGGGAGTTTTCGGTGGGTCAGGAGGTAATGTTGCTTTTACCTTTGCCTGGACACCCCCTTTCTGCCAAGTTCATTGGGCCGTATGTGGTGGCTAAGAAACTGTCCGACCTTGATTATCTCGTTGCAACACCTGACCGTAGGAAAAAACATCAGTTATGTCATTTTAACCTCATGAAAGAGTATGTGAGACGCCCCTCAGAGCCTCTCACTGTCCCTGTGCTGGCCTGCAGCGGCCAGGGTGGAGAAGGAGGTGGGGACAGTCATGCTGCTGAGGAGGATAGCTGGGACTGTGTCATTTCTGCGGAACAGTGGGCGGGGAATACTGAACAAGAGGCTAGGCAAGCTGTAAGTCACCTGCCTGAGCACCAGGGTGCTGCTGTCCTAGGCCTGTTCAGGTCATACCCCTCTGTTTTCGCCGAACACCCAGGTCTCACTACTCAGGTAACGCACGACGTGGACGTCGGTGATAATGTGCCCTTCAAGTCAGTGCCCTACCGTGTGCCCCCGGTAAAGTTGCCAGCTTTACGGGAGGAGTTAAAGTACATGGTTGAGAGAGGGATGATCACTGAAGGTTATGTGAAGTGGACATCACCCGTCACGTTGCAGCCAAAACCTGACGACAAGGTGCGGTTCTGCATAGATTTTCGTAGGCTAAATGGCTTGACCACTACCAACCCTTACCCTTTGCCTCGAGTTGACGACAGCGTGGACAAGATAGGGAATGCAAAGTACCTTACTAAAATTGATCTTGTAAAAGGCTACTGGCAAGTACCCCTGTCGGACCGAGCTAAGCAAGTTTGTGGTTTTGTGGTAGATGGCAAGACCTACCAATGTAACGTAATGCCTTATGGGCTTAAGAACACACCTGCCACGTTTCAGAACCTGATGAACGATATTTGTGACGAAATCCCTAACTGCACGGTCTACCTTGATGACGTGATAGTATATGATGACGATTTTGAAAATCACCTAAGGCACTTAGAGACCCTGTTTAGGAAGTTGCACGATGCTGGGCTGGTGGTGAACCTGAGGAAGTGCGAGTTTGTAAAGGCTACTGTGCAGTATCTTGGCTTTGTGGTCGGGTTAGGCCGGGTGTGCCCCCCCCTGAGCAAGATACAGGCTATCAATATGTTTCCCAGGCCCACCACTAAGCGCCAGGTCATGCGGTTCCTAGGTATGATAGGCTATTATAGGCGCTTCATCCGGGGATACTCTACTGTCTTAGCACCGTTAACTGATCTACTGTCGAAGTCAGTGAAGTTCTGTTGGGCTGCGGAGTGTCAGAGTGCTTTCGACCTAGTCAAGCACCTGCTGTGTACACATCCGATTTTGAGGGCCCCAGACTTCTCCAGGAGTTTTCAGCTGGCGACTGATGCCAGCGGTGTGGGTGCCGGGGCAGTGTTACTGCAGACTGATTCCGAGGGCTTGGAACACCCAGTGAGCTTCTTTTCTCGCAAGTTTAATTCGGCACAAAGGAATTACTCGACTATAGAGAAGGAGCTTCTGGCTATCGTTTTGTCGCTCAAACATTTCGAAGTTTGTGTTCCAGCCTACGGCCCGGTAGTGACGATTTATACGGACCATCATCCCTTGAAATTCCTAAATCAGTTTCACAATCGGAATATGCGGTTGACCAGGTGGTCCCTAATGCTCCAAGAGTATTATCTCAACATTCAGCATATTGCCGGGAGTGAGAACGTGATAGCAGATTGTCTATCAAGGGTTGATGATCCAAGATAGTCGTGCACGGTGTGTGGGTTGAGCAGGAGTAAAATTAGGCTATCATAACGCCGTCCAAAAAGATTATGAAACAATATAATAAACGAGAAAACTTTCTTTTTTTTAGTTTTGTAAGTCTTTATTGTTGTAGCATAATGAATGCGATATTGTGTTTTATGTATAATTCACACTTCAGTTGTTGTGCACCTTTTGCAATTAGGGGCAGCTAAGGGTAGCAGGTCGGTTGGTTGCCTGTCAGATTTTGATAATGCTTCTAAGGTCGATTATCTAAAATCTTGGGGGGGCTGTGACGCACCCCAGTGCTGGGCAACGCAACCTGATTGTACTCCTTGGTACTCCACTGTACCGCCCGTGATCTGGCTACCGTCAGCCGCTATGTATATTGAGTGTGACAACTTATAACTATGTTCTTTGTATCTCTGCAAAGGTCTCGTCATGTGCTAACCAGTGGTGGGTTTTGTTTTAAGCCATGTCGAGACCTTCCATTTAATATGTAGTATCAATAGAGAAGTTGATAGATGAGTAATGGGAGTTCAGAGAGAGAGAGTGAGTTAGGCTTCAGAGCAAGGGGGTAGCAACGCGCCGCGCTGCCGGCCGGGTGGTTGCCAGACGTATGGACTGGTTGGCAGCCTTGCCCTTATAGCTAGGCGCGATAGGGGTTGGTAGTCCATTGTTGCCTGCCTGGGCTGGGCCCATGTTGTCGTACAGCACACTGCCTGGAGGTTGGCTGCGTGTTCTATGACCAGGTTGCCTAGAACCTTTGAGATTCTAACATCCCTTGCTCTCTCTCCCCACTTCTCACGGTTGCACTCTTTCTCTCTGACGACATTACTCTCATTTCATTCTTCTCTCTATTTAAATGCATAACCTTCCCTTGAGGTCCTAAAGGAGTTTCAGCACTCACCTCTCGTATTACTCTTAGGACAAGCATATATTTACATGTATTAGATTTAAGGGGTTAATGTGAACAGCGATCTTCTTGATGAGGATAGTTGGTGAACGTTCTACATGTTCACGAGTTATATGCCCTGCTCATCATCCCATTTGTGACTAGACTGGTGCCATGTGTAAGAGCCCGACCATGCCCAGGAGTTGTCTGTAGAGGGACGAGGACTTAGCCTTGATTTGCATACCGAGCCAGGAGCGAGTGTAGCACCCGAGACTACAGCTCGCTCGTAGTGCCGGTATAGTAGAGTAACGTAATTTATCTGTCCTTGTGTTCTCTACAGTCTTCTCCTGGGTTCTCGCTTTCGGTGCTGGGACTCGATGTTCCTGTGACTTGGCCTGCTAGCTAGAACACATGGGGATGATGAGTGGGATATATCTTTATTTTACTATGCATTGCAGCTCTCTTTAAGTATATATCTATAACACTTTACAATACACATTACTCACACACAAGACAACACTATTAATACTTTCATGTATCAATTAACTGCACTGTCGTTTTGCTGCTGTGTCCGGAGTTCTGTTGCGTAGGGCGCATACGGACTCGGAGGGGAGACAGAGTGAGAAGCGAAGTAGCCTATGCGGTAGTAGGCTACCGGCGCAGTACTGTTGCCTGCAACCTTTTAGTTATTCCAAGTATAGATTCATTATTATAATAAGTGACTACTGTTTATGTTCCTCCCATGTGTATTATTAGGTATCTACTGGATCATGAACATCTTGTATGCTACATGCTAGTGCATGTTAGCAGGGGACAGTTAGTGTAGTGCACGCGCTTTCAAGTAGGCGTGTACATTTGTCATTTAGCATTTCACTGTCATACCTTTAGCCTGCTTCGATTCTACATTATTAGAGGCTTAATATTAACGTAGTTTCTTGAGTATTGCATTTCTTTAGTAATAACGTAACCTATAAATGTCTGAGGGAGTTTAGCCTCATAGCCTACCCCTGTTGTACACTTTCGCCGAGTTAAGGTACCTCGTTACCGTAGACGATAACTCTGTAGGGCGTTGGTGCTTTTGTTGTCTGGAGCATATAGTATTTGGGACTGGAATCGAGCGTGTCGTTGTCACTTAAGCCATTTCTGTCCTACGATCAAGAATCCCGAATATGTATTGCCGATCCAGCCGTAACAATATTATAGTTACATTGAATAAGATACTCTATGCTTGTACTCTGTATTATATTTATCCTCTATTACCTTTGCGCATGTGTTCATGTGGTTTCAACTTCTCCAGTCGAGTAAGAACCTACCTAAATAGTCCAGTTAACCCCAGCAAAAACCTGGCATAACAATTATAGTTAGAGTCATAAGTAAAGTTAGTTAAAGTAGGACTTCAAAGGCTATCAACCCTTCTGGAATACTAAACCAGCACACTGTAAGTCAAAAATAGCGTCAGGACTGGAGCCCATTTTCGAGAACGCCAGTCCCTTGACAAGTAAAGGAATTAATTGGCAAGTCACATGGAGTAATTTTATCATATTAAAAGGGTAACTCGTGCTGCTCTGGTAATGTGGGTCCCGAACAATAACACAATATATGAATCCTATATAGTCCTTTTTTTGTACAAAATATGTATATTTTGCTTTGCTCTCACGTTTCGCCTGATAGCTCGGTTATTATAATAATTATGTAGTTCCATTCTAATAATTGTTTTCTCTTTGGATATTAACGTTTCCATTAATCGTGGAGGCTTAGTTTTTGTTATGTGCTTCCTGCCTTTACATCGGAGCTATTCTGAATGTTTGTGTGTGTGAGGGAGAGAGAGAGAGAGAGAGAGAGAGAGAGAGAGAGAGAGAGAGAGAGAGAGAGAGAGAGAAGGAGCACTAGAAGGACACGATAAACGATGATAACAGAATAATATAATATGAACACAATAGACTACCATATTCACCTTTGCTCTCAAAAACTATTGGTAGCCTCGCACTACGATATAATATATGTAATTACCTGTTATATTACTTTTTATTATTTCCTTCCAATACAGTAATTTTCAAGCTTTCCCTTTTGTTTTCTTCGTCATGCAACATGCCTCGTATACTATAAAAACACGGTAAACTCTATGTATATCAGATTTATATATCAAATAAATATATGCATTATATATATATATATATATATATATATATGAGAGAGAGAGAGAGAGAGAAGAGTGAGTGAGAGTGAAAGAGTAAGTGAGTGAGTGAAAGAGAGAATGAGTGTGTGTGACTGAAAGTGAATGTATGTGTATGTCAATGTGCATGTCCAAATATGTAAATATGAGTGTTAGTTAGGATATGTGTGTGTAGGAATATGTGAGCGTGTGTGTGTGTGTGTGTGTGTGTGTGTGTGTGTGTGTGTGTGTGTGTGTGTGTGTGTGTGTGTTACTGTGCCTTCGCCTGTGTAAAACTGTATTAAGGGGGTAGTACTGGTTTTGGGGGGCTACTGTATTAAGGGGGTAGTACTGGTTTTGGGGGGCTACTGTATTAAGGGGGTAGTACTGGTTTTGGGGGGCTACTGTATTAAGGGGGTAGTACTGGTTTTGGGGGGCTACTGTATTAAGGGGGTAGTACTGGTTTTTGGGGGGCTACTGTATTAAGGGGGTAGTACTGGTTTTTGGGGGGCTACTGTATTAAGGGGGTAGTACTGGTTTTGGGGGGCTACTGTATTAAGGGGGTAGTACTGGTTTTTGGGGGGCTACTGTATTAAGGGGGTAGTACTGGTTTTGGGGGGCTACTGTATTAAGGGGGTAGTACTGGTTTTTGGGGGGCTTACTCTATTAAGGGGGTAGTACTGGTTTTGGGGGCTACTGTATTAAGGGGGTAGTACTGGTTTTGGGGGGCTACTGTATTAAGGGGGTAGTACTGGTTTTGGGGGGCTACTGTATTAAGGGGGTAGTACTGGTTTTGGGGGGCTACTGTATTAAGGGGGTAGTACTGGTTTTGGGGGGCTACTGTATTAAGGGGTAGTACTGGTTTTGGGGGGCTACTGTATTAAGGGGGTAGTACTGGTTTTGGGGGCTACTGTATTAAGGGGGTAGTACTGGTTTTTGGGGGCTACTGTATTAAGGGGTAGTACTGGTTTTGGGGGGCTACTGTATTAAGGGGGTAGTACTGGTTTTGGGGGCTACTGTATTAAGGGGGTAGTACTGGTTTTGGGGGCTACTGTATTAAGGGGGTAGTACTGGTTTTGGGGGCTACTGTATTAAGGGGGTAGTACTGGTTTTGGGGGCTACTGTATTAAGGGGGTAGTACTGGTTTTGGGGGGCTACTGTATTAAGGGGGTAGTACTGGTTTTGGGGGGCTACTGTATTAAGGGGGGTAGTACTGGTTTTGGGGGGCTACTGTATTAAGGGGGTAGTACTGGTTTTGGGGGCTACTGTATTAAGGGGGTAGTACTGGTTTTGGGGGGCTACTGTATTAAGGGGGTAGTACTGGTTTTTGGGGGCTACTGTATTAAGGGGGTAGTACTGGTTTTGGGGGGCTACTGTATTAAGGGGGTAGTACTGGTTTTGGGGGCTACTGTATTAAGGGGGTAGTACTGGTTTTGGGGGGCTACTGTATTAAGGGGGTAGTACTGGTTTTGGGGGGCTACTGTATTAAGGGGGTAGTACTGGTTTTGGGGGGCTACTGTATTAAGGGGGTAGTACTGGTTTTGGGGGGCTACTGTATTAAGGGGGTAGTACTGGTTTTTGGGGGGCTACTGTATTAAGGGGGTAGTACTGGTTTTGGGGGGCTACTGTATTAAGGGGGTAGTACTGGTTTTGGGGGGCTACTTATTCATTTACTTATTTAATTTTGAGTTTCCTCTCTACACCTCCATCGGGCTTAAAAACAAAAAACTATGCCCCCTTTCAAGATATATTTGTACATTTTTCGGTAGAAAATGTCCTGGCCGAAGGCCGGTTCCTTCAAAAATTACAGGCTCGCTATCGGCACGAAAGGTCCTATTATTGACAAAGTAATGGGGCGAAAGGTCTCAAAATCGCCAAACTAGTAAACGAACGTCTTAAAATTGCAAAACTAATGGGACTAAACATGATGGAGAAGGGGGTCCAGAAAAAGCGAGTACCTCCCCCTTAGCGTATGTCCACCCGTCGTTCAGGGATAGGGAGCGGAAAATCACCTACACTATAATTATGATAACGTCGGATATTTGTCACCCTTTAATTAAGGGAGCCCACCTCGCTTTTTTTCTCTTTCTCTCCTTTTCTCACTTTCTCTGGCTTGTATCCATTCGGCTCCATTCAGCCTACTGTTCTAAGACATTTACCCCCATCCAGGTGTCAATATTTTCCTGGCGAGCGGTAGCGAGCCAGCATATATATATTTTTGTTTTGAGAGTAAGCTAAATTTGTACATTTTTCAATAGAAACATTTCTCCGGCGAAGCCAGATTTCTCCACACAATGCTGACTCGCTTTCGCTCACCAGGAAGAAATCGACACCTAGATGGGGATAAACGTCTTAAAACAGTTGGCTGAATGGGGCCCAATGGATAAAAGCCAAGGAAAGAGAGACAAGGAGAGAAAGATAAAACAAAAACGATGACCCCCTTAAAAACTGGTAGAGAATGGAAAACGGGAACAACTGGGTATACTCAATTATAATGGCTAGTTAGTGTTACTGGGGGATAAAAAGAGGAACCCGTGGACAATTAGCTAGTTGATGCAAGTCCAATCTTGTTTATTGTTATACTGTACTTCTCTTCGGCTCATTTGTATCTATTTTACACCACTCAATTAGGTTTCCAGAACGCCCCAGCCAGCAGTCCCTCAAAAGTAAACGTAATGAAGCCATAAAATGCTTATCTTCTGATCTAGCTACTATTTCTAATTGGGGTAGAGAAAACCTTTTTGCATTTAATGCTTCCAAAACTCAATTTATCCATCTTACTACCCGTCAGGAACCTCTAGAGGACTTTCCCTTATTCTACAACAATACAAAAATCAACCCTTCATCCTCCCTCAATGTTCTCGGTGTCTCTTTTTCTTCTGCTCTCACTTGGAAAGACCATATTACCAGTCTCGCTAAGGCAGCCTCTCAGAAGCTGGGTGTGCTCAACCGCCTCAAGGGGTTCTTTACCACTGCGCAGCTTCTTGCTCTGTACAGGGGCACAGTGCGTCCTTGTATTGAGTATTGTTCACATGTGTGGGGAGGATCCTCTCACACTGCACTCCTAGATATAGTAGAAAGGAAAGCCTTTTGTATCATTAACTACCGTCCAATCGCCAACTCTCTGCAATCTCTCTCTCTTCGCCGCAATGTTGCATCTCTCTCACTATTCTATCGCTATTACAATAATCAGTGTTCCTCGGAGCTTTCCCAGTGTATACCGCCTCCTCTACGTAGGGTACGTAGTACCCGCCTTGCAACACAATCCCACCCCTACTCTGTGCAACTCTCCAACCCAAGAGTGAAACGCTATTCTCAGACTTTCTTCTATTCAACTGCTGAGCTCTGGAACTCTCTCCCAGAATCAGTCTTTCCCTCTTCCTATGACTTAAATTGCTTCAAACTCCGTTTATCCAGGCATTTTAGCTCGAACGTCTCTTGATTTCGGCCCTGTCACTCTTTGAGATCTGGGGGAGGCACTCGCTGCAGGCAATTATGCCTTTTGTCTCCCTCATTCACATAGAAAACAAAATCTGACCCCCCTCTCTCTCTCTCTCTCTCTCTCACTCTCTCTCTCTCATTTACCTTGCAGTATGGTATCAATTATACTACTGCTTTCAAAGCTAAGTATGCTTAATAAATACCTGGGCATGGTTCTAAATACACACGAATTTGTTGAACCAATAAATCTCCAAAACTTGGAGTTGTATTGGTTTTATCGGTTTATGAAGTGAAAATTAGTCAACCGTTCAGTAGTGTAATTAATACATTAAAATTGTTTATTAATAGAAAACTTAAAACATGTAAAATTATCAGACAATTTTAACAAAGACTAAAATCGGCTTTGGATTTAAAAACAAGCTTAATAAAGTCAGCAATCGTCAGGTTAGCTACGATTACAAGAACATTGTCCCTTAGTAGATATTTGGCACGCAAGCTTTTTCACCTGTACTCGGGCTGAAATGTTACTCTCATACTTAGAGGTCAGTTTGGTTAGGCTAGATTAGGTTAAGATATGTTAGGTTAAATTAGGATAGATTAAGTTAAGATAATGTTAGGTTATATTAGGATAGTTTAAGTTAAGATATATTAGGATAAATTAGGATAGATTGAGTTAACATATTAGATTATATTAGGATAGATTAGGTTAAGATGTGTTTCGTTATACTAAAATAGATTAGGTTAGATATGTTAGGTTATATTAGGATAAATTAAGTTAAGATATATATATTATTTTATAATAGATTAGGTTAGATTTGTTAGGTTGCATTAGGATAGATTAGGTTAGATATGTTAGGTTAAAATACGGGATATCAAGTGAGGAAATGTTTGGCTATATTTGGATAGATTAGGTTAAGTACACCCTGATTATGTTATAATATTTTAGGTTAGGTTCACCATCTCATTTATTTTCTATAATGCACCCATCATCTCGAAGCTTCAATCGAAATATCGGAGCCTCGTAAGAGTTACATGCTACTGGAGAGCCTACAGTCCCGAGTTTGAAAAAAAAAAAAAAATGTATATATACTGTATATATATTCTGTATATACAGTATACAGTATATACAATATATATATATATATATATATATATATATATATGTATACCGTATATATATTAAACTGACAGTATCATACACAATTATTAACTTAATTATATATGTATTCACTAACATTTTCGATGTCCTTTCTACATCATGACAAATTGTTAACATATACAGGCTTTTCAATTGTCTGTATATTAAAGTTGAGCGAAATTACTGAAGACCTCAGTGTCGGTATAGAATCTAACTGTGATGTGACAGAGGTATCCTGACTAAGATTCGAACCCACTCACTCCAGGTAGATTTGGAAGAGTTGGGCACCGTAGATCTAGTGGTTCGAATCCTGGTTAGGATACCTCTCTCCCAACCAGTCCGACATTATCATCAGATAACTGTGATGTTTTGAGTCAATGGATTTGGCTTAGTCTAGAGAGAGAGAGAGAGAGAGAGAGAGAGAGAGAGAGAGAGTGGGGGTAGGGGGGGAGGAGAAAGGGGGAGAAGGGGAGGTGGAGGAAGGGAGAAAAATATAGAACTTACAATTATATCTTTAACACACACATACGCACACGAAACAACAACTGAAACTCCAAAAGCCAACAAAAACAAACACATTAAATTCCTTTTTTGTTCGCTATACAATAAATACCCGGCCACTCAAGTAGGCTAACCACACCCAGAGTACGGCCAGCCACAATAAAAGTTATGTAGGGTAAACAAAAACAGGAAGGCTATAGAGAAAGGCAACAGAAGCATATACAAGAAAAGCGTGAGGACTAAATTGTAATGGGGAAAAAATCTAGATGTGCAGTCTCTTGTGATACAAACAAAAATGGGCGTGTAAAAATGGAGCAACTTGGTTGAGCTCAAGTACTTTTATGTTTTACTGTACTTCCCATTTTCCAACTTATTCTTTCTCATCCGAAACTCTCTACTCTCCTACTTTTCTATAGCCATCTGATCTTATCTGAATCTATGAAAAAATGGACCAATATTCCCGAGGAAAATCATACATAATGCAAAATTATAACTACATTGATATATAATTGTGAAGTTTTAATCTACGAAATAAAAACAAATAGAAGCATTTTTTTTTTTTTTAATCTGTCTATCCACCTCCTGTGTGTCCACCCCCTAGATATCAATTGTTAATAAGAACACGGAAATAGCAAAATCACGTGGAGATATAAAACTTGCTTATATTGAGTAAACAGACATAAGAGGGGATAAAGACATAAGGTCGGGCAAGTTGAATGCTATTGGGATAAACCTATAGGTGTTCAGTCAATGATATTAAGAAATTATAATCTTGATAAAGGTATGCAAAGGACTGGAGTCCTCGAAAAGGAGCTCCAATCCTGACAATATTTGAGATACAGTGTGCTGGCTTAATAATCCAATAGGGTTGATAGCTTCAGAAGTCCTATTTTAACTAACTAAAAGTAGGGCGAGGAATAAACTACAAAAAGTAAATATAGGCGAATGCTATTGAAATGAAACTATGGTTGTGTAGGTGATGAAAAACAAAAGAATACTTATATTATAGGTTTGATTCCCGGAGGGAAGTAATGAAAACCTAATATTTAGTAGGGCCCCGTAATCATTGACGATATTGCCTGTTAATATAATAGTCTCCCTTCAACACCCGCGGCAGCAGATTTGAATCTCCCGCGCAGAAGGGTCAGGGAGTACTCTCATAAGTGCACGCTTAATTCTCTTATGGAATCGTCCTTATGATTGGGTACCCTACAGAAAAAAAACTTTGTAGGAAATAAAAAATAAAATTTAACTTAATACTGTATATTATGGCTTTCCATGCGTGGATTTCTTGTGCGCAGCACCCAGGTGCAGATTCCCTTGCGGCCTAACTTCCTAACTTCCTTCACTGATATATCAAGACTTAACTAGAGATCAACGAATGGGAAGGGGATGGATGGGAGGGCCATGCATCGTCATTGATTACGGGGCCCTACTAAAGATTAGGTTTTCATTACTTCCCTCTGGGAATCAAACCTATAATTTAATAGTGGCCCCTTCATCATTGACGATATTGCCTGAGTACCAAGACTAGAGGGGGACATTCGTGACAATATCCTAACCTCAGGACAAAAATAAACCTTATAACATTGTTTAAGTTTTTTTTATTGTATACAAACAATAAATAGTATACAAAATATGAAAGATTGCAAGCAGTGCGTGACTTCAAAGAAAGTCTGCTAGCTCATGACCAGATCTATTACCTTAAGATCTATACATGATAAACTGGGAACATCCTTGTGTCCCTAACAAGAACTATAAACTCTTTGGAATATTGTTCTAACCTTAACAATATTTGTACAGTGTATATAAGTCTGTACATTCTGGTAATCCTATATACTGTAGTTGCAACCATGATAGATCTCTTAAATTAAATTTTTTGAACCGTCATACCAGTTCGATCACAGCTCGTGATTTAAAAGGGTCTTCGTGGGGCTTTGGGCTAATCAGCACCCCCCCCTCCCTTTTTCTCACCTTAACCTTAATAATAATAGCACAGAGCCTATGAGAACTTCTGTCGTAAAGCTACACAGGTACGTTTTGGCTTGTCCAGAACGACCGACAGGTATCGTGTTAGGAAAGTTTGGTTTGATGCCCACAATTGAGTGTTGGCAATGTCGTCTATAGAGAAAAAAAAAAAAAATCTAAGAGAGACAGCCCACTTCCTGATGTCGTGGGCCCTGCCCACTACGCCGGGATTACTTTCTTTAATAACATCTACTAACAGAGAAGCCAATTTTCTCCTAGTAACACGATTACCTGCCTGGTTCACCCACAGAAAGCCTGGTTGTCGAGGGTGAGCTACCCTCATAAATTTAACTAAGGCCTCCACTGGACATAAAATATGATGAGTGTGTCTGCGTTTTAACGCCGGAACTGAAAATTCTGAGAAAACATGATCAGAGTGCTCATTCTTAGCAATAAATGTGGGGGACGGCGCGATTTGGACCTTGTCGTGCAGTCTCCCAAACCTAAGGCAATTAGGGTCGTTGCTCATCGCCGCCAGCTCAGAGACCCTATTCCCTGTAGCTAAAGCCATCAGGAACACAGCCTTTTTAAGTAATGAATCAAAATCCGGCGCATTATTATATTTGCGCGATTGAAGCAAAGATACGGCTTTATCAAGTGACCAGGTGGGCATGAGCTGACGTGGTGGTGGGCGGAGCTTGAAACACGCCCTCATAAACCCTTTCTCCTCTGCCTGCGGTATCGAGAGACCAGTGAGATCAAAGAAGGGAGTTCTGATGGCAGATAAGTGATTCTTTAATGTAACGAAGGACAAATGCTTCTGCTCAAATAAATAATCTAAATATTTGAAAACCAGGGCTCCTGAGGCATCGGTTTGCCCTGACTCAACAATCCAGTTCGTAAAAGCTTTCCAATGCGATTGATATTGCCTCCTGGTAGATATAGTATATTGGTTCATAAGTTTACTGGTGACACTTTCCCCATACTGATCTAGCCATTTGGCATTGTAAATGTCCAGAAGGCAAAATTGAGCAAGGTCTGAAGGTTGCCAATCATCTCTAAGTGGAATGCGGAGACCGGGAGCGACACCGGGTCCCTGCACCATTCTTTCAACTGGTGGTACCACACCTGAGCCGGCCATAACGGCGCGATCATCGAGACTAAGCCCCGGTAACCTCTTAGTTTGTGAATTACCCTGCACATTAGAGCAGAGTCTGCTGGAGGAAATAGATAGATTGAATTCCACCTGTTCCAGTCCTCCAGTAATGCATCTGGTCCCCCCGCCGGAGTTACTCCTTGGCAGGTCAGGAAGAGAGGTAGCTTGTGAGTCTCCTCGGATGCAAACAGATCCACTTGTGGACGGTAAGGCTTGGCAACCATCTTGTCGAAGACGGTTTGTTTGAGAGCCCATTTTACTAAAGTGCTCCGCCGCCGGGACAGAGCATCCGCCCAGATGTTCGACATGCCTGGGAGGTATGAAGCATACAGATGAATGCTCAGCAATTCGGCTAGAGCAAAAATCTGTTCTGACACTACTAACAACTCTCGAGACCTCACTGAACCTTGTTTCTGAATGCAATGGACCGCAATTAAGTTGTCCATCCGAAACGCTATTGATTTCCCATGCAATGCCGAGATGTGGGCTTGTAGAAAATATAGAGGAACTAGAAGCTCTTGTTTGTTGATGTGCCATGACTCGTTCTGGGCCCAAGTGCTCTGCCCTTGATGGCCTAGATTGGACTGATACCCCCACCCTAGTGTTCCGGAAGCGTCTGTGTCTACCCATACCGACGGAGGAGGAGAAACCCATGTTGTCATAGAGTACAGTGTTTCGGTCTTCGCCCAGACTGACAGTAAGTTGTGGATTAATCGAGGAATCGGCCATAGTTTTCCCGCCGGCAGTAATGGGAAAAATGTGTTGCCTTCCATGATTAATCTCTTTACTTTCAACCGGCCCAACTTCACAGTTAATTGGATCCAGTTGAGTGACCCGACCAGGGACTCCCACGTCTTCCTTGTCGTATTCAGACTGTGGAGAAAAAGAAACAGTTTCCTGCAAAATCTGTTGCGATTGTCCACACTCTGAGTAAGAGTCAGATTAGCGGTATCCCAGACCAGCCCTATCCACTGAATTTCCCGTGTAGGAACAAGGAGAGACTTTGCCAAGTTCACCTTGAACCCTAGGGTTTGTACATGATTGATTGCTTAGTTGACATGATTTTGACATAACACTCCCTTGACTCCGCCATCACTAGCCAGTCGTCTAGATACCACAACACCATTATGCCCTGGACCAACAATGGCAAAAGGGCTTGCCGGTCTAATTTTGTGGAAATTCTTGGTGCCAGGTTCAAACCGAAAGGCAGTCTCTGAAAGACATAAGTCTCTTGCCTGACCCTCATGGCGAGGAACTTTTGGAACCGTTTGTTGATAGGGACATGCCAATAGGCGTCTTTGAGGTCTAATGAGCACATCCAACCCTGCGGCGGAAGTGTCAGCCTGATTTGATTGACTGTAAGCATCCTGAAGGATGGATTTAAGATGTAAGTGATCAGAAGCGAGAGATTCACTACTGGTCGCATCTGCACACTGTCCCTCTTTGGCACTAAGAAAAGTTTGGAGGTGAATACTCGGCAAGTTGGTTCTACCAGGACAATGACCTTCTTTGAGATAATTTCCTGGACCAGGGCCTCCACCTCCGGCGAAACATGGTTGTGTTCGAGCGCCTGATGCAGTCGAGGTCACCGGATCCACCGCCAGGTGATACCTTTGCTTACTACAGTTCTGGCCCAGATTCGCTTGGGCCAGGCTCTTTGGCATACTTGAAACGACCCCGTCTGCAAACTGTGTCCGTTTGGTGGAGCAACTCTCGAATCCGACACGCCTAAGCCCGGCCCCGGGAGACAGAGAGTTTGGTTGGCTAGTTTTTTGGAGGGGGTGGTGGTTTGGTATCAGACGGTTGGCTAGTCTTGGCTGGCGTCTGTCCCTGATTTGGTTTGGGGTGTTACTTACCTCTATAACCTGAGTATTTACCTTGTTTGGGCTTGGGCTGATTACCTCCCTGCTGTGGAGGAGGCCTAGGGTCCCGAAAGGACTGTTTAGCATGAGGGGTTTGTGACTTACTGCCGTTTTTGGGCTTATTGAAAGGTTTCTTAAATGGTTCTCTCTTAGCCTGGGAGGTATTCTGCTTCCACCTGTCTACCATATTGAAAACTACACTCCAGGTATCTGAACTGAGGAGGGAGGCAGTTAAGACTGGGGAAAGAGTTACCCGGCGACCAATATCTTCCGGTAACTTCTTTACTAAAAACACTCTTAGGTCCTGGCGGGCCCTCACCGCCTCCAAGATAGCTACTCTAATGTCACCCAGGGATTGTATTGAATTTTGTAATGAAACCCTACGTGACAGTTCTGTGGCTTTTCTCACATTTTGGTCTGCAATGGCCGAAATAGTTCTAGCTAGGGATACAGTAACCTGGCGAGGGACAAGGTATTGTGAGAACAATCTGAAGGCTTTGCTTCTTAACTTAAAGTCCCTATCCAGATGGGCTGGGGCAGGGATACAAAAAGGTTCATCTAATTGGTGAAGAGCTAGTTTGGGTGCCGCCAAGAAAGCAAACCAGGCTGGCGACACCCCCTCTGCCTTATTAACCGGTAACGAGAACCAAGCATGCAACTCCTGATTGACCTGATGGGAGGTTTTAGATGTAATAGTAGAAGGAAAAACCTGCGCCTCTGCTTCCCAGTCTACCCAAGGACCCAAACCTACCCGCCCCATCTGCAGGACTGGTGTATGTGACTGATCAAGTACCGGAACTGTAGCCAGTTCCGGCGTGAGTGCATTCAAAGCTTTAATGTCATTAACGCCATCCGCTTTGGACCAGTCTGCAAAGAGTCGTGCAGATGAGGCCGGCGGTACTGCCGGGGCAGCTGAGAACACAAAGAAATCAGCATTATATGTACTCGGTATGGCCTTAATAGAAACGTTCAGTAATCTCCCTACCTCATCCTTGGCTCTGAGTTTTCTATTCTTGTTGATTTCAATAGTCCACTCACTAGGAACCGGTAGATCCCCTGAAATAGTGGGTTGTGCTAGGAATGGTTTCAAAGGTTGTGTCTGAATCCAAGAGCAATCCGGCCCATAGAGGAGAGGCATAGGGCCTTTCCTCTGTGGTGCCTTATCTAAGGGGGGAGGAGTGATGTCAGAAATTACTCGAACATTAGTGGTAGTCATAGCAGCTGGCACTGTAGTGCCGGCCGCCGTGGACATTGTTGGGGGTAAAACCAGAGCAGGTAAAGAGGGCTTAGGGGTGGGAAAACCTGAAGGCTCTAATGGTCTTATCGTGGAGCTACTCAGGGGAGCTACCGGTTGACTAGAGGGAGGATCAGGAGAGGGAGAGACATGGTACTGCCGCATGACCCTATGCATTATGTCACTTATCTCCTCTGTCGTCACACATTTACCATGGGAACCCCTTGAAGATTGGGAATTAGCTTCTGACCCCTCAAACATTAAACCTTGAGCCGAGGGTACGTTAGCCTCCTCCGGCTCTTCATTAAACTCAAGCACTTCTGGTATGTCCTGTTGTGCGTCCGGAGCTTGGTCCTCCGGCGGCCAAACTAAATCAGGAACTGATGAGGGTAAAACTTCACTGTTATTACACTCCCTATCTGTTCCCTGACTAACTCGCCAGCACCCCCGTTCGCTCGCCGCGGGTGGCTGTGAGTCCTGAATCACCTGAGAGCTGTCAAAAGAATTAGAACCTGAAGGTAAACCTCTATATTGATCTGCTAATACCCTACTCGAGCCAGCCGTAGGGGCTTTGCGTGGTCCCTGAGTCAACTTTGGAATAGAAAAAATTAAGTCCAGTGGTACACTTAATGATTGTTCATGATGGGGACTAGGTTCTATGTCCTCCGCCCCCACCTCTGAGTCGCCGGATTGGACGGTTGGTGTGCTGGAGGTAGGGTTAGAGGGTGGAGGTGGCCTTACGGTAAATTTCCGGCTACTACTGTGTCCTGTACTGGCCGGTGTCACAGTGTCCTCCTTACGGCGCTTGGTTGATCTGGACGACTCCGCCGATGAGTACCGGGACTGTTTTCTGGGAGATCTCGACCGTGACCTTGACCGATGCCGTGGGGAAGGTGACCGCCTCCTCTTGGTCCGGTTGGGGGGGGAGGGGGGGGTTAGCATCGGCAATGTCACTCTCATTGCTACTACAGCTACTCACTACCTCTTTTGAAAGGGTTTTAGATTTAGCTTTAGGTTTAGTAGATTTAATAGGAGCTGACTTAACCAAAGGCGATTTTATGACAATGTTCCCACAGGGTGTCATTATCGCAATGAAGGGCCTTATGGGCAGTATCTTTAGCATAAACGTTGAAAATGTTCTTTATCTCTTTTAATGCTGCCAAGCACGACAGGTCTTTCTTAGTGAGAAGGCCGCCTTCAACTCAGAACAGACAGAACAACGCTTAGACACCCACAAGCCTCTAGAGCGATCGAGGCATTTAACGCATTTAATGCAAAGTTTGTGAGCAAATACAGGCAATAATGAGCAAGTAGGTGTAGCGCACAGCTCAAACCAAAGCATGATGGAAAAAGGGTCCCCCCCCCCCCCCCGCCGTAATCAGCCACCCACCAGCCATTAAGCTTGTTGTAACTGAAGCGCTGGGTATATCTGGAATATAAAATTTCCAGGAATCAATGCTCATAAGGATAACCTGCGAGGTGTTAAGACATCCTACCTCAAGTCTGCCGGAAAATTAGCTATAGCCACAGCTACTCTAACCTTCCGCTGGACACGACCATGGAAAACACTGGGGTTTCTCCATTTAAGCTGATTGGACTGCTTACTTGTGACAAAGTGTCACTGGCCCTAGTGACTTTAAGTGTTTAACTATCCGTGACTATTGAAATAGAAAGATAGGTAACGTGTTTGCATGACATATCACAACACCAGCACACTAGACTGGAACGCCAGGCGAAGGAAGTCTTGCCGCATGACAAATCAGTCAGGGCGAGTCCCCTCGGCGGGCCGAGGTTGCTCCCGTAGGAATTCGCATTTTCCGCCGGAAGGATTGTGGTTCAGCGCACCACGCCGAAATATTTGGTTGCTCCCTTACTCGTCTGCGAGACGAGGAAACGGAGGCCTTGCACAGAAGGCTGCCGGAGAAAGAACAACCAAATTTTAAAGGGGGGGACTTATATGTAAAAATCCCCCAATCCAAAACCCCACACCAAAAAAAAGGGATGTCTCCCAAGGGCCCCCCAATAACATGTAGAGCACACATGCAGCACAATACAGGGGCACAAATAGGCATAATCACAAATACATAGAATTTATAATCCTAAATTACCTGTAGCCTACAATGGAGACCCCTAATGAGGCTGGCCACGAGGCTCAACGAAACATCACAAGATGAACTGACGGTCCGACGATCCAGCAGCAGCAGCAAACAGAGGGGAGGCCCGCGAGAGGGGCCCAGAAGCAAATACGGACTCCAGAAGGCTGCGCACTACGTGCAGCCACCCTTGAACTAAAGCATTTGCTAACAAGAAACAAAATTAATATGCAACTGTGTCAAAGTGACGGCCTGAAGCATAATCTTGCAGAATGGTAGCCTCCTAGCTATAATATAAAAAACTAAAGGCGCAAAACAACACAACAATAACACACGTGGCGCACGGATCCTGGGATACGAAGGCGCCTTGTTACAAAAGTACCCTAATTTACACACTTCCTGTGGTCATACCAATGGGGTAGCCCATGCTAGCTAATCTAAACCTTGTTCAATACAACGCAGTTGTATACAAATGAGTAAGGACTCACGAGAAGCGCAGGAACGACGAATGAAGCTGGAGCACTGGGGACACCCGCCCGCCTGGTACGAACGCGGAAGGAAGAAGGAAGTTATGGCTGCAAGGGAGCCTGCGCCTGGGTGCTGCGCACAAGAAATCCACGCATGGAAAGCCATAATATAACAGATATTAAGTTAAATTTTCTTTTTTATTTTCTACGAATTTTGTTCTTCTTTAGGGTACCCAATCATAAGGACGATTCCATAAGAGAATTAAGCGTGCACTTATGAGAGTACTCCCTGACCCTTTCATGCGGGAGATTCAAAACTGCTGCCTCGGGTGTTGAAGGGAGACTATTATATTAATAGGCAATATCGTCAATGATGAAGGGGCCACTATTAAATATTTATATACAGTATATATATATATATATATTTAAATGGTATTCCAGACAGTAAAAAAAAATCACACATACACACAATGCTATTGGATTCCATTGCTTAGGTTTCCAGCTTAAAAGTATAGCAATACAATTATTAGAAAAAAATATGATTCGAATGCAGCCAGTGATACGAAAACATGGAAAGAAAAGTTACATAAAGATAGGCAACAAGAGCGAGGATAAAGAGAAAGGTAACACAGCACACCACCAGAGAGGTGTGAGGAGAACCGAACAGTGTTGCCAATCTTTTGTTTTTCACTGCTAGATCTACATATATTTGTTGTTATCTAGCGGTAATTACTGGCATCTACCATCATGAATTCCAGCTAGCCTAAATATATGGAGATATGAATGTTTGTGTTTATTATTCTAAATATAGCGTATCTTTCTAGCAAAATTATGCAACTTGACAATCTAGTGGCTTATGAGGACCAATCTAGCAGCATTTAGTGATTTGGATTTGGCAACTCTGTAACCAAATGGGACTGGTAAAAAGAAAAATATAGGTATGCAATCAATGATATAAGAACAACTGGGCGAACACGAGGACTATAAAGGGTGGGCATTACTTGTTTATTAAACCGAAACACTGAATACATAAATAAAATAAGTAAATATCGTTGAAACCAAATTACAGGAACACAGTCAGCGGATATAAAAACAAAATAACTATTAAAGATTGAAACGGTGTGAATACAGATTGTGAAATTAAGAAAAAGTCAAGAGAGACCCAGATTGCGTTAAGTTTGTAGAGAAGTAATATATGGGCCGAATAACAATAAACCTGTGTTTTTCTTATTCATTGAAGACTTTCCTTGCTCAACTGTTATTTGCCGTGGATTTCTCTAGTCAATATATGTTTTTGCTCTCTCTCTCTCTCTCTCTCTCTCTCTCTCTCTCTCTCTCTCTCTCTATTGTTAATAAACAAACAAACAGAATAGTTTATTAGCCATTTGTACAATTTGATCATGGGCGATTTAAATATTAATCTTTTTTGATATAACTAAGGCTGAGCCTTTTAAAATAATAGTAATGTTCATTTAAGGGACCCCACCATGCTTTTTTTCCTTTCTCTCCATCTCTCTTTGGTTTGCATCCATACGGCCCCATTCAGCATACTGTTTTAAGACGTTTATCCCCATCCAGATGTCAATATTTTCCTGGCGAGCGATAGCGAGCCAGCATATATATATATTTGTTTTGACAGCAAGCTAAATTTGTACATTTTTCGATAGAAAAATGTCTCCGGCGAAGCCGGATTTCTCCATACAATGCTTACTCGCTATCGCTCGCCAGGAAGAATCGACACCTGGATGGGGATAAACGTCTTAAAACAGTTGGCTGAATGGGGCCGAATGGATACAAGCCAGGGAAAGAGAGAAAAGGAGAGAAAGATAAACAAAAAACGGTAACCCCCTTATGGCTCCTAAAATACATTATCATATGTTTTACAAACTCGTAACTGATCAGACTTCGCCAATAAAGTCTATTTTCATATATATATGTTGAAAATTGTACTAATACGGAATGCACAAATCTACTAAACTAAACTCATTAGATGTAGCTGACAAAAGAGTTATTAGAACAATTACATACCAGTCTAAATACGCCCATACCAATGAACTCTTCAAAAAGCTAGAATTCTTGAAGTTCCAGGACATAAATAATAATATATTGCAGTGCTTTTGTATTTAAATCATTAAACCATATTAGCAATGAGGGATTATTTCGATATCGAATATATCAAAGATACGAGTTAAGAAATGTCAACCAACTTGAAATTCCATTAAGAACGACTAGCCAATCCCAAACATCTATCAATTACCATGGTGTTAAGATTTGGAATCAGTTACCACAAGCATTGCAAAATATAAACACAGTGTCTGGCTTCAAAGTTGCAATAAAAAGACATCTACTGTCCAAATATTAACATTTCATTTTTATATATGTATTTGTATGTGTGCAGTCCTTGGGTATATATTTGTGTGGATAAATACGTATGTACTTCTGGGTGCATGCGTATATGTAAGTGCATGTGCGTGTACAAGTTGGCATTATGTATTCGTATGTGTAAGTGCGTATTTACGTACAGCGTGTGGACGTACGTCCAGTATATGTGTGTATATGAGTGAGTATAGGTTGATATCTTGGTGTAAGTGTAAATGCGTGTATATAATAACTATCGTTTTCCATATTTTAAATTTCTAATAGGGACGGAATAATTACATGGGTCCATGTATTGACATACGCATGTGGTCTGGACTAATATCTCGGGGTCGCTTGGATTATATATTTTCTCTATGGAAATATTTTCATTTTTTCGCTAGCATACAGATACTAAATTGCACAAGTTGTTTATTAACCTTAACTGTAGAGTATCTAAAAGAACTATAACGACATAAAAATTATGAAGAAACAAAAACTTCGCTATATCTATTTGATTAGTAAATCTAATTTTGACCCGGGTATTTGTCTTGTAGTGTGTACAATTTTGAAATTATTTACTTTGTTTTCATATTATTACTGTAACAGCTTTCGAGTTTAAGCTTGACGTGCCTTTAAGAGAGATACCTCTCACAAGGCTCAGCCAATGTAATGTTAATTTTGTATTATGATTATCATGTGTATGTTCTACTGGCTAAATAAAAAGTGGCAATTCAATTCAATTCAACACTTTTGCCTGATTATTCTTGGCACTTCCTTGATGAGTACATGCCACTGAGAATTTTAAGATACCTTACATTGTGATTTATTGGTTACTGCATTTTACCAGCACGTACACAATAGTTAATTCTTGTCTACTTAAAGTTAATAATACAAACCGTACACGTACATATATACATGTATTTATATATACACTTGAACAATAATACATTATATTTACGATGTTCAAGTAATTCAACCGAACACATGTTTGTTAGTACATACACGTTCTGGGTCATATGATATGGTGTGGTTAAATATTTGATAATTGCATTAACATGTAATGAGTACTTAGAATATATTTTTATTATTCTTAAAAGTTGTCTTATCAACCATTTATTTCAAGTTATGGGGCAGACTGTTCTCTCTCTCTCTCTCTCTCTCTCTCTCTCTCTCTCTCTCTCTCTCTCTACTAAAGAATACAATCAATATATTACAGTACCATCGCCTATAGTCTATTTATTTTCAACTGACAGTAAATGGTCATGTCTCAATTTGATTTCTCCGCTATTATGTAGATGATTTTGTAGATAAATATGTTAATTATGAAAACATGGTATGTATATGACGCAGGGACATATATAGTTACTTAGTTATCCTTTATGTATCGAGGAATCTGTTAAGAAGGAATTCATTTCCCCATCAGCTGAAATACTTGACTATAGTGCACTGAATGAATCTAATCAATTACTAAGGTATTAAATTAACCATCAGCTGAAATCAACTGAAAACCAGCCATAAGTGATTGAGTCTATAATAATTCTATACTTTTATATGGGCCTAGATCAAAATTCATAACTCGGTGGTTAATTTTTGTTATGCATTACTTATACTTGTACATAACTCTCTCTCTCTCTCTTTACCCTACATATCCTGTATTGTGGCAGGCCGTACTCTGGGTGTGGTTAGCCTACTTGGGTGTTTATTGTATAGTGAACACAAACATGGAATTTTTACATGTTTGTTTTTGTAGGCTTTTGAAGTTTCAGTTTTTGTTGTGTGTGTGTGTGTGTGTGGGTGGGTGGGTGGGTGTGAGAAATATATAATTGTATTTTCTTTCTGTTTTCTCCCCACCCCCACCGATCTCACCCCCCACAAACTCTCTCTCTCTCTCTCTGACCACTTACAATATGATGAATGAACCCCCTAACCACTACCTATCCCAGCCCACCCATGCCACAGTTTCTACCCACGATGAATCATGTATGGCCAGAGATAAATAACAACACGGCCATTTTAAAATTGTTGCCAATTAATATATCACATTTTTCTAAATCCTAATTACTTAATTTTAATACCTGGGATAATATATAATATATATATATATATATATATATATATATATATATGTTGGTAAAGCCAGGTAATACATTTTCTTTAATACATACGAGGTTGAAAGAAATGGCAATTTCTGCGTTGGAAATTTTATTATTCAAAGTTTCCAGGTCTCTGATGAGTTTTCGCTGGGTGGCAGGAAGTAGATGAAGGAGATGAGCAAAATTCATGGTGGTACAGGGTTACATTAAAGTACATGAAGATACAGGATATACGACGCGTTTCACTGGACAACCAGCATTATCAAGTAAGGATGGAATTATATAAAAGGTAAACAGGAAGGGTATATATAGAGGGTGGAGGATCAGAGGAGGTGAAAATCAGGGGCAAAAGTCTGCTATACCCTTCCTGTTTACCATTTATATCATTCCATCCTTACTTGATAATGCTGGTTGTCCAGTGAATCGCGTCGTATATCCTGTATCTTCATGTACTTTAATGTAACCCTGTACCACCATGAATTTTGCTCATCTCCTTCATCTACTTCCTGCCACCCAGCGAAAACTCATCAGAGACCTGGAAACTTTGAATAATAAAATTTCCAACGCAGAAATTGCCATTTCTTTCAACCTCGTATGTATTAAAGAAAAAAAAAATATATATATATATATATATATATATATATATATATATATATATATATATATATATATATACTGTATATATATATATATACATACAGTATATATACTGTATATAATTATATATATATATATATATAAATACAGAGAGAGAGAGAGAAGAGGGGGACTTGGCAAACAGGATTAACACAATTAGAGTATCGAAGTGAACGCCCCAGCTCCAATCTTTTTAAGACATTTGCGTCACTAGATGATTTGCTGCAGTAGCCAATTATTTTCAAGTTAAGGGGGGTCACCTACTTTTTTTCTATTTCTCTCCTTCTCTATCTTTTTCTGGTATGTATCCATTAGGCCACATTCAGCCAACTGTTTTAAGACGTTTATCCTCATCCAGGTGTCGATTTCTTCCTGGCGAGCGATAGCGAGCCAGCATTGTATGGAGAAATCCGGCTTCGCCGGAAACTGTAAAAATTTAGCTAGCTGTCAAAAAGAATATATATATATATATATGCTGGCTCGCTACCGCTCGTCAGGAAAATATTGACACCTGGATGGGGGTTAACGTCTAAAAACAGTAGGCTGAATGGGGCCGAATGGATACAAGCCAAAGAGAGAGGGAGAGAAAGAGAAAGAACAGCCTTAGACCCTCCTTAACAAACGAACACAAGTTATGAGCCCCAAACTAGAGTGACGGCTATTGTTAGTATGTTCACTTCGGTCTAATTACTTGGTAGGTGGCGGGTTAGTTATGAGGAGTTGACATTTGCTTTCCTTTGATGTTTTTAGTTTTTAGTGAGTTTCGGGCTTGTTACCTCCCACTCTCGTTTTTGCTCTTATATACGTAAGCAAGGTTTGAGTGATAGGTGGTGGTTAAGGGAGCCCACCTCGCTTTTTTTCTATTTCTCTCCCACTCTCTAAGACTTTTACCCCCATCCAGGTGTCAATATTTTCCTGCCGAGCGGTAGCCAGGCAGCATATATGTATTTTTGTTTTGACAGCAAGCAAGTTGTAAATTTTTCGATAGAAAAATTTCTTCGGCGAAGCTGGATTTCTCCATACAATACTGGCTCGCTGTCGCTCGCCAGGAATAAATCGACACCTGGATGGGGATAAACGTCTTAAAACAGTTGGCTGAATGGGACCGAATGGATACAAGCCAGAGAAAGAGATAAAAGGAGAGAAAGAGACAAAAAGCAGGTGACCCCCCTTAAAAATGTGAAAATTACCAAGTAGAATAGGTGTGCCCCCAGTTGCGGATGTGTCCGAATATGTGAAACTTGACTTTAAACACCATACATGTGCTTACAGGGGTCATCCAAATACTTACATTTGCCCATCGAAGCCATCCAAGATCAACTGGTAATATCGGTATGAATTTTGGATGGCCCTGTTGAGCGATGACACGATTTAGAACGGTCACGATCCCCTATTCCTAGCCGTCAATCACACGAATCAAACAACAATGTCGGACACCATGATTAACGTGACTACATCATTCATATAACTCTAATAGGGCAGTTACTATCATGAATAACGTTGTCTTGCGGCACAGATAATTATAACATATTTCTAGGAATTATATAGTAATAATCTACAAGACACTGCTTACATTGTGGTGCTCAAGAGTGTCTGTGTATGTTTGGGAAGGGTAATTAGCTCTTTGAGTACCAGCGATGTGTGTTATATTGTATTCTAGCTAAAATTAGACGACAGGAAGGCAGCTTAGGAAGCTTAGGAAGGATCGGTGTTAGTTAGAGGGGTTGGTTGAGATCGTTTGAAGCCTTATTGTTGCTAGAGGTCCTTCCTAAGCTGAATAAAATCGCCTGAGAGTTGCTATAATAGGATGAAAAGGACGTCCCTGGTAGTGAATGGGTTAGCTAAGTCACTACGTTTTCCACTTTTGTCAAATTATATTGAATATATTTAATGCACTTTATTTAGTTTATAAAGCCCCTGAGAAAGTCAAAAGGATAATTGAGATTGCTTCCATCCATTTCCTTCCTAAAGGACCTTTGTAAAATTAATATATTTATCTAATGATAACCTAAATCAAATCAAATTAACGCCCTTGTACCGAAGGAGGTACAGCGGGAGTATATGACAACAGTGTGTGGCATGATCACATAAACAAAGAGAGTGTGGATAGTACAGATGACGGCATAAATGAAAAGGAGTTGTAATAGTATGTGACAAAATTAAGGTGGGGGAAGGGGGGGTCGTTTTTCTAGGCCTCCTTCTCCCTCATGTTTGGTCCTATTAGTTTTGAAATTTGATGGCGTTTGTTCCATTAGTTTGGCGATTTTGATATCTTTCGACCCATTTTATTATCAATATTAAGACTTTTCGTGCCATTTAGGTGTAACAAAAATCCTGGCGAGCGATAGCAAGCCTATAATTTTAGGAGGAATCGGTCTTCGGCCGGGACATTTTTCTACCAACAAATTTCCAAAGTTATCATGAAAGGGGGTCTAGGGAGTGTTTTATATGGTCGATGGAGGTCTATTGAGGAAACTAAAACAATAGTAATAATAATAAATACATTAAACAAATATGTAAGAATAAATATATAAATATATAAACCAACAAATTACCACTACCCCCTTAAACAGTGGGCGTATAAGTCGTGGTCAGGAACTTAATGCCAATATTTGGAGATGTTAATTATAAGATTCACCGGCGAACACTTTTGATAAACTGAATGACACCCATCACATTACTGGACTTCATAAATTATTGCTCACCGTCTGGCCTTTAGCAGTAGGAGGTGTTCAAGTATTTCTGACCACGACCGTACATTGGAAAGTGACTCACATAAAACCTAGAGTGACCATATACATAAAGCGGGTGTATAACAGGGAACACTAAACATAAGAAACACATATAAACGAGCTAAATGTGGAATAGCTCTCAATATCAACATAGCGTAATAGTGTGACAAAATAATGGACTGGAGTTCTCGAAAAGGGGCTCCGGTCCTGACGTTATTCTTGACTTTACGTGTGCTGGCTTAATAATCCAATAGGGTTAATAGCCTATGAGGTCATATTTTAACTAACTAACTGTGACGCTAAGCAATCATAGACAACTTTATATGAACCACATCGGTGTGCTTAGTAGACTGCATTACATAAAGTGCACACAAACAGTGAGTATGTAATATTAAGGCAGCTCACCTCGTTTTTTTCTTCTTTTTCTCCCTCTCTCTTTGGTTTGTATCCATTCGGCCCCATTCAGTCTACTGTTTTAAGACGTTTACCCCCATCCAGATGTCAATATTTTGTTCTGGCGAGCGGTAGCGAGCCAGCATATATATATATATATATATATATATATATATATATATATATATATATATATATATATATATATATATATATTTTTTTTTTTTTTTTTTTTTTTACAGCAAGCTAAATTTGTAAATTTTTCGATAGACAAATTTCTCCGGCGAAGCCGGATATCTCCATACAATGCTGGCTCGCTATCACTCGCCAGGAAGAAATCGACACCTGGATGGGGATAAACGTCTTAAAACAGTTGGCTGAATGGGGCCGAATGGATAAAAGCCAGAGAAAGAGAGAACAGAAGAGAAAGAGAAAAAAAAAGCAGGTAACCCCCCTTAAGATACAATACAATAGGTGTGTTAAGCAGAGTGTACCATATACAAACATCCACATCAATTATATAGATGTGTAATGAGTGGAAGCAAGCAACCCAGTGGGTGGTTAATAGCGTGACACATAAGCAAAGTACGTGTATAACAGTGTAACTACAACCAATCATTTAAAATACACATCAACATAATAGATATATAATAGTTAGCGACATGAACAAACTATAATAGTATGACAATAAACATAATACCTGTAGGTGTTTAACAGGTGGAATTGTACTGTATACTGTATAGTAGTGTGCCTATTAAAATAATACACACAAACAAACTACCCAAGGTGTGTAATAGCTGGTGACACACACAAAGTTGGTGTATGAGAGAATGAATGACAACGTGAGTGTATTATAGTACACGATTAATATATAGGTGTATAACAGGTGTATGACCCTCAAGATATATAGTGCAGAATACCTACTAACAAAAATATATATAAACAAACTAGATGTGTAATAGTTCACTTTATAAAGGAGAGTGGGCGTGTATAGCAGAGTACCTATACAGAAAATATACATAAACAAACTAGATGTGTAATAGTTCACTTTTTCAAGATGGGGCGTGTATAGCAAGTACCTATACAGAAAATATACAAACAAACTAGATGTGTAATAGTTCACTTTATAAAGGAGGTGGGCGTGTATAGCAGAGTACCTATACAGAAAATATTCAAACTAGTGTAATAGTTCACTTTAAGGAGAGTGGGCGTGTATATGTACCTATACAGAAAATATACATAAACAAACTAGATGTGTAATAGTTCACTTTATAAAGGAGAGTGGGCGTGTATAGCAGAGTACCTATACAGAAAATATACATAAACAAACTAGATGTGTAATAGTTCACTTTATAAAGGAGAGTGGGCGTGTATAGCAGAGTACCTATACAGAAAATATAAAACAAACTAGATGTGTAATAGTTCACTTTATAAAGGAGAGTGGGCGTGTATAGCAGAGTACCTATACAGAAAATACATAAACAAACTAGATGTGTAATAGTTCACTTTATAAGGAGAGTGGCGTGTATAGCAGAGTACCTATACAGAAAATATACATAAACAAACTAGATGTGTAATAGTTCACTTTATAAAGGAGAGTGGGCGTGTATAGCAGAGTACCTATACAGAAAATACATAACAACTAGATGTGTATAGTTCACTTTATAAAGGAGAGTGGGCGTGTATAGCAGAGTACCTATACAGAAAATATACATAAACAAACTAGATGTGTAATAGTTCACTTTATAAAGGAGTGGGCGTGTATAGCAGAGTACCTATACAGAAAATATACATAAACAAACTAGATGTGTAATAGTTCACTTTATAAAGGAGAGTGGGCGTGTATAGCAGAGTACCTATACAGAAAATATACATAAACAAACTAGATGTGTAATAGTTCACTTTATAAAGGAGAGTGGGCGTGTATAGCAGAGTACCTATACAGAAAATATACATAAACAAACTAGATGTGTAATAGTTCACTTTATAAAGGAGAGTGGGCGTGTATAGCAGTACCTATACAGAAAATATACATAAACAAACTAGATGTGTAATAGTTCACTTTATAAAGGAGAGTGGGCGTGTATAGCAGAGTACCTATACAGAAAATATAAACAAACTAGATGTGTAATAGTTCACTTTATAAAGGAGAGTGGGCGTGTATAGCAGAGTACCTATACAGAAAATATACATAAACAAACTAGATGTGTAATAGTTCACTTTATAAAGGAGAGTGGGCGTGTATAGCAGAGGAGAGTGGGCGTGTATAGCAGAGTACCTATACAGAATATATATATAAACAAACTAGGTGATTACCCCTCTCTGTACTGGTGACCGTGGTGACGTCTTCTTTATTTTATTTTAGCTATAGTTAGATGATTTTGTGCAGTTTAAGGAGGATCAGTGGTAGTAAAATTAGTTAAGGGAGTGTTCGAAGCCTGTTGATTGCTGGAGGCCCTTTTTAAACTGAATAAGATCGTCTAATAGTAGCCAGAATAGAGTTAAAAGGACGACGCCGGTACAGAAGGGGTTAACACTGAATGTATACCCCATCGGCAAAGTGGGTGTGAATAACATAGCTCACGTAAATATTTTCTTTTTCTTTTAGTGTGTGATGTCTAAGTAGGTGCATACCAGAGGGTACTTACTAGTAAAGATTCTGCGCCCATTAAAGTAAACACCCACAAACAAAGCACAATGTTATTAGTTTGTGACATAAAACAGTGTGTGTGTAATGGTCTGAATAACTTAGTGGTGGTGTTATAGCACAGGGCAAACTAAACAAATTTATAACAGTGAAAATAAATATATACTGTACAGAGTGTACCTATTAAGAAAACACATGTACACAATTATGTGTGCAATAGTTGGCAACGTAAGCCATAAACCAGCTGGTGTGCAATAGTGTGTGACATAGAAGTAGGTGTATAACAGACTCAACCTTACATAAAACCGCCACCCAATAATGAAAACACCCATAAACAAACTAGGGTGTGTAACAGTTAGTGACATAAACCAAGTGGGTGTGGGCAAGGGGCAGCAGGCATCCCGCACTGTCACGCTACCAATAACAGGGGGGGGGGGGGGGGGGGGGGAGGAAAGAGCGGGAGGAGGGGGGGGGGGGGTGAGGCTAAACAGATGGGGGGGCCCCCCGTCTCGGGTCGGGGTAGGTCGAGACAGGGCTAGGAGAAAAGTAAGTATATAAGCTTGGGCTCTCCTTGCTCCAGACACAACACTTCTCGACCATGAAGCTTCTGGTGAGTGCTTCCTTCCTCTCCATATCATCTGGCAATGCTCTAAAACTTGAACTAAAATCGATTTCAAATTTAGTGTTCCATCGTAATAAACCTTCATGCATTGAAAGTGTAACAACTTAAAGTATACACTTAACTTAACATAATAAAATAATGTTTCACTTCTGGTACTGCTAGGAAGTAGTTCCTTTCTCTACCTAATCTGGCGATAATGTCAAGCTAACTATATTTTCAACAGTACCAAAACCGACATAGATTTATAAGTTCAAAATCTAAAACTAATTGTTCATTAATAGCTAAACAGCCATACACCTACGTGGTTAGTTTTAACACAATCGATATACCCTATGTGTACACTTATATATTTAACTGTAATAAAACCAACATGAAATTAATTGTTCTACCGTAATAATCCGGGATTCATTGAAGGTGTACAGATTACTAAATATACATGTATTTAAAAATGTGTATGCTTCAGAAAATCATATAATTGTAAGAGCACTGTAGTACGGTAGTATTCTAACGTTTGTAAAGCTAAAGGAGTCACTGCTTAATAACCATACTTAAATTACCGTACAAAGAATAGCATAAAAGAATTACAGACGACATGATGTAGTTACTGATAACTACAAAGTACCGAGGCCTTTTCAGGTCATCTGATATCCTTAACATCAAGAACACATGTCGCCACTGGATTAAAGTTACCACTACATTACAGTCGCCACTATGTAAAAGTCGCCAAGCAATAAACTCGTCACTATATTAAGACTTTGTCGATGGGAGATCTTTTATAAGCTTATTAACATCGCCTAGGTTTAACCAAACTACAGGAAAACAAGGTATAGATGTACTGAAAAAGTTACTCGATACAGTTTTAATCTCAGTTCCAAAGAGTAATATAATTATATATATGTTAGCCTCACTAACATTAAAGTGGCCCTCTTACTTCAAGGGTTCAAGTGGCCAATCACTCTATACATCACTTGTATACCGTAACCCTTTCTTTACCAGTGACGTCTGTTGTATTATATTCTAGCTATATTTTGACGATTTTATGGAGTTTAGGAAGAATCTGTGCTAATTATAAGGGTTGATTGAGAGAATACGATCCTTATAATTGCTAGAGATCCTTCCTAAACTGAATAAAATCTAGTATTAGTAGCCAGAACACATGGTGTTGACGGTACCGAATGGGTTAATAAGCGACAATATGCAGGTGATGCTAGTCAGGTTAATAACAAATATGGCTGCCAACATAATAATATAGTAATATGTTGACTATAGTGTATCTAGCTTGTCTTATACACTGAAAGGGTTAGGATAAGAAGAGTCAGTGATGCATATCAAGATATATAGTTGGTTATAAGGCTGTCACGATAAATACATTGATTCGTAATAACAAGCAAATGAAGTATAGTGATGTTATTCTTATGTATATATAAACTAAGTGACGGTATTGATACAAATACTGTACGACGAGTATTGTATTATTGTAGCGTTTCATTTATAAACTGACAAGATGAAACAATAAACGAAACGATGACAATGAAGTTTCCTCTTCATTTGTAGCTCAGTACAGGCGTGGCCAGAAATATATATACATTATTTGAATGAAAGATTACAATACACTAATGCAACATAGCAAAACAATTATTGAGTAAACATAATAAGCTACTGATTCTCGCTAGTTAAATTTCACTGCCTCTTTTTAGTGTTCACAGCCACGAATCTACACTCATCAACAGGAGCTTCTGGACATTTTTGGAAGCTACACTAGAATACACTGACAACTATATGGGTAAATTACTTGTTCCACAAATGAACACATTTCAGGGAATCACATGTTAATATTCACCCTCTAGTGTTTATCATTAGGAGGTGTTCAATGTATTCATGTTAATGACTGTACAACATCTATCAGTATTCATTTTATATTGATATGAAGCGGTATGGAGCAAAGACGAGACACAAACTCTTTGGGATCATAAGTAATAATTAAAGGATTTGTTTTATTCTGTGCAAGTTAATTAATAAGAAAAAACATAGTTATTAGTATTCAATAGTATACCTGACTTTTAATGTCTCTTCTTCAGGTGCTCCTTTCCCTCCTGGTGGTTGGTGCAAACTGCGATCGGCGGCAAGGGTACGGCCCGCCACGACCTCGGCCCACACCCCCACCCATTCCGAACAGTTCTGGTCCACCTTTTGACGGTCGGATCCCGTGTTCAAAAGGTCAGCTCCGTAATGTTGATGGGAGCTGTGCCGATGCTAAAGTAACACGGAACCTTTTCGTGTACGCTGCCCCGCCTGAACCTACTGTGCCATCTGGGCCGCCTCCCCAGTTGCCGCCCCCGGAGGTCCACCAGAACCTAGTCATCATCAGGAGCCCCACATCCCCTCCAGCCCCTGAACCCATCGTCGTGCCCCAGCCTCGCCAGCAAAACATAGTCTATGTCCTCAAGAAGCGGCAGCAACAACAACAGCGCGTGATTAAGCTTCCAGCGCAACCAGTAGCCAAGCCTGAAGTATACTTCGTCCACTTCGATGAGGGCCACGACAACCCTCAGCTGCCCGGAGGTATTGACCTACAAACTGCTCTGGACACTGCTGCCCAGGGTGGTGATTCTGTTGAAGACTCTCTAGAAGGTAATGGTGATTCCTTCCCTAATCGTCAACCCTCCTCACTGTACAGACCTCCTATTTTGAATGGACAAGATCCTACTAACACTGCCAACACACCTAACCTTAATGGTCACCCCTCATACCCCGGACAATTCACCGTTCCCAGGACCTTCCCTCAAGATTCTAGGGAGGACACTAACCCAGCACCTGAGTACATCCCACCATGGTTGACTGCTACACAGAACATTCCTTCACAGAATACTCCACCACAAAGCATTCCATCACCACGATACACCTCTCCACTGAACACTTCACCACAGACCACTTCACAAGCTATTCCACCACCACCACCAGGATACAATCTTCCACAGAATAACCCAACACAGACCAACCCACCACAAAACACTTCCCCACCTCAGTACCTACCTCCATGGGTCACCTCACCCCAAGGCGGAAGCTCTTTGGGTAATAATGATAGGGTGGTGTACAGTGTTTCAAGACCTTCATACAGGCAAGGCAATCCAGGTGCAGATCTGGACAGGGTTGAAGATATCCTTGGAAGCGACAGGGTTGTTGGTAGCGTTGGAGGTGGCAGATATAGACCAGGAGGTGCAACTGGAAGCAGTGAAGTATTTCCAGGCGCTGTTGGGCCTAGCAACAGGTACACAGCCCCCAATCAAGGTCCCGTGTTTGGAGGTGATGACAGATATGGAGGCAACAGGTATGGTGATGACAGTGACGAGCGAGGCATCAGCAGAATCAGTGTTGGAGAGGGGGGCTTTGTAGGCATTCTGGGAGAATCTGGGATTTTTGGAGAAAACAACGGCCGATATGGTTTCAATGGTGCCAGTGATGAGAGTACTGCTGTAAGTGGTGGAAACAATGGCAGATATGGCTTCAATGGCAGAACCACTAATGGTGTGAGTGGTGGTCGTGACAGGAATGGTGTAACCACAGGTAATAACAACAGATACTCTGTAAATGGTGGGAACGGTGGTCATGCTGGCTATCGCAACAATGGCAATGGCTTCCCAAACGGTGATGCTTCTGACGAAATTGTTGGAGGTCCACGAGGTTATCCTGAACACCGATTCAGGTTAATTGGCGGAGATGCTGTTGCGGGAAACAGCTACATTCCCTCAACTTTCGTTGGTGACAATAGTGGCGAGGATAACACCTTCATTGGGGGAAATGGCAATAAGAGCTACAGAGGAAACAGAAATGGAGGCTTAGTTATCAATGACAGCGCAGAGGATAGCATCTTCTATGGCAACGAACATGGTCCCTCTGTTGACGAAACTAGGGTGACTATCAACAGAAATGGTTTCCATCTTGACAGCGATCAGAACGTTCGCTATTATGGGTAAGGGGGTAATATTGGGTAAACATTGTGATGGTGGATTTATATGTGGTTAGTTGAGTGTTAAAGGAAACAAATTTTGGTGAGAATGTGAAGCTGATATTAATGATAAACTGATAATAAGTTACAAATTACTAAGAAAACAATTAATGTCAATGGTACTTGACATACTCGACAATAGACACGAATCTATTCCTGCTTTTATTAATAATTTGAGAAACATTATTTATTTTCCTCTTGTGTGTACTATTCTGAATTTCATCGATTATATTCAATTCCTCTGCTATTTTAACTATTTAACATGTTTATAAATATCCGGCAATAACTACAATTACTCTCACTATAGGCTAAACTAATTTGGAAGCAACACCTTATGAATCAATATTTATATACTTCTACCTGTCCCACCTACTGTATGAGCTTAACAATATTCAAGAACTTACTAATCCTCACTCATTTCAGTGGTTACCTTCTACTCCTTCCCTTTTCTCCACTTACAGGCAACTAAGTTCCCCAAAACCCTAAACCTCCAACTATCTAACATGTATATTCCTTGTTGGTTCCACGTACTATACAATTAATTATGCCCACCTAAACATTTAATAATACACACCTACAATTGTAACTTATATTGACCTATATTTATTCCATGTACATTAATTTAATCACCTATAGATCCTGAGTAGATATTCCATTGTATTGCTATAGTTTACAATGCATGTATACTACCTAACTGAATATCACAGCCACCTAAATACCAACCCTGTAATCAAACTCATATACCAACTTGAATTCACTTGATCAACTTCTCCTCACCTTGAGTATATCACTTAAACATAATGACAATAAACGGTTAAAGACTATCTAAATTAACCCTTTAACTCTGAAAAGTCGTTCCCAAGTTTAAGAAAATCGCTTGGAGGTAGCTAAAAATACAAGATAACTGAAGTCAACTGATTGCTGAGCCAGTTAATGTAATACGTAAATTCCTGTTGTTTTCTCTTTTCTTTTGGTCAGACTAATTCTATGTTATTGCCTCATCAACGAACTAGCGTGTAATTACCCTTTACTAATATATTGTATTGTATTTATCACGGTGAATTGTTAAGTTGTTTTTGGTTCTGAAATAAAGCTTGTTGTTATACCTTCGTTTGATTATAAACAAATAATTCACACACATATATATATATATTATACTCCTCAGCTGCTCTTTTGTTTCCAGTATTACTAATTTTCTCTTTAACGAAGAGGTAATGTGAATACATACAGTATATATATATATATATATGTATATATATATATATACAGATATATACTGTATATATATATATATATATATATATATATATATATATGTTAGTAAAGCCAGGTAATACATTTTCTTTAATACATACGAGGTTGAAAGAAATGGCAATTTCTGCGTTGGACATTTTATTATTCAAAGTTTCCAGGTCTCTGATGAGTTTTCGCTGGGTGGCAGGAAGTAGATGAAGGAGATGAGCAAAATTCATGGTGGTACAGGGTTACATAAATGTAAATGATGATGCAGGATATACGACGCGTTTCACTGGACAACCAGCATTATCAAGTAAGGAAGGAATGATATAAAAGGTAAACAGGAAGGCCGTTATCTTCTATCCTCCATCTCCGCCTATGTTAGGAGAGCCCTCACGCACTGCTCTACCTGGGCCGACACCCACCAGGAACTAGAAAGACTATCCCAAGTTTTAGTAAATAACGGATACTCCAACTCCGACATCTCCAGCACCATCAACCACCATCTTGAAAAATGGTACACCCAAAGCCCTCCCAACATTGACCCCCCCAATGAAATTAAGATCTTCTACCGCAATTACATGTCCTCTGAACACAAAAATGACGAGGCCGTCTTAAAAGAAATAATCTCCAAGCATGTCCACCCAACCAACCCGGAAAACAAAATCAAATTAATAATTTATTACAAATCCCCCAAGACCTCCAACCTCGTTCTCCGCAACAAACCAGCCTCCACCAAGATAAAGAGCCCGATGACCGACGATCACGTTATTTACCAACATACCTGTAATTATGAGGACTGTGGACCTCATTCCTATATTGGTATGACGCAGACTCGTCTTTCACGTCGGCTAACTCTTCACCTTCAGGCTGGAGCCATCAAAGACCACTATCTCACCCCTAACCACCCTCACCTCACACGCAACGAGTTAGAGAAACACACCACCATACTCGATAAAGAAAGTGACCCAAGGAGATTACCTATACTCGAAGCTTTATATATCCAAGCCTTACATCCCAACATCAACAACCAAACTCTGGACCTTCAGATCCTTCCTTCTGCCAAAAGGCACTTTCCTACAGGACCTAACACCCCCCCTTGCCCCCCGGTGCCCTTGACGCAGCCCCCCGCGCTACCTCCTTCAGCTTCGTCTTCCGCAGGCGCCACACAACTTAGGCCACGCCCCTCGACACGCAGCCAATCAGCTTCGACCCCACCAACCGACCACCATCCCGCATCCAGTGCGCATGCGTGAAGCGGTTCCCCCCTTTCTCCTTCCTAGAATACCCCTCCACCAATAGTAGACTTTTGCCCCCTGTTTTTCGCCTCCTCTGATCCTCCACCCTCTATATATACCCTTCCTGTTTACCTTTTATATCATTCCATCCTTACTTGATAATGCTGGTTGTCCAGTGAAACGCGTCGTATATCCTGTATCATCATTTACATTTATGTAACCCTGTACCACCATGAATTTTGCTCATCTCCTTCATCTACTTCCTGCCACCCAGCGAAAACTCATCAGAGACCTGGAAACTTTGAATAATAAAATTTCCAACGCAGAAATTGCCATTTCTTTCAACCTCGTATGTATTAAAGAATATATATATATATATATATATATATATAGTTGAGAACAAAAGTATGAAAACACTGTACCATATAGAATGATAGTGAATAAGATGAACAAGACACTCACACACAGATGAAGATGACATACTTAGCTTAACAATGAAACATAAGAAACACAAAATGTATCTATAAATCATTAATGGCTCTGAATAATATGAACAATGAAGTGATGAGGATGATCGTTAACAGACAACTTTCGGGTTGCCGGCTGTAAGGAAGCTAATGGTCTAGTCGATATATACAAAATAACACTTGCAATATAAACACAAGCCAATGCTCACATATGCAACATGATATACATGCATGACAAATTACATAAGGTTTGTATTGGTGCTAAATATGTATAAATCCAAGGTGAACTGCCTTATACTACTAAATCTGGTGGTGTCCAATCACCTTAATAAATACAGTCAACAATTACAAACCATTAACCCTCTCCGACATATGACGCGATTTTGAGCCTATTAGGGATACTTTAAAGCCTTTGTTACCATCAGGGGTATTTAGAAACCTTTAGTTTAGTTACTTCAACCTCTGCAGTTGTCTTTGAGTTAGCTGTGGGCAGAAAACAAATTTTGGAGAGGTAATTATATAAGAGTGAGAAAACTCTATTTCTTATTGCTAATCTAGCAACCTCTGCGTCATATGAGCGTGAAATGGTAAAAGAGAGACTTTATTTGATTTTATCTTATTATATCTTTATTATCTAGATTGCTCCCTAGATCTCCAACAAACTTAAAAAAGACCCCTTTTCGAGATACATTTTTCGGTAGAGCAAAATCCCTACCACAGGCTAGTTCCTCCTAAATTACAGGCTTGCTATCGCTCGCCAGGAAAAATGGACACCTAAATGGCACAAAAGGTCTTACAATTGACCAGGAGATGGAGCGAAAGGTCTTAACATCGCCAAACTAATGGGGCGAACAGCTAAAAATTAATAAGGCTAAACATGAGGAAGAAGGGGACTCAGATCACAAAACCTTAAGCAGAGTGGTGATGCTCGTACATGCTGCTAACTACATAAAGTCCATAGATGTACTAAATATATAGACTACGTTGATGAAATAAGTAGTGACAATGTTGATAATAGAGTTAGTGAGAATAATGAATAATTATATCAATGTTAGTGACGGCATCTCCGAAAGTGAGGTAACTGATAGCAGACACACTGTAATCTGTACATTTTTAGTTGACGGTAAATTATAATGTCCCCATCTTGCATATTCAACTATTACGACGATTTTGGAGCGAATTGTGTTTGTTAATTGTAACAACGTGGTGATTATATGACGCAAAGACAAAGTTGTTTAATATTATTCCCCTTAAATCTCGATAAATCAGCTGCTAAAGGTTTGAATTTACCGTCAGCTTAAAGGGGGTGACCTGCTTTTTGTTATTTCTGTCCTTTTCTTTCTTTCTCTGGCTTGTATCCATTCGGCCCCATTCAGCCAAATATTTTAAGACGTTTATCCCCATCTAGGTGTCGATTTCTTCCTGGCGAGCGATAGCGAGCCAGCATTATATGAAGAAATCCGGCTTCGCCGGAGACATTTTTCTTTCGAAAAATTTACAAATTTAGCCTGCTGTCAAACAAAAATTAAAAATATGCTCGCTCGCTACCGCTCACCAGTAACAAATTGACACCTGGATGGGGATAAATGTCTTAAAACAGTAGGCTGAATGGGGCCAAATGGATACAAGCCAGAGAAAGATAGAAAAGGACAACAAAAACAGGTAACCCCCCCTTAAACAAAATCGACTATAGAATGGAACCGATGCAATACTCACACAAGCACTTCCTTAACCCCTTCTGTACCGGCGTCGTTTGTTTGTTTTTGTTCCTAGCTATATTTAGACGATTTCGTGCAGTTTAAGTAGGATATGTGGTAGTAAAAAGGGTCAAGTGAGATAGTTCGAAGCCTGTCGTCCTTTATAAACTGAATAAAATCGTCTAATAGTAGTAAGAGTAATTTTAAAAGACGTCGCCGGTACAGAAGGGGTTAACTTATCACACTTTCAGTATTAGGATGCCTCTCTTCCTTATATTATGGCTAGCATTAGACGATCTATATAGCTTAAAAATACCTCTAGCAAGCAAAACGGGTAAAATCCTTCCCAGTTGTCCGTTTGAATCCCACAGACTCTTTCTACACGTATTAACCCTTTCAAGCTCCAATACGCATTTCTGTTTTGTTTTCTGGTAATTATTAGACGATTTTATTCAGATTAGGAAGGGTATATGGAAGTCAGAGGGTTGATTGAGAGATTCTTTACCCATTTAATACCCACAGATCCTTCCTAAGCTGCATAAAATCGTCTAATGATAGCCAAAATATACGGCTAAAACGCGTCATAGCTTCAAGGGGTTAATATTAGTCAGCATGAAGAGGAAGAATGCGTCATAAACACAAAGAGGGAAAAACAGTGCTTGAAAAATCTGACTGAATGTATCCAAAATAAGAGATACGGAGGATAAAATATTGGAACATTTAACTTTCAGATAAACCAGAACACAACATTCTCAATCAGGCTGTTCCTTTGATAACAATATACAAATGTAATAGTTCATATTTGTATGTGTAAATCGACAGAACCCCGGTGCGAAAAGTTCAATAACACACCTAAGTTTTTAATTGAGGTACTAATAAAGATTTAAGGCAATTACATTTTACACAGACAAACACATACACAGACAAATATACTAACATTGATACAGTGCCCACGCACATAAATCCCACACACTCACACACACACACACACTATCTTATATAATTATACACGCACATATAATATCGAGTACACACGCATTTGCATACATACAAACTATATTACAAATCAACACTCACATACTTCCTTCCTCCACTCCCTCTCTCTCTCTCTCTCTCTCTCTCTTAGCTATCTCTCTCTCTCTCTCTCTCTCTCTCTCTCTCTCTACCCCTCTCTTACACACCGAACACCGTCCGTGAAAGGCGTGAGTGGGCAAGACTAGGATTACCCCTGCTCGATTCAATAAATGCCAGAAAAACCCTAGACGCCTGAAGAACTAAAGGAAAGTGTGTGAGAGAGAGAGAGAGAGAGAGAACAGCTATATGGTCGTCAACAGCATCTTCGATTATGATACTTGTACAACAGTAGGAACGATCATATTACCTCAGAAAAAACCCTGACGTTTGGCGTGGACTCGATCCGAGGTCCATTTGATTTGCAGTCCACCACGCTATCCACTGTGCTATCGCTTCCACCAATAAATGTACAGCAAACAAAAAATAGTGACAATAATGGTGTGTGAGAACGACAGATGATAATGGAGGTTAGTGAAAACAAATATAGAACGAGGAAAAGTTAGAATACAAACGGCGAGAATTAAAGATAGGCATGGGAGACAAGAGAGAGAGAGAGAGAGAGAGAGAGAGAGAGAGAGAGAGAGAGAGAGAGAAAGCTAAGCATAAGGAAAACATTAAATAGCGAAAAAAAAAATTGGAGAAAGGAGAATGCGGATAAGAAGGTGATGAAAACATGAAAATAGAATGTCAGAAGTGAAAAGGGGAGAGCAAGAGAATTACAAAAAATAACTAATACAGTACATTACAAATTATGCTGTACATTTCAAAGAGATTTTTACTACAAATAGTGTACTGTATAGCATAATGCATAATGTAAAATGTGGAAATACTAACTAGGCTATTCTCTTAAGGGGCTAGTGGCCGGTTTATTGGTCTATTAATTCATGTATTAATTTATGTTTTAGTTTCCTCGCTAGACCCCCCTCAAACTTAGAAAAAACAAAACCAAACCTAGTTCCCTCCCCCCTCAAGATAAACAAACCTAGTTCCCTCCCCCCTCAAGATAAATAAACCTAGTTCCCTCCCCCCTCAAGATAAACCTAGTTCCCTCCCCCCTCAAGATAAACCTAGTTCCCTCCCCCCTCAAGATAAATTGGTTATGTTTTTGGTTCCTCTTATAGTTACAGGCTTGCTATCGCTCGCCAGGAACAAAAATCGACAGCTAAATGGCATGAACAGTGTTAAAATTTACAAAGAAATGGGGCGAAAGGTCTTGAAATCGACAAACTAATGGGCCGAACGTTTTATAATCTGACAATCAATGGGGCTAAACATGAGGTAGAAGGGGGACCACATAAACTACCCATCTCCCCTTATTTAAGTTTCTCTACTGACGGCAAATTGTCCCAAGAAAGTGCGATCTTATAATTGCATGTTAAATATTTCCACATATTTCCTTATACTTCATTGTTGCCGGCTATCGTCAGGTTAATTCCCCCCCCCCCCTCCCTTTACCAATGGATAGTAGCCAGAATAAGCTAAAAGGACAGCACCGGGTTAATGGATGACATGTTGACACACTCTGTCAAAGCCACATGCTATTCTATGTCGTCCAGTAAGTAAGTCTCGCAGTAAGTTTACGGGATTAAAACGAAAAGAAAAACAAGAAAGACAATGTAAAAACAGAAAGAATAAAAAAATGGAACTCTCGACCGGTTCTCGGAATAGGTTCGTATTCCTAGCTTAAATATGTTCTCGGTAATGGAGACCAAAATGATCATATTCCAATATTGTCCTATTACAGTAATATAATTATATAAAACATTTCCTTATTCCATGACCACCATGACGTATGTTTCATTATTATCTGGTTAACCCTTTCATGGTCATATGACGCAGAGGTTGCTAGATTAGCAATAAGAAATAGAGTTCTCTCACTCTTATATAATTACCTCTCCAAAATTAGTTTTCTGCCCACAGCTAACTCAAAGACAACTGCAGAGGTTGAAGTAACTAAACTAAAGGTTTCTAAATACCCCTGATGGTAACAAAGGCTTTAAAGTATCCCTAATAGGCTCAAAATCGCGTCATATGTCGGAGAGGGTTAATATTGGACGATTTTCTTTAGCTCATCAATGAATGCAATACTCTATGAATAACATAGGTCCTTCTTGCACATTAAAAAGGCGTCATCGAGCTGAAGGGGTTAACACAACCGTCTCTTAACATTACCCAAGAATACCTGTGTGTGTGTGTGTGTGTGTGTTTTTTTTTTTTTTTTTACTCCAGTGCAGTGCATGGAAAGCCTCCAGTTACTGATGGTCAGAACATGCAATACAAGGAGTTTTCCAAGTTAGTCATTTATATATACTTTCACGTTACATTCGCTCAGCTGCGCACACCTCACCGATCTCGCCGACGTATGTGCTATGTGCGATAAAACGCTGATGATCGACGATGAATCTCGTTCATTCATCGCAAGAATTTGTGCCTTAAAAAAATACTCTTATCACCTCGCTGTATTCTTTCATCCTGCATGATCTCGCAAGAGATTTTTGAAAATGTGACATGCCTCACAGAGGTACATCGGCGAAACATCGCTCACTTCCCCGATAACGTCGCCGATGTCGGCGATTGAGTCGCCGTCATCGGCGACATCTTCGCAGAGTATAATTTGTCATCTGTTTGAAACGGTCAAAATCGTAAACGTCGCACGTATTCTTGCGAATTTGTCAAAAAGAAGTCATAGGCGACGAAAATCGTGAGTTGTCTCACCAGTGGGAAAGGAGCATAAGGAGTCGATTTATTCATGGCGGGCGATAGCGAGTCTGTAACTTAGGGGGAACCGGCCTTTGGCCAGGAAATTTTTCTACCGAAAGATGTACATATTTATCTCTTGGGGGTAATATATTTTAAGCTTGATGGAGGTCAAGGGAGTAAACTAAAAACCTCTCCTGAAAACCGTCACAGAAAAGTTCATGAACTTGAGTCATGTGAACAACTGCATGTATTCGAGTCATGCTAAAAAGCTATATTAAAATATATTAACATTGCATATACTCAGGACATATTTAATAACTGCATGTATTCGAGTCAAGTTTAGATGTTGACAAGTAATTAAATAATGTTTGAATGCCACACAAAATAGAATTGACAAAATATACCCATGATATAAAATCGAGTGAGAAATAGTGGTGCACTCAGTCTAAACGATATATACTTACTATTATATTCACACACACACACACACACACGTACACCACTTACAAGTTACAAATGATCGACTTCTTCACACCTTCTTATTATAAGCTCAATATTTATATACCACCTACCACTATAAGCTTCCTGTTAAAATAGTTATTATATTATCTCTAAATCTACACAAAAAAATGAGCCGTTGTTAAAGATCAAGTATTGGAAACTTTGCGAAAATCGAGGGGTAAAAAATGCGATTGGTTTTCATAATATCTGGAGTCTTTAAGGAGAGAGAGAGAGAGCGAGAGAGAGAGAGAGAGAGAGAAGGGGGGGGATTGACATAATGGAAAACATTATTTTTTAGATAAAATATTTATAAGGAATATTTTAAATATAATAATCTATCTATCTATCTATATATTGCCTGACGCCGTGATCCCCGAAGGGGTGGCCACGAACGAACCGCCCCCATGCACCTCTGTCCCCAGTCAGTCGACGCCCCTCCCCCCAACCAGCACCACCTTCGTTCATATACTTCCTCACTCCATCCTTCCACCTCTCTTTCGGTCTACCTCTCCCTCTCTGTCCCTCCACCTCGCTCTCGTACACCCTCTTAGTCATTCTCTCGCTTTCCATACGTTCCATATGGCCGAACCATCTCAAGTTGTTCCTTTTCACACTTTCCAGCACATCTACCTCCACACCACACCTCCTTCTTACTTCCTCATTAGTCTGTCTATCCCTCCATGTAACTCCGCACACACTTCTTAAGTAATTCATTTCCACTGCTCTCACTCTTGGTCTGAGTCTCTCAACCAACGTCCATGCTTCGCTTCAGTAAGTCAGTGTCGGGATTACCACACTGTCATGCAAGGACTTCTTCACTTCCATACTGACCACCCTATTTCTTGTTACTGCTTTCAGCGTTCCTACAACCCTCTTCCCCTGTTGTACCCTCTCCCGCACTTCTTCATCCATAGTCCCATCTTTACTCAACACACTGCCCAGATACTTAAAAGAGTTGACAATCTCCATAGCCTGACCGTTCAGCTTCACCTCACACTCTGTGACTTCACCCCTTTTGAAGACCATAACCTTGCTCTTCCCCGCATTTACCTTCAAATTCCGTTTTTCGCACACTGTTCCAAACTCATTTACCAGACCCTGCAACTCCCATTCATTATCACTCATCAGAACTGTATCATCCGCAAACAGCAGTATAGGTAGCTTCCACTCAATTCCCTCCATTTTCAGCGATACACCAACATCCACTGCTCTTGATAGTATTTCTTTCATGACTCCATCCATATATACAGTAAACAACCACGGGGACATCACACACCACTGTTTCAAACCAACATTCATGTCAAAGAACTCGCTCTGCTCACTCTCCACATGTACTGCTGCCTTTGCACCCTCATACATGCTCTTCACTGCTTTCAGCAACTTGCCATCTACTCGGTATATTCTAAGTACTTTCCACAAACCTTCTCTATCCACTCTGTCATAGGCCTTCTCCAAGTCCATAAAGGCAACATACACCTTTTGTTTCTTCTCCAGATATTTCTCCACAACACAATTCAGGGTAAAAATCTGATCTACACATCCTCTTCCCTTCCTAAAACCTCCCTGCTCGTCGCCTATCCATTTCTCCGTTCTCACTCTCACTCTCTCAATCACTACCCTACTGTATACCTTCCCTACTACGCTTAGAAGACATATTCCTCGGTGGTTACCACACACTCCTCTTTCCCCTTTGCCTTTATATAGGGGGACTATTATGCCAGTCTTCCAGTTATCAGGTGCACTCCCCTTCTCCCATGCTAGTTTGCACATTTTCCATACCCATTCGATCACTATCTCACCACCATACCTCAACATTTCCCCACACACTCCATCTGTTCCTGGTGCTTTCCCCAACTTCACTCTTTTCATGGCTTCCCACACTTCTGACCTCCTGATCCCCACCTCCTCCTCCACTACTTCCCTTCTTCTCCCTCCCATACCATATCCAGCTATGTTTGCTGGCTCTTCATTCCTTATAATAATACAAATAGTTATTATACAAATAATCGCAGTGCACTCCAGAGCTTTAATATTGTCAGGAAGTTGGCCAAAATGTACAAACAGCATCGGAAGGAATCAACGAGGCACACGCTTCTTGGCTTAATGTCTATGAAGATCCCCAAGCCCCCCATAAACACCTCCTCCCAGAAGGCATGGCACAAACCCCCTGTCCCGACCTTATAGATGTGAATGACCAATATTCCTCCTTTTCGCTTGGAAGCTCCTGGAAAGGGGCGGAGCCTCTCCAGCCTCCGCACATTTCCATTGACAGAGGAGGAGCACTTCAGCTGATGACGTCGAGGAATGCCGGCCCTCCCATTGGCAAAGACGCTCGCTCGGCATTCACTTCTATTGGCCAAGATGGGCAGTCAAAAACCCACAGGAGTATCATGCATATTCCAGTATCAGGATCCAAGTCCAGGAATCCTGGAAGCCCATTGATTGGCTAGAGGAAAACTGACTGATCCTCCAGCCACCTATATAAGGCCCCCAAACCATCAACCAAGGACACAGTTACTGTTCACAAGAACTCGGTTTCCCTCTCTCTGCAACCCCAACAGCCAAGCACTTCCTCTCCCGAAGTACTCAAGTCGGGTAGTGGTAAAGTGACATCAGTGAACGAGAGCACAAAAAGGGGTTCTTTCGAAAAAGATGATTTGTTGACAGACATAAGCAATGAAACTAGTCTAACCCTGTGCCTCCCGCAGGCACTGATTCACCTGCGCCTTACACCTGATTGCCCAGACCTCCAGGAGCTGAAAACCCTCATCGAAAAATCACACATTGGGTGCCCCTGATTTTTATTTTGAAGAACTCGCCACCCATTTGTAGACTGAACTACCAAAGCTGCTGGAGGCAGAAACCTAAACAATGACTGAGGCCCCCATACCCTACTACTGAGCTGGCCGCCCCTAAAGATGTCCTGAGAGGTCCCACTACCCGAGAGATCCTGTTGTCGACGCCCCTGAGTGTGATCTGCTGCCAACTCCGTGTAAGAGGCCCCAGTCGATGACGAGATACCTTCCAAAAGAATGACGAGCTACTGAGACATCCTGGTCCTGGAAGGCTAACACACCACCTTTTTTATTAGCTGTACTAGATCAATAGGTTCAAGAATAGTTTGTAGCGAGGTCTGTCCCATATGTGATCGGTGCCCCATAAAATATTCTTTCCTTTCGCTTAAGCATTAGGCTTTTCATTGTGCAGTTGGGTACAGTACATGATTACATTAATATCCAGTATTCGATAAATGGATATCAATCGTGGTCATGTGCTGTACCTATAACTGTCATGATAGTGTAATGGTTAAAGTGTTTAAGATTTGTATGTGGTAACCCAGGTTCGAGTCCCGGTAGGATCACATACTTTATTTAACCTTTAAAGCGCGAAGGTATGGTAATTGAAACGTCCCGCCAGGCGAAGGTATTTTGGTTTATTCCTGACGAAACTCGGCATATGTACAATATATATCATAATTATGTATCCAAATGTGCCTATTTTACTTTTAATGTTAACATATGAACATTGAAAAGCAATAAAACAGGTGGTAACAGCAATTGGCTGGTGAAAATCGTATATTTTAGCCCAGCAGCCATAATCTGACCCAGACCGGCGAGAGAGACACACCCTCCCTCTCTTGTGTCTCGTATGGTACTGAGAGACAAGGGGTGGTCTGAGACTGGCTTAGAGGGTCGGAGATACACTCCCCCATCCTCCCCCCTCTCTCCCAGCCATCCTTGCACGAGAATACTCAATAAACATCGGGAATAATAGGGAAAATACTGGATAATTGAGGAGGGGGAGGAAGAAGGGGAAGGGGGAGGGATACATATGGAGGAGTGAAAGGAGGTATGGAGGGGAATTATCTCACTTAATGACATATTGCTTTTGAAATGTCGGGTGAAGGAAGGGAATTTAACCCCCCGAAAATCTCCCGCCGGCGCGGGGATTCGAACCCTGGTTAGTGACCTCTGTAGGTCCCCCAGGTCCGCACGCTAACCCACTGTACTACCACGGACGTACAATAGAATAGCAACCTTAGTTCTCCTTGAAAGAACCAGGTGATAGTCTCGTGGTGATATACATGGTGGGTTTCTTAGACTTCACCACCAACGACTATTTTATGCTATCCCAGACGTCAACTCGGGTAGTTTTGTGGTTGCGGGATTTTTGCGAGGTCATTACACAACATCCTTCTTTGACTAGGCTAGACCCTAGCCGAAATTTAACGTCTTCAGGTAATGTAGCCATATCACCCCAACATTTTCAAGTCCAGGCTTTGAGATGCCTGGCGCAGGTTCTCGTGATGGGTGCTCTATTTAGCTACCAGATCACGCATCCCACCGCTGCCACCAGTGAAATGTCGGGTGAAGTAAGGGAATTTAAGCCCCGAAAATCTCCCGCCAGCGCGGGGATTCGAACCTCTGTAGGTCCCCCAGGTCCGTGCGCTAACCCACTGTACTACCACGGACGTACAATAGAATAGCAACCTTAGTTCTCCTTGAAAGAACCAGGTGATAGTCTCGTGGTGATACACGTGGTGGGTTTCTTAGACTTCACCACCAACGACTATTTTATGCTATCCCAGACGTCAACTCGGGTAGTTTTGTGGTTGAGGTATTTTTGCGAGGGCATTACAGCTTTGTTTTGAGTGCCAGTAGGGTGTTTTGAAAGACATTTTTTATGCCTAAACTCTTAAAAATCCCAGTGCCTTCGCCTCGCCCAGTAAAACCTCTTAAGAGTCCTGGCGTCTTTCCTGGGTTAATTTAATTGGGAAGTGTTTGGTGTAGAGAGCGAAATTAATAAACAATTAGATTATTAGACGATTTAATAGAGATTATGAAGAATCTACGGGAGTTAAAGGGTTGCTTAAAATTGTTGTTACGGCTCGATTGCTACAGATCCTTCCTAAACTACATAACATCGTCTAATGTTAGCCAGAATATACTGTAAAAGCGCGTCATAATCCTCAAGGGGTTAACCATTGTCTTTTCATCGACCTTTTCCAGTCCACCACCCCTCCCTCAACTACATCATCAACTCTATCTTTCACTACTCTATCTAATGTCCATGTTGCCACTCTAACAGTTTTACTATTTCTATCTTTATTATCCAATCCCTCAGTCATTCTCTTTTAAACGGCTTCCTCAACCGCCTGCCTTCAAGACCCACTTCTCAAACACCCACCTATCATCCACCCTTCCGGCCGGCCTTCATAATCCACTCCATCATCCGCTACTCTGCCTAAATGTACTTGTCACCACTCTGTTTGCCTAGGCGCTTTATTTTGTCTCACTTTATTATTTACACCATCTACTACCCTACCTCCAACCACCTCTCCTTCAACCACCCATCATTCATCCTTCCTCCACCACTCCTAGTCATCCACTCCATCTGCAAATATACTGCTAAATTTACTTCTTCGGCCTTTATTAATCACTCCCACAGTCACCCTCCTCTCATCCGCTTCCTAGCTCAACCCCCCATCATCCACCATTCCCCACCACTCGTCGTCATCCAATCCATCTCCCACTACTCTGTCTAACGTTCCTGTCACCACTCTATTTGGCTAAGCGTTTTATTCCTCCCCTTCTTCATTATTGACTATACTATGTTTCTTCATTATTGACTATACTATGTTTCTTTTCAGCTGGCGATTACTTGAATCCCTTAGCAACAAATGTTCGATACTTAATGGAAAACTATGAAACTGCTATGTCTCTGCTTCATATTAAGACCAAGTTTGAATGTATATAATCAGCCCCATTATTCACTACGAAATCTTCAAAATAGCCGAGATATCTTTATGGGAACTTGTAATTTACCGTCAGTTGAAAATAATCAGACTGTAGTTACATCACCCTTCTCTCATCTGCTACTCTTTCCAACCACTCACTTCCACAACCACCCTCCTATCCACCACCACTCAACCACCCTCTTTCCACCATCACTCAACCACCCTCTCTCCACCACTCCTCAACCACCCTCCTATCCACCACCACTCAACCACCCTCCTATCCACCACCACTCAACCACCCTCCTATCCACCACCACTCAACCACCCTCCTATCAACCACCCTCCGATCAACCACCCTCTCTCCACCACCATTCAACCACTCCGTCTTCCACTACCCCGGCTAATGATCTTGTCACCACTCTATTTGTTTAAGCGCTATATATTTTTTTTAAAGGGGTAGGTTGTATATTTGGCTGTCTGTGGAGGGTAAGGTTTTTATACTTGTTTCTCTACTTACCCCTGTCAGAACTAAGACGTCTTTCTTCCATTAATTCTGGCTATCATCCGATGCTTAAATATAGATTAGGACAGGTCAGTTTCCAGATATTTGTGTGGTGTATACAAGATTCTTATAGCCCTTTGATTCCTAGAGGTCCTTCCAAAGGTACATTTTATATCCTCTTGTAACTTTAACCATAGCAAAATAATGTTCCTAGCGCCACTCTATTTGCCCTAGCAATTTAGATGTAGATAGCTAGATAGGTAGATTGGTTGGTAGGTAGGTAGGTAGGAAGATAGGGTGGTTGGTAGGTAGGAAGACAGGATGGTTGGTAGGTAGGAAGGTATGTTGGTTGGTAGGTATGTAGGTAGGTTGGTTGGTTGGTTGGTAGGTAGGTCGGTGTGGATAGACAGATGAGTTTGTTTTTTAGTGGTAGGTTATATATCTGGCTGTCTGAGGAGGTCGCGTTTTTTCAACTACTAGTCTCTATCTTTAATGTCTTGTTCTATTTCGAGCGCACACTGACACACAAACGTACCCACACGATCAGCCACTTTGCAAGATTTTTAGACCCACTTATCTCAGTGCACAAACATAGCTATAGTGAAATAATCAGGCTATAGTGAAATAATCATGAACAAAATATATTACGTAACATATATTTTACAAACCATACACCCCATGACTAAGTTTCTGCGCTAAACAATATATATAAAATTATCACACTTTGTGTCTCTCTCTTTCACACACAAACACACACACACACACACACACACACACGTATACAAACACACACACTAACACTCTTTCCTCTGCCAACATTCTCATTCTGCCATTATAAACTCCTTAGACCCTCCCATTTTTAACTCCTCGTAACCTTTAAGGGGGAGGTAATCGCCTTTTTCTGGATTTTCTGGATTGTTTAGCATATTAGTTTTGAGATTTTCAGACGTTCGTTCCATTAGTTTGGCGATTTTGAGACCTTACGCCTCATTTCTTTGTCAATATTAAGACTTTTCGTCCCATATAGGAGTCGATTTTTTTCCTGGTGAGCGATAGCGATCCTGAATTTTTAGAAGAAACCGGCCTTTGGCCGGGACATCTTTCTACCGAAAAATGTACACATTTATCTTGAGAGGAGGTTTCGGGGGTGTTTTTATAAGCTTGATGGAGGTTTAGCGAGGAAATTAAAACAAAAACTTAATAGATAAAAACAGACCAACACAACAAGCACTACCTCCTTAAATACTCTTCTCTTCAGTCTTTCATTACCTTAACCTTGCTTTCTAAATTTCTTTCTTTTTGTATCCATTTTTTGTCTTCACTTCACATGTATGTTCCCTTGTCTGTTTGTCTGCTTCTTCCTTCATCTTTCATTTTATATCAATTATCTCAATTATAAAAAAAAATTGCACTATTTCTAAGCTTTCTCATTATCTGCTTATTTGTTTCTAATTTTGTTGTATTCTATTTTCGTGTCAATCTCTCTTTATTTTTTTATGTAAGTTCATCATTAATACTTACTTTCACCCTTTTCTTCACTTAAATATGGATGTTCCTAGTAGTATATTGTGATCGATATGATAGTAATGTTGACACTAAATTAACATAATGGGATAATTGTAACATTACTACAAAACACGAAAACACTTAATACGGTATCATTACAGTCAAAAGTCATTGAATAGTCAACCAGGCAAATAATTATTAATGGGGAGGTAGTTGCTTTTTCTTGACCCCCTTCTCCCTCATGTTTAGTCCAATTAGTTTTGAGATTTTAGGACGTTCGCCTCATTATTTTGTCGATTTAGACCTTTCGTCCCATTTGTTTTCAACATTAAGTCCTAACCGGCCTTGGGCCGAGCCATTTTTTTTTACCGAAAGTATACAAACAAATCTCGAATGGGGGTCTTATTTTGTTTTAAGCTTAATGGAGGCCGAGGGAGGAAACTAAATTAATAATAAAGAAATACATAAATATACAAATAAATAGCACCTACCCCCTTAAACCCGAATACATAGCACCTACCCCCTTAAACCCGAATACATAGCACCTACCCCCTTAAACCCGAATACATAGCACCTACCCCCTTAAACCCGAATAGGCGTACTCATGATATGAGTTACATGGCAAATCTATCCTTACATAATATTACCTTATTAATAATTAATTTTTGCATTCTAATTTTGTATTATCTACTCTAAACATCCTCCCATATTCTCTTCATAATAACTTAACTTGCTAAAACCAACCGAAGGCAATAATAATGCCAAAGTTAAGACATATTTGGTGTGTGTCTACTAAGCTAGACTGTGAGGGGAGAGGGAGGGAGATAGTTAGTTAAAATAGGACTTCAGAGGCTATCAACCCTTCTGAATTATTAAGCCAGCACACTGTAAGTCACGAATAGCGTCAGGACTAGAGCCTCTTTTCGAGAACTCCAATCCCTTGAGGGAGGAGTGTTAACCCATTCAGTACCAGGGACATCCTTTTCATCATATGCTGGCAACTAATAGACGATATTAATTCAGCTTAGGGAGGATCAATAACAATAAAAAGGCTTCAAACTATCACAACCAACCCTTTTAACTACCACAGATCCGTCCTAAGCTGCATAATATCGTCTATATATAGCTAGAATACATTATAACACACGTCGCTGGTACTCAATGGGTTAACAGAAAATACTAAACTGAGATGAACTGTAACATAACTGATACGAATTAATGTGACTTATATTATATTGATGATTATTATTTGTTGTTATTGTTATTTTTCTTTTTAATATCCAGCGGCAAAACGCCAAAGGTCTACAAATGATCGATCATGTTTTAATTATTGTTGCTGGTGACCCAAGGTGGTGAGTGGATAAGACAGTTGTGATTTATTATGTTTTTTTTTCCATCAACCAACTTCACCTCTAAACTCAATTAATGAAATCAACAAATACATGTGGCACTCCAAGGACTCGAACCTAGGATACTCACATCGAAATTCCGCGCACTTATGCATTACGCTATCAAGACAGTTTTTGTTTTTGTTTTGAGATACTTATTTGAAATATAGTATACAGATAGATATTACACACCGAAAGTCCTGTGCTACGTGAGAACTAAAACTGCCTACCCAACCTTGAGAAACCAGCGCCAACGCAGCGTTAGTGCATAGTCGCTCTTGTTATAAAACCCACCCTTATATTATGTGCACTCAAATTATTGATTATAATTAATGACTATAATCCGTGTTTATGTGGTCAGCTGTCTATACCCCTACACATATAGATTAATAGATAGACAGATAGGTAGACAGATAGATAAATAGTGTGTGTGTGTGTGTATGTGTGTGTGTGTGTGTGTGTGTTACATATTAACAAGTACTATTTGACAGGCGGTAAAAGTAATCAAACAAACCTACACTATAAACTGCATGGCATCTAAGAGTTATGTGATAGTAGTTAAGAATAAAAGTAGCCCCAAGCACACACGCACACATACACACCCACTAACGGACACTTTCACGCATGGATAAATGTACAGACACACCCTCCAACATACACTCCAATACACGCACTCACACACACATACACACACACATAAACGGACACGCACACATTGTTTTTATGTTTTGTTCAAACCCAAGGCCTTAACCTTGGGATCTGTCAGTGGCCACCTAACTAATACTAGACGATCTGTCCAGTCTGTTGGTGGCCCGTAGCCTAGTAGGTAGAGCTCTCGTCTCACACACGAGGGGTCGAGGGTTCAATCCCCGGCCGGGCGGAGACAAATTGGGCTTGTCTCCTTTCATGTGTTAGCCTCAGTTCACCTAGCTGTAAATAGGTACCTGGAATAAGTGGACGACGTTGTGACGTCCCATCTGGGGTTGGCAAAAATGGTACAAGGCGAGATGGGTATCATATGGTTCACCTAAGCTGATGGCTACCTAAGCCTCGGGCGAGACGGTACCGTCTATAGTGAGAATGGTACCATACAGATCCACCCTAAGCCTTCGTTTCCGATGTCGCCAATTGGCTAAATACAGACTACACACACATCCACAGCCATTCCAACAGTACATAAAACACTTAACTTGCATTTCACGCAATACATTCCCAGTTAAGGAGGCGCGATAATAATGAGCTTAGCTCGCATTGCGTGGATTCCCCTTGACGAACAAGTAACTGAGTGAGTAACACGCACGTATGCACACAAAAACACGAGCGCGCGTACATAATTGTAAGGATTAAATTGAATAAAACGTTAATCTGTAATTGAATAAAACGTTAATCTGTAATTTATTTACACTATTCCATCAACACGCACGTATTGCTGCACTCTAAAATTGTAGAGGCTTAAAGCTATGAAAAGAATACTTAAAACAACGTTTTTTCTGGACCCTTTCTCCCTCCTGTTTATCCAAATTAGTTTTATGAGTTTAAGACAGTTGTCCAATTAGCTTAGCACATTTAAGACCTTTCGCACAGTTTGTGTCAATATTTCGTCTCTGTCTCTCCTCTAACGTCTTTCCTTCTTGCTGAAAGTTTGCTCTCATGCAACCTGTCCCAAAGAAGGGTGACCGCTCTCAACCCTCCAACTATCGTCCAATTGCTCTCATCTATTGTATCTCTAAAGTTTTTGAAACTATTCTTGCTTCCAAATTTCTTAAGCATTTCTCTTCTCATAATCTGCTCTCAGATCGCCAGTATGGCTTCCTTAACCCGTTCTTTACCAGCGACATGTTTTGTCTTTATCCTAGCTACTATTAGACGATATTAATCAGTTTCTAAAGGGCCTCCAGCAACTAACAGACTTCGAACTATCTCACCTAACCCATTTTACTACCACAGATCCTTCATAATCTGCACAAAATCGTCTAAATATAGTTGGAATATAACCACAAAAATCCTCGGTAGTGAAAGGGTTAAGGATCGCTCTACTGGTGATCTTCTTTCATATCTTACTAACTCTTGGTCATCCAACTTTCGGGACTTCGGTGAGACTTTTTCTGTTGCACTAGACATATCGAAGGCCTTCGACAGAGTCTGGCACAAATCTTTAATTTCCAAACTGCCCTCCTTCGGTTTCTGTTCCTCCATCTGTGCCTTTATCTCTAATTACCTTTCCGGCCGTTCCATAGCTGCGGTTGTGGACAGCCATCGCTCATTTCCTCATCCTATCAACTCCGGTGTTCCTCAGGCTTCTGTCCTATCTCCTATTCTCTTTTTAATTTTCATAAATTATTTTCTCAACTGTACATACAGTCCCATCCATTCATATGCAGACAACTCTACCTTACACCACTCAATTAGTTTTCCAGAACGCCCCAGCCAGCAAACGTAATGAAGCCATAAAATACTTCTGATCTTCTGATCTAGCTACTATTTCCAATTGGGGTAGAGAAAACCTTGTTACATTAAATGCTTCCAAAATTCAATTTATCCATCTTACTACCCGTCAGGAACCTCCAGAGGACTACCGGTATCCCTTATTCTTCAACAATACAAAAATCAACCCTTTATCTTCTCTCAATGTCCTCGGTGTCTCTTTTTCTTCTGCTCTCACTTGGAAAGACCATATTACCAGTGTCACTAAGGCAGCCTCCCAGAAGCTGGGTATGCTCAACCGCCTTAGGGGGTTCTTTACCCCTGCGCAGCTTCTTGCTCTGTACAGGGGCACAGTGCGTCCTTGTATTGAGTATTGTTCACATGTGTGGGGAGGATCCTCTCACACCGCACTCCTAGACAAAGTAGAAAGGAAAGCCTTTCGTATCGTCCACTCACCAACTCTCTGCAATCTCTCTCTCTTCGCCGCAATGTTGCATCTCTCTCGCTATTCTATTGCTACTACAATAATCAGTGTTCCTCGGAGCTTTCCCAGTGTATACCACCTCCTCTACTTAGGGTACGTAGTACCCGCCTTGCAACACAATCCCACCCCTACTCTGTGCAACTCTCCAACCCAAGAGTGAAATGCTATTCTCAGACTTTCTTCTATTTAACTGCTGAGCTTTGGAACTCTCTCCCAGAATCAGTCTTTCCCTCTTCCTATGACTTAAATTGTTTCAAACTCCGTGTGTCCAGGTATTTTAGCTCGAATGTCCCTTGATTTTGGCCCTGTCACTTTCAAATCTGGGGGAGGCACTCTCTGCAGGCAGTTATGCCTTTTCCCTCATTCACATAGAAGAATAAAATTAAGACTTTTTGTGCCATTTAGCTGTTAATTTTTCCTGGCAAACGAAAGCGGCCTTTGTCCAGGGTCTCGAAGTGTCGTCCTGTAGGTATTTTCTTAAGCTTGATAAAAGTTTAGGGAGCAATCTAAACAAAAAATAAACTCATAGGTGTCTATTTATTCTTCACAGTGTGATAGTTAACATAACATTAGTAAACCTTGTAATTACAAAACATTAATACAAAAATGAAATTCCTACACGCAAACCTAATTAGCTCATTAGGCAGAATGTTTTGATAGTATTTTGTTTTCCCATCAGCGAGTAAATATTGAATCATTAATATATTTGATTACCGTCAGTTGTATGTCTTTACTCTGTCTCTCTCTCTCTCTTTCTCTCTCATACTGAGTTAATCCTATCTTTATCTAACGGTTTCACTTTTCCCTATCTATCTTTCTGCTCTCCAAACTTAATACCAACTTCTTTAAGGCCTCATATATTGTCTTGCTTTCTATTCTTGTCTCCCTTGCTAGTCTAGTGTCTTCCTCTTCTCTGCTCTTATATTATGTCCATTTAAGTGGGAGGTACTCGCTTTTTCTAGACCCCCTTCTCCCTCATGTTTAGATCCATTAGTTTTGCGATTCTAAGACGTTCGTTCACTAGCTTAGTGATTTTGAGTACCTTTCACCCCATCACTTTGTCAATATTAAAACCTTTCGTGCCGTTTAAGTGTCGATTTTTTCCTGGCGAGCGATAACGAGGTTGTAAGTTTTTAAGGAACCGGCCTTCGGCCGAGAAATTTTTCCGTAGACAAATTTACAAATATATCTTGAAAGGGGGTATAGGTTTGTCTTTTTTAAGCTTGATGTAGGTCTAACGAGGAAACTCAAAATTAAATGAATCAATGAAAAAGTAGCCCAAATAAACAAGCACTATAGCCCCTTAATAGTTATGGTACAATGCTATGCCCCTCTTATGTTTGTCTGAATAACTGCCTGTACACAATTTGGCGGTTTTCAAAATGTTGGTGTAATCTTGTAATTGCCAATGTCAGTACTTCTCTCTCTCTCTCTCTCTCTCTCTCTCTCTCTCTCTCTCTCTCTCTCACCAGTACCTGACAAATAAAACAATTAGGCTCTCAACAACTACTCAACACCTCATTGTTGTCGGACTCTTTCACAACTATAAGGTCCATTAAGACTCGTAAAACAATAATAATAATGTATTTTAATGCCAAAGGTCTACGAAATGAGATAGATGAACTAAGACTTATGTTACCAAATGAAGAAACAGATATAATAGCGGTAACATGAACTTATCTAGACACCTGCAATAACGATTTCATACACAAATACCAGATAAACTCATATACACTATATAATAAAGGCATATTAGGGAAGAGCGGAGGCTGTGTGGTACTCTACATCAATTTCTACATCTCTTCATCCATTTCCTTCAGGACTGTTATGTGTCAAAATTAATACTAACATATATGGAAATTAATGTGCTTGTCTCGTATATCGGTGACCAATACATACCCGGTACAATTGATAATAAAATAACACTATACAATAATCTACAAAATAGTCCATCAACCAAAATAAACCCTTATCGTAGCCGAGATTAACCTTCCCTATATTAAATAGAGATAATTAAAAGGATTTGGCCATGCATCAGAAGAAATTACCGAATTATTATAGATAACGTCCTGCATCAATTAGGTCAGAAACCCACGAGGGGAGAAATATTTTAGACCTAGTAATTATGACCCACGAACATTATATTTCTGACCTAGTAATTGGGGAACAAATATCTGGCTGTGCCCATAATATCATCAAGTTCCAGCTAAACATGTCGCATACCAACAGTACTAGCGAAACGTTTATTCCAAATTATAATATGGCTGACTTTAATAGCCTCAACATGAACTCAAATACATTAATGTGCATCTCGAAGGACTCACCAACATTGACGATATATGGGATAGACTCAGGGATACTTTCATGAGTGCCGCCCAAAACATGTCCTTATGCTCAAAAGACACAGTTAACATACCGGTACAAACCCCTTTGGTACGATATTAATATAAGTAGATCAATAATTAAGGAAATACACCGTTTACACAGGCTAAACAGAGAAACACATAATACCATAATTATGTGATCAATGCTCAGTCGCCAGAAGAAAGTTAAAATCACTAATTAAAACGGCAAAGAAGAACTATGAAATCAGCATGGCTAAAGATAGCAAGACAAATCCTATTTTGAATTACCTATATATATAAAAATATCAAACAAATGAAAAGTGGCATAGGGCCCATACTTGACACTCAAGGCATTCTGGAAACAAAGAGACATAGCTTGTACTATAATGATTACTGATAAAAGAACCTAGCCGAAATTAACACCGTTTTCAGTTGAAGAAAGCAGGAGAAAAAAAAAGGTGAGGGTATGCATGACATTTCTTTTCCATTTATAATTATTCTGTATATTCCTTCAGGCGATTTCCTAGCTCTGCAAGATTATGCACCTCTGATTATTTTCATATACGTCCTGGCCACCTCACAGGGATCGTATGATCTGTGGCGCCAGTGTAGCTATAAAAAATCTATATAAATACATATATTTTTCAGCTTTCCACATACAATACCCACTCTTTAAAAACCTCATATATTGTCTTGCTACCTTTTCTTCCTCCCTCGTTACTCTAATGTCTACCTCTTCTTTGCTCTCATATTACGTCTAGTTAAATTTGATGACCTCATTTATAATTAGGCTAATGACCTTTTTTCTTTTTCTGAGTGGTATTATATGAGGGTTCAATTCACTCACTCACTCACATACTCATTCAATTTTGTTCTCTCTCTCTGTCTAAGAAATTACCGAATTAATTATAGATAACGTCCTGCATCAATTAGGTCAGAAACCCACGAGGGGAGAAATATTTTAGACCTAGTAATTATGACCCACAGGGCTCAGTCCTTGGACCGGTCCTATTTCTCATTTACATTAACGATATTGATGTAGGGGTAAACAACACCATTTCCAAATTCGCCGACGATACAAAAATAGGAAATACAGTCCTGAACGAAGAAGATAGAAATGCGTTGCAATCTGATTTAAACAAGATATCAGAGTGGTTGAAAAAATGGCAGATGCCCTTCAATGTCGATAAGTGTCAGGTGCTGCAGGTTGGTATCAGAAATATGAAATACAAATACGAAATGAATGGCAAACAAATAAAACCCGCAACGGTAGTAAAAGACCTAGGGGTACTAATATGTGAAAACCTAAAACCTTCCGACCAATGTATATCAGCTGCAAATAAGGCAAACATAGCATTGGGCTTTATTAAACGAAAATGTACATATAAACATGAGAACGTAATAGTGCCATTGTTCAAAAGTATGGTGAGGCCCCACCTTGAATATGGTGTGCATTTCTGGTCACCTTATCTGATCAAGGACATTGTAAGACTCGAGTCAGTACAGCGTAGAGCGACGAAGATGATACCCTCATTAAGAAATAAACCATATGAAGAAAGACTTAAACGATTGAACCTGTTCTCATTAAAAAAGAGGAGGTTGAGGGGTCAGCTTATTGAGTGCTTGAGGATACTAAAAGGTTTCGACAAAGTCGATGTAAATGCACTATTCACATTAAACAATAACTCAAACTCGCGGAAATGGAATGAAATTAAAAAACAAAAAAGCAAACCTAGATGTCACAAAGAGTTTCTTCACCTACAGTGTGGCGACAGAGTGGAATAAACTACCAGCGAGAGTGGTGGAGAGAGACACAATAAACGCTTTCAAGGGAAGGCTTGACCACTATCTACAGAGGGCTGGGGTGATATGAAAAAAAAAAAAAAAATATATACAAAATATATAATTATGTATATGTATGGTATATGTGTACAGTATGTACATGTATACTGTATATATATGTGTGTATGTATGTATGTGTATATGTATATTGTATAATATATGTATATATATATATATGTATGTGTGGTATGTATGGTATATATATATATATATATATATATATATATATATATGTGTGTGTATATAATGTTTGTAAGGCCAGACTGCCTAGTAAGGACCTTGAGGTCTGTGTGGTCTTTGTATCTATGTAGCTCTATGTAGCTCTCTCTCTCTCTCTCTCTCTCTCTCTCTGCCACTGCTACACATAATCGTTAATTTTTTTCTTTTCCATTTTTCTTCCCGACTGACCGTGGCGACTTTCTCCCAAACACTCATTTACCATCCCAGGTCAACCCTTCACCCAAATGGCCTACACGGAAAAACACAGCCGTAATAGTAACCTCTCGCGATGCCGCCTTTATTTATTCTATTCTGGCTACCGTTAGACGATTGTGTTCACTTTGAGATGGATCAGTGAGTGTCTGAGGGGAATCGAGTTTTTTCCCCTTTTTCCTTAGTTGCAAAGTATAATCGTTTAATTATAGCCTGGAGAGAAGGCACATACTACATTATCAAATACTGAGAGGGTTAACAGTAGATGGCTGTAAAATAAAACTACCAAAGATCTCATTCAATATCAAAGATTCTCAGATCTATTTCAGTTTTAAATTATGATTATCAGCTAGTGGATATCTAGTAAAATCGACAGTTGCTTAACTTATGGTATTAAGTTGGCAAACATTATTAGTTCAGATAAATAAATATTATGAAAGCTTTTTAAACGGTAAAAGTTTTAATTTACCTTTCTGGCTGATTATTGATACAGAATTTCGGTTTAGTAAGAACCAAAAAGTACTTCAAACCAACCATTTTTCAATTTTAGGGAGATAGTAAATAGTTGGAATGAATTTGATTATTCACGAGATTATTATTTGGATATATTTGTAATTCAATATGTAATAAATAATGTAATATAAGATTATGCTTGATGACAAAATCCGTTTAATAGAAGCTAGCTAAATATAATAAAAACAAAACATATATGTTAACTAATGGCAGAATTAGAAACTGCTATGACCCTGAGTTGTATTAACCCTTTCAGTACACTTATTTCATTTGAATAAATCATGGCTAAAACTAGACAATTTGATATAGCTTAGGGAGTGCCTGTATTTATCAAGGGGAAGCTAAGACTTTATCAACAAGTGTATTCCAACAGATAGCTTCCTAAATTGCATAATATAGTCTAATGATAGCAATACTAATATGACAAATGGCGTCTTCATATTTAAAAGATTAATGAAATGTGATAATAGTTAATCACATATTATGTACTACAGTTGCTCGTTAGGTGAATCATAGAAATAAGAGATAGATAACCCCCTTCTATCTCTCTCTCATACACACACGCAAACACGCACTCTCTCTCTCTCTCTCCCTCACACACACACTCTCTTTCTCTCTCTCTCTCTTACCTCATTAGTTTTCTTCCATCCCGAAATATATAAGTGATACCATCCCAAATTTCTTTGACTAAGGATCTAGGTCACCCTGAACATTAGTCCTTATGTCACTTCAAAGCACAGTTTATATTCGTGTGTTATTTTGTAATTATTGTGCTGAAGTTTTTGTTTTTATTATATTGTATCTATTCATTGTCGATAGTATCAATTGCTTGCTTTTGCGATTTCCTTAGTTTACTTTTGTACGATAAATGTAGGCTATTTGTAGGGTAGTTATTGATAGGGGTCACTTGAGGCATGCTATGCTTACAGGTACCTACCCGATAGCACTATCGTTAGTGCATACTATTTGTATTTTGTACTATTGTTAATGTCGTGCAATGTTGCAAATTTGATTTTAATAGAATTTGTTTACACTAATTGTAGATTCTTTATTAATGCAGAGTTTAGTAAAATTTATCAGAACGTCCCGGACTTCCCAAATTGACTATTTCCTTGAACGTGACGCTAGTGCGTTGTATGTGCGATTAGTTTCCTTGGGAAACAGATTAACTTGCTCATGTAGTAATGTACACCCAATTTGGTGGATTGTGTTCTTTTATTTCATACATTCTATTTTAGTAAGCGTTGTTTCCACATAGCGATTGTGATTAGTGATTTGCCTTTATAATGTCTTTGTCCACGTTTTGGTTTGTTTAGTTTGCAAGTCTTACATTTCAATTAACCCTTTCAACTTGATGACGCAATAATTTTATATCTTGCATTTAAAAGAACTTAGCGAGGTGCTCTTTTATCTTAGAATAACTCAAGTACAAGGTGATTCACAATAGTGTAACCATTTCAAATGTGTGATATTTCTTTTATATATAACCTACACTATTCTCGGCGGATGCCCAACCCCAAAAAGGGGTTGAAATAGGGGAGTATCCACCCACCATAGGCGGCTTTCTAGGGCCTTTCCTAGCTGATGCTGAGAGGATTGGGTTCTAGTCATTTGGTGATGGGATGGTCTATCAGAGTGAGAGTTGAGCATTCTCTGCCATACCTATAGCTTACTCTGACTGTTCCTTTTACTTACATACTTTCTAGATCTTAAGTGGCGGGGTCTCTTCCGTGGATTGACCTCTCTACTGTCAAACTAGAGGTTGGCATACTGGGAGCCAAAGTGTCACATTTTTCGTTTGCCCCTCAACTTTTCCTTCATAATTGTTAAGGGGCACAGGGCCTTGGGTGGGGCTTCGGTGTCCCGGGGGGTTCTGCACCCTCCTCAGCTCCTCGCCTGGGAGCATCTTCGGTCACCTGGGCATTCTTATTGGTAATGTAGGGAGGGTTCTGTGGGGGCGCTCGGATATGGCCTTGGCCTTGCTCAGGACCTTGGGGCTGTTCTGTCGGACTGCCTGGGGAACAACAACACAACCTACACTATTCTTCTTTTCAGTGTTTGGTGATAACATGTTGCTATTTAAGATCAGTGAAGTACAAGTCGTTAGCTGAAATGGTTTTGACATTAGACAAGCATAAAATCAAAATTGTCCAATTCTGGTATGACAGCAAATCATACGTCACGGTTCGTTGTCGGTTCCGTTGTTCAAAACCTTTTCTGTTCCTAGTTACTGCTGGTGGAACCCGACAGTCGCCCTTGTGTGTGCTGTGAACAAATACCCTTGCTCATGATCGATATTAAGCCCCTCTCCCACCTACAGGAATCACGCACTGACTTGCCACGATCTGAAAATCCTGTCGACTGTTGCAAAATACGGGGCCCAATTGAGAACCTTCTTGGTGGGGCCACAGAGGTTCACTGCCAAGGACTGTAGAATGATTTTGGGGGGATATGGTAGCACTAATAGTCAAAGTGAATGCTTTAGATTCCTTTTGTTGCGATGGTGCAAAATGTTATGGTGTTTTCAACCACCGTAGCACGTTCTCTGGCAAGTAGATTTGGTTACCCTAGCACCCTGAACAATCATAAAGGGTCACGTACAGTGCTGAGTCTCCTTAGGCAAGGGGCCCAATTGGGAGAAATTGTTTCAGTCAGCTTAAAGGCAGGCCCACCCTTGCTCTCAAAATGCTGTCAGAACACGTGTGGCAGTATTTCCAGCATTTCTTTGATTTCCGACAACGGACCATTACATAATATTTGCTGTCATACCAGAATTGGGCGATTTGTATTTGATGCTCTACTGTCAAAACCATTACAGCTAAAGACTTGTACTTCATTGATCTTAAATAGCAGCATGTTATCACCAACAACTGAAAATGAGAATGGTGTTGGTTATATGAAAACGAAATAACATTGATTTGCAATGGTTAAATTTTTATTAATCACCCTGTATATTATACTTTGAAGGCATATTGTCTTAGAAGAAAATATGCCTAAGAGGAATGAAGCAGAAATTGTTTGGCATTCATACCGTTAAAGTATTATAAGTAACCTTAACTGACTCTAGGGCAAACAGACAAACATACGAAAATGCATCCATGCAGGTGAATAAGCACATCGCTAAATTGCCACACCCACGCGCTACCGTGTCAGTGATAAATACTGTGTCATGCAAATCCTCCACTCGGATAATGTACTTCTAAGCTCTTTGAAAGCTGAACTGTCAGAAAGAGAGAGAGAGAGAGAGAGAGAGAGAGAGAGAGAGAGATGGACAACAAAATAGTAAGCGAGCTCTAACTGGCCGGTATCACTCGGAGGCTCGTGGCACGACACACAGGGATAAATTAAATAAACGGGATCTGTTATGGCATGTGAGAAATCCTTAAATATGATTCAGTAATAACCGAGAAATAGCAATTTTCAATATGCGTCGCCCTAACAACACCAAAAATAAGAACAACAACAACAAGAACTACAACAACGACGTGAGTAAGCCATAAAGGTCCTTCACTATGCGCAGACCTAACAATAAGGGGTTTTAAGTCAAAATGACACTACTCTGCGGCCAAATCCAGAACGGTCACAGTCTCCTAACCTAATTTTACTTAACTTAGCTTAACTAAGCCTAATTTAACCTAGTCAGGCCTAACGTAACGTAACATAAACTGAAATCAGCTAACCTATCACGAAAATGTGATATTTTCGCGGTTTCGAGGTTCGAACTTGGGTGTTCGATCTCTGATTTTGGGTCCCTTACTGCAAAGTTCCATTTTCGTGTCCAGTCCAGATCTACTGTAGTCTATGACAGGATGTATACAATATAACACATACTTAGGAGACGTACTAATGAGAGTGACTCCTAGTTAGACTTAGTGTGTTTGGGGAAATCCCTAACTGGAATTTAGTGTAGGTGTATGTGTGGCAGAGCTTTTCCCCTATAGTTATGCAGTGACCTGACAACTTAGAGGTTAGACAGACGTGCGACAATATAACTATAGTGGAAGAATTAACGTTACGGATAGCGTGTGCGGGTTTCAATAGACAACAGGAATATAAATAAATTATAGTGTAGGGGACCTGAAAGCCAGGTCTCGCCAATGCAAGCGTCTTTATATGCAGTAATAACTTTGAACTAACACGCTACCAAGAAGCTAAAAAGCATTCTAGGTCTTCTTGTTCTGGATTTAGCCGTTTGTACAAGAAATTGGGCCAGAGGGCACCTGTAGAAGCCAGTAAGCATTCAGATCTCAGGGGGGGGGGGGGGAGTGAGATAATTTTCCCCTACCTGGCCTGAATACCTATTCACTTTTCCAGGTGCTCTCTGTCTGAGGTGTGTTACATGGAAAAAGAGCAAGATGATGTGTTGGTCACAGGTGTGTCGTAGGCCGGTGTGGTTCTGGCGAGGGGGCTAGGGGGGAGAGCAATGGGAGAGCCCTCCAGATTCATCTCAGGATCCCTTCTATCGACCAATCGGATGGCTGCTTGGGCGATGACGTCAGTTCGCTGGGGTTGGTGGAGGTGAGGTTCCGGTCACCCATTAAGATTGCGCTGCTAATTGTGGTGCGGCTCGTAAATATTGTCCAAATGTTTACATTTTTCGGTAGAAACATGTGACGGCCGGAGGCCGACTCCTCTTAAATTACAGGCTCGCTATCACTCGCCAGGAAAGAATCGACACCTAAATAGCAAGAAAGGTCTGAATATTGACAAAGACATGGGGAGGAAAGTCTTAAAATCGCCAAACTAATGAGTGGAACATCTTAAAAATATGAAAACTAATAGGGTTAAGCATGAGGGAGAAAGGGGGGCCAGAAAAACCGAGCATCTCCCCTTAAGGTACTCTGTAGTTTGAGGTTATGTACGGTACTTGCAGTAGTAGTACAATCGACCACTTGCGAGTTTCGTTCTATAAGGAAGATGGAGCTGTAGACATACATTTTTATCAGAATTACCAGCTAAAATAAGGTAGTACATTCATAAATACATAAAACCAAATTCCACATAATTTGTATCCATCAGAAACCTACATTATTATTGTATTTCTGGTTTATATCGATTTCTACAGCTCCAACTTCCTTATAGAACGAAACTCGCAAGTCGGCAATTGATGTACCGTATTCACTTTCGTACGACGACACATATATTGACTTAATCCCGGCTATCAATAGACAATTTTATGCAGTTTAGGAAGGACACATTCGAGCCAGAAGAATAATTGGGATAGTTATTATATATTTGAGTCTCACAACTTCTTTCAAAACAGAATAAAATTGTCTAATGTTAGCCAGAGGGAAGTTGCAATATACGCCATCCAATTGACGGGGGGTATGTATAATTTTATTTGGATTAAGAGTTAATTTGCCACGTCTAACCTAAACTAAACTAACTTTAATCTAACCAAAGTAAAACTTAACTTTAACCAAATCAACCCAAACCTAATCCTAGTCTAACCTTACTTATCCCAACCTTATCTAATCTAACCTTACATAGCCGAACATTACTTAATCTAGTCTAACATGGTATTAATAACCTAATCGAAGTTTCAACCCTGGCTTAACCTTAAACTAACCACCTTCAAAGTGTGCAAAAAATATAAATATATAGTAAGCTATGAAAGAAAAGATTTGTTGGCAAATTACATTATGAACGAAATAATATATAACTTTCTTTCAAATCATGTGATAAATTACATGAAAAAAGGCGCTGTGCTTATCGAACCCATTCAAATGTTTACATTTGCTGAACGAGGCCATTCAAGATCAATAGATAGAAAACTACAGGAGTTTGAATTGCATTGATGTGCGGTGGCAAAATACTAAGGTCTATATCTAGCCATCTATAAAACGAATCGAACAGCACATTTCGGACAATTGAGCGCGTCTGTTAATGCTTAACTATAATATTAGGCATTCTTCCGCGCTACTTAACGGACCAAAACTAATTACACAGACTAAAAAGTTTACATTGTATTCAAAACAATTACTAATGTATTTCAATTTGGCCTTTGTGAAGTTGTTTGTATTAGGAGGCTGGTTTAGGACAAATTGCAAGCCATACAATTCACTCCTATGCATATATTTAATTCAAGATTAATTAATTATCTATCAATTTGAATTTTGATGCACGAAAGTATATTTGTTTATGATACAAAATAAAACTATAGCCAAAAGAGAGAGAGAGAGAGAGAGTAAATCATACGAAACTAGAACACAAAATAATGTAAACAACAAAATAAAGATTGCTAGATAGGTATTTATGGACTACACAATAATACAGTATATACATCAATAATACAGTATATACATCAATAATACAGTATATACATCAATAATACAGTATATACATCAATAATACAGTATATACATCAATAATACAAATGAAAGTGCATAATCTCCAATCTTAAATTATAAAGACACAAACATGAAAACATAAAGATACATAGATACATAAAGACATATAGATAGATAGACAACATGAATAGACAAATAGATAAAGAGTCTACCCTCATTGAAAACTAACCGGAACTAATCTACAGGATCACGCGTATCCAATCAATGCCGAAAAATGCATATATTAACCCCTTCCGTACCGGCAATGATTATTATACTCTTTGCTAACTATATTTAGACGTTTTGGTGCAGTTTCAGAAAAAAAATGCGATAGTCAAAAAGGTTAAGTGAGATAGTTTGACGCCTGTAAATTGCTGCAGGCCTTTTTTAAGCTGAATATAATCATCTCATAGTAGCCAGAGTAAAGTTAAAAGGACGGCACCGGTACAGAAGGGGTTAAGGCACTGGAAGTAACTGTGTAATTAAAGTGTTCAAAATAATACACTCTTTTAAAGGTATATTGGTAATAATAAATCCATTTACTAAATGAACAGAAAGGTAAAATTACGATCACTATACTAAATGATTGTATATACCATTGTATTATATTGCATTATATCCGTATATAACTAACCCCTTGAATACGATGATGTTATCTTTACTATACTTTGACTACAAACCACGACTATACCATAATGCATCATTTATCGGCAAGCCTAATATAAGGCCAATGATTTGTTCACATTTTTACTCACAAAATGTGCTGATAATTCACAAATGTTGATGGGCAGGCATGGATATTAATGTGTTCTGCAATATGTATATCAACCCTCATGTGGTGTAGGGGAATCAAAAACCCAGGATGGTGTTTTCATTCACCACGTCAATCACAGTAGGATATCTTCAACTGACTAATATTAATGCTGACTAATTTTACTCAGCTTACAGTGTTTAACATTAATTTTACTCAGCTTACAGTGTTTAACATTAATTTGACTCAGCTTACAGTGTTTAACATTAATTTGACTCAGCTTACAGTGTTTAACATTAATTTGACTCAGCTTACAGTGTTTAACATTAATTTTACTCAGCTTACAGTGTTTAACATTAATTCACTTAACTCCGTAATTTGAACAGATCCCACCAGGGAGGACTTATACAGGTAAAGATTAATTCACCTAACTCCCAACCCTCACAGATCCATCCAAAGGTAAATAGAATCGTCTGGACGTAGTTAGAATGAAATCAAGATGCATCAAAGCAATACTACATGGTGGATGATTTCTTAAGAGGGGTCACCGGCTTTGTTTATCTTTCTCTCATTTGCTCTCTTTCCCTGGCTTGTATCCATGCGGCCCCATTCAGCCAACTGTTTTAAGACGTTTATCCCCTTCCAGGTGTCGATTTCTTCCTGGCGAGCGATAGCGAGCCAGCATTGTATGGAGAACAAAAATTCTATCATAGATTTAAAGTGTTAAGTTAATCATATGTACAAAAACCAACAAGAAAAGTATTATATAAGGAATCAAAATGCGCATCCCAAAACATAACCCGAAATATATTGATTGCACACAATTTTTTTTTTTTTTAATAGCTGCAGTAAAATGTCAAAACTCTTGTCTTATGTAGGTGTCAACAGCTATCAGGCTACCAGTCTTATAACAAATGTAAAATGTTTGCTTAACATTAAGTATTATAGTTATTTAACAGGTGATAAATGTTTTGAGCAAATATCTTTATGGCTCAGAAAAAAATGTGGAGGAGCTCCTTGTTTGGGAAGGTGTATGATAAGCCTTTTGGAAATCCGTCGTTAGGTACTTACTGGGTGATAAATGTGTACTGGCTCTCTCTCCTTATCTCTCACTGAGGATATATATATATATACAGTATATATATATCTATATATATATATATATATATATATATATATATATATATATAGAGAGAGAGAGAGAGAGAGAGAGAGAGAGAGAGAGAGATATTTACAAGGAATAGTTAGTATCTCAAAGGCCTTGCGGTCCATTCCGGAGATATACTCGAACTGGAAGAATATTATTTAGTGCACTACACTCATTACAGAGTGTGCAAACTACTATCTACTCTCTTCTTGAACTGCTCTACTGGAAGAACTGCTTACATCTTATTAGGGAGTTTTTTTCCAGGTAAAACAGATCTTACATGTGATTAAGTTTCCACAAATACTAGTGCTGAACCTTTTAAATTCTAACTTCATGTAATGATTGCATGTTGTATATACAGTAAACTGAGAATAAACATTAACTCATTAAGTATTTTATTAACTTTACTGAGCTAATCTCGTAGTCTACGTGTTTCAAATGGAAAGAGATCAAGAGCTCTCTACCGGTCCTCATAGCTCAGTCTTCTAAGCGATGGAATAAGCTTTGTAGCCTTAGCTTGTACTCTTTCCAGTCGCTTTATATCTTTACATAGTGTTGGAGACCAGAACTGAACATCATATTCCAGAAGAGACCGAATCAGAGTGGTGTAAATTGTGAGGACTATTTCCTTATTTATATACTTAAATTGCCTCTGAATATAGCCCAATCATTTCCAAGTTTTCTTTTCTACGTCGACACACTGCTTGGAAAATTTTAGGTCACTGCTGATCAGAACACCCAAATCCTTTTCAATGTTGCAGTCACTTCAAGAGGAATTTCCAATACCCTCACTTGGGGTTTGTTTGGCCAATATACATCACCTCGCACATTTACAAGTTTAGTGGTAACTGTCATGTTGCAGACCATTCACTCAGTCTGTTACGATCCATCCTGAGTTGTTCAATCCCTTTAGGGTCCTTCACATTCGCTCCAAACTTTATGCCATCTGCAAACTTAGAGATCACACTCAACAGACCATTATCAAGGGCATTCACACACAGTGTATGGTAAACAGAAGTGGGCCAAGGACAGATCCCTGTGGAAGTCCAGCCGTAACTGGAATCCATTAAGAAGAAACACCATTGATTACCACTTGTTGATGTATACCTGTTAGCCAACTTTTTATCCAATTTGTAACATCTGTATTGATTGATATGCAGGATTCGAAGTTGCATAATAAATCGTAGGCAGTGTCCACCAACCTTTAACTGTCTTCGTGGTGCGATGCATAAGGTGTTGATTTTCGGTGTGAGCATCCTGGGTTCGAATCCACGGACTGCCACATGTGTTTGTAAATTTAATTAATCGATTTTAGGAGTATAGTTGGTTGTTGGAAGGAACATAATAATTTATACCTAGGGCACTCACTTCTGACATTAGCCTGCAGTGAGGCACTTTGTCAAACACTTTTTGAATATCTAAGTAAAGGATGGCTATGGCTCTACCTTTTTCATACTCACTCAGTAAAGGATGTCTATGGCTCTACCTTTATCATACTCACTCAGCATTTTGTGGACAATTCCAGCAAATTCTTAAGAGATAATCAGTGTCACCTGATTCCATGTTGGGAATCTGTAATTCAAATATGTGGATTTCCAGGTAGTCAACTATCATGTTAATTAGTATCCCTTCTATAGGTTTTACTATGATAGAGGTCAAACTAATTGGCCACTAATTCTTGGGACACTAATGATCCCCGTTTTTAAATTAAAGATTGAGTCACATGGGCCAGTTTTCAGTCTTCAGGGACCTCTACAGTTTCTAGTGATATATTGAAGATTTCTGCCAAGGAAGGTGCGATTTTCATCTCGCACAACTCGGGGAAGAACCATCTGGGCCTTGAAACTATTAACTTATATATTATTTTTGCTACCTCCTCTGGGGTACATTTAATTCTGCTAAGAACTTCACCCTCATGCATTATTCCTGGACTTGGCATGTCCCTGGCATTTTTCCTTGTAAATACCGAGGCAAAATAGTAGTTTATGGAATTAGCTAAATCAGTGTCAGAGGTTTGTAGTTGGCCAGTTGGATCCTTAGAGGTCCAATGCTACTTTTGATTGGCTTCCTGCTGTTCACATAGCTGCAGAAATCTTTAGAAGCCTCTTTGTAGAGTGCTGCAACCCTGAGTTCTTCATTCCGCTTTGCTTCCTTTATAAGATATTTCACTCTTATACACATACAATATATTTGAAGGAATCTAAATATTTTTAGTTCCGACTTCTTATGACCTTCCTATATGAAACCTTTCTCTTTCTAATTGCTGAAGTTATGTCGCTTGGCAATGTCATTTGGTAAGTTTTGGTAAGTTTAATAGTGGGAACGAATGCAGCTTGTCGATCCATAAACTGCTCTCTGAATGAGCACCAAATGGCATTAACATCCTCACCCTCTAGTCTGATCTGGGATAAGCTTCCCCGAAGGCCTACAAGATGTGCTTGACGGAAATCTAGTTTCGTGTGTGAATACTACACATGTTAAAAACACATATAATTATAGTAATTCAAGCTTACTTATCGGTTGAAAATAATTTGTGTGTGTGTGTGTGTGTGTGCGCGCGCGTGTGTGTGTGTGTGTGTGTGTGTGTGTGTGTGTGTGCGTGCGTGTGCGCTTGCTTGCTTGCATCTGAGACTGCCAAAGGTACCGAGAACCTAATTGTCTCACGCACTTGATAAATGCTTGCTGAAAATGGTAATTAGTTAGCATATAAATTATAAATGCACACTGGCGGTGGTGAAATGCTGACCACTACCCCCACCTCTCTCTCTCTTTAGGCTGTGAAAAATCTAGTGGGGCGCTCCTTGTCTTTGGTGGGTGATGGATGCTGCGGTGAAACGACCCATTTTTCACTATATTATGGGCGGGGACCATGACTGGGCGGAGAGAGAGAGAGAGAGACAGACAGACAGAGAGAGAGAGAGAGAGTAAATGAATGTGTGTGTGCTTCTATAACATATAACTATGCTATCCTTAATATCTACACTGTACCTCACACAGTTATCTATTTTCATTATACCTGCCACCATGCGATTTTATTCAGAATAGGAAGGGCCTCTCGCAGTGACTGGTTTAGTAGCTCTCACTAACACTGAAACCGTCCTCTGTTATAATTTTCTACCCGACAATTACCATCAACCCACCTTCTAATTTACAAAACTCGTTCCGGAGTGCTTTCCACCGATCCTGTGTGGAATATATTAACACCGTATACTGTATATACTCTATTTAACCAACTTTCATGGAAAACGCCATTATATATATCTAGTATATCATATAATTGGTTGCCCATTATATAATTCCTATTTGTAAATATGAATAAACAAATAAATACAATAAATAAAAATACTAAAATAGCACACTACCTGTACACACTATGCAAATATCAAATAGATACAGTAAATAACACCAAGTTTGGCATATTGCTGGTGATTTACATTTAATTATTTGCTATAACTTTTCTATCCTCATATTAAATAACATGTATTACAACCAATACAACTTCAAAGGGTATGCCGGCGATTATTTGGCCTGTTACCGTTATTGGCTATAATTTTTCACCTCAATTTTGCTGATTTTACCTGGAAGTACCTGATTTGTGTACGATCATAAACTCTACAGAAGTGAAGTAACCGACCTGTAGGACTTTTTCGGTGTTTTTATCTTATTATAAAAAAAACACTGCCCGATGTTGGTTTGTAAACACACAAGCAAAATGATCGTGTGACGCTGCCTTTACGATTCATAATACCTCGTCTTATCCTACAGTTATTCTTCAATATTGACAACCATAAGCCAATTGTTATAGCCTACCTTGCCTGATATTACAATTATCCAGGAAATATAGCTGATCATAAGTTATTTGTAATCTTAAACCTGACCCTAGAGCTTCACTGGAATAATTCCTATCGCAAGTTAGTTGATGTTTTATTCTACAATATTGTCTACCATGAAATATTTGTCATCCTTAACCTAATCTTATAGAATCCTATTATGATTATAATTTATACAAAAAAATTCTCATGTATGCATGTTCCAGGCACTTTAGTATCCCTACTTATGTTCTACAATATAATGTGAATGTTATATTAGTGTCCTTACTTATGTTCTACAATATAATGTGAACGTTATATTAGTATCCCTACTTATGTTCTACAATATAATGTGAACGTTATATTAGTATCCTTACTTATGTTCTACAATATAATGTGAACGTTTAATTAGTATCCTTACTTATGTTCTACAATATAATGTGAACGTTATATTAGTATCCTTACTTATGTTCTACAATATAATGTGAACGTTATATTAGTATCCCTACTTTTGTTCTACAATATAATGTGAACGTTATATTAGTATCCCTACTTATGTTCTACAATATAATGTGAACATTATATTAGTATCCCTACTTTTGTTCTACAATATAATGTGAACGTTATATTAGTGTCCTTACTTATGTTCTACAATATAATGTGAACGTTATATTAGTATCCTTACTTATGTTCTACAATATAATGTGAACGTTATATTAGTATCCCTACTTTTGTTCTACAATATAATGTGAACGTTATATTAGTGTCCTTACTTATGTTCTACAATATAATGTGAACGTTATATTAGTATCCCTACTTTTGTTCTACAATATAATGTGAACGTTTAATTAGTATCCTTACTTATGTTCTACAATATAATGTGAACGTTATATTAGTATCCTTACTTATGTTCTACAATATAATGTGAACGTTATATTAGTATCCCTACTTTTGTTCTACAATATAATCTATCTATCTATCTATTGCCTGACGCCGTGATCCCCGAAGGGGTGGCCACGAACGAACCGCCCCCATGCACCTCTGTCCCCAGTCAGTCGACGCCCCTCCCCCCAACCAGCACCGCCTTCGTTCATGTAGTTCCTCACTCCATCCTTCCACCTCATATTCGGTCTACCTCTCCCCCTCTGTCCCTCCACCTCGCTCTCGTACACCCTCTTAGTCATTCTCTCGCTTTCCATACGTTCCATATGGCCGAACCATCTCAAGTTGTTCCTTTTCACACTTTCCAGCACATCTACCTCCACACCACACCTCCTTCTTACTTCCTCATTAGTCTGTCTATCCCTCCATGTAACTCCGCACGCACTCCTTAAGTAATTCATTTCCACTGCTCTCACTCTTGGTCTGAGTCTCTCAACCAACGTCCATGCTTCGCTTCCGTAAGTCAGTGTCGGGATTACCACACTGTCATGCAAGGACTTCTTCACTTCCATACTGCCCACCCTATTTCTTGTTACGGCTTTTAGCGTTCCTACAACCCTCTTCCCCTGTTGTACCCTCTCCCGCACCTCTTCATCCATAGTCCCATCTTTACTCAACACACTGCCCAGATACTTAAAAGAGTTGACGATCTCCATAGCCTGACCGTTCAGCTTCACCTCACACTCTGTGACTTCACCCCTTTCGAAGACCATAACCTTGCTCTTCCCCGTATTTACCTTCAAATTCCGTTTTTCGCACACTGTTCCAAACTCATTTACCAGACCCTGCAACTCCCATTCATTATCACTCATCAGAACTGTATCATCCGCAAACAGCAGTATAGGTAGCTTCCACTCAATTCCCTCCCTTTTCAGCGATACACCAACATCCACTGCTCTTGATAGTATTTCTTTCATAACTCCATCCATATATACAGTAAACAACCACGGGGACATCACACACCCCTGTTTCAAACCAACATTCAGGTCAAAGAACTCGCTCTGCTCACTCTCCACACGTACTGCCGCCTTTGCACCCTCATACATGCTCTTCACTGCTTTCAGCAACTTGCCCTCTACTCCGTATATTCTAAGTACTTTCCACAAACCTTCTCTATCCACTCTGTCATAGGCCTTCTCCAAGTCCATAAAGGCAACATACACCTTTTGTTTCTTCTCCAGATACTTCTCCACAACACAATTCAGGGTAAAAATCTGATCTACACATCCTCTTCCCTTCCTAAAACCTCCCTGCTCGTCGCCTATCCATTTCTCCGTTCTCACTCTCACTCTCTCAATCACTACCCTACTGTATACCTTCCCTACTACGCTTAGAAGACATATTCCTCGGTGGTTACCACACACTCCTCTTTCCCCTTTGCCCTTATATAGGGGGACTATTATGCCAGTCTTCCAGTCATCGGGTGCACTCCCCTTCTCCCATGCTAGTTTGCACATTTTCCATACCCATTCTATCACTATCTCACCACCATACCTCAACATTTCCCCACACACTCCATCTGTTCCTGGTGCTTTCCCCAACTTCACTCTTTTCATGGCTTCCGACACTTCTGACCTCCTGATCCCCACCTCCTCCTCCACTACTTCTCTTCTTCTCCCTCCCATACCATATCCAGCTATGTTTGCTGGCTCTTCATTCCTTTCATTTAGCAACTCACTGAAGCACTCCCTCCATCTTTCGACTCTCTCTTGCTTCTCGGCTAGCATTCTCCCATTCTTATCTTTCACACCCTTACTGTTTCCCTTGCTACCTTCCCTAACTTTCTTGACTTCTTTCCAGAACAGTTTCTTACTCTCCCTCCATTTTACACTCAGATTCCTTCCAAATTCCTCATCTACTCTTCTCTTACTTTCCTTCACTACTCTCTTCACCACCCTCTTACTCTCCACGTACCTCGCTCGTTTCTGTCTCTCGGAATCTTCATTCCCTCTACTACCCAACCACTCTCTATATGCTTTCTTCTTTCTTCCACAGCTATTCTTACCTCTTCTGTCCACCATGCTGTACCTTTCACTCCCCTCCCTCTTCTCCTCACTCCACACACCTCCTCACATGCTGCACAGATCTCATCCTTAAACACCTTGCTCATCTCTTCCACTTCCTCCATAACTTCCAGGTCGAACCCACCTAGTCGTCTTTCCACTGCTCTCCTGTACTCCTCCCTGACTTCCTCCTCCTGCAACCTCTCCACCCTCCTCACCATTCCACCCTCCTCTCGCCTCCCTCCCACTCTCCTCACCCACTTCTTTTGTATCCTAACCTTAGCTACCACTACATAATGATCAGACAGACCCCCTCCAATACCCCTATACACCCTAGCATCCATCACAGATTTCTTCATTCGTTCATCCACACATACATTATCAATCAATGACTTTCGTTCCACCACTGTCTTATCCTTCATCGTCAACATCCGTTTCCACGTGTACCTGTGGATCATTCTGTGTCGGAAGAAGGTGTTGGCTATCCACAGCCTCCTCCCCACACATACGTCCACAAGTGCACTACCATTCCCATTCACCTCTGATGGTACCCCCCACCCTCCCACCACTCCCTCAACTTTCCTATCACCCACCTTACCATTCATATCCCCAATCAAAAATATTCTTTCGTTCTTGTCAAACTTCTCCAGGCACGCCTCCACATTCATCCAGAACTCCTCTTTCTTTCTTTCAAGTATATCCTCTGTCGGGGCATACACGCATACAATCACCCACGTTTGTATTCCTACTTTCATTCTCACCCACATTATATTGTTCACATTACAATATAATGTGAACGTTATATTAGTATCCTTACTTATGTTCTACAATATAATGTGAACGTTATATTAGTATCCTTACTTATGTTCTACAATATAATGTAAACGTTATATTAGTATCCCTACTTATGTTCTACAATATAATGTGAACGTTTAATTAGTATCCCTACTTATGTTCTACAATATAATGTGAACGTTATATTAGTTTGAAACTTATTTTTCCCAATAAATTGCTCAACTTTATATTTCAACGTAGTAACTTCTTTTCGCCCACTTAAACTTCACATTCTATTCATGTAAGCATTCCATTTATCTTAACTTATTTATTTCTCACACACATTATGCTAGAAGAATAACTTATATTTTTGATGATACAGCCGGGCACCCTCAAGTTGTTTTTATGTTATCATTATTATTATCGTTTTTGTTTTACACAATAAATACGGTGTATGGGATTATGTCTATGACTATAATCATCTCTATCAAGGGACTGGAGTTCTCGAAAAGGGGCTCCAGTCCTGACGCTATTCTTGACATACAGTGTGCTGGTTTAATAATCCAGTAGGGTTGATAGTCTCTGAAGTCCTATTTTAACTAACAAACTCTGCATCAGCATAACTAATAATCTCAAAACCGATCTTATTTTGCCAACAAGAATAGCCAAAATAATATAATCCACTTTGGCGTAACACAACACAAATATTACTGCCAACCATTCTCCTTTTTGTTATATTACTTGTATTAGGTAGTTCTCTATTGTTACGCTTTCTAGACTAAGAGACCAGATGAATGTGGTGGTGGTGGTGGTGAAAAGAGAGATGGTGGTGATGAGGGTGGGGATAGTGATGGTGGTTGTGGTAATGACGATGATAGAGACGCTGATGGTAGACGAAAAAGGAGAACAAATAGAAATGTTGATGATGTAAAGGACGGAGAGGAAGAAGAAGAGAAAGAAAGGAAGAGTAGGAAGAGCAAACGGGACAAGAGTAGAAGTGGAATATGATAAGAGACAATAAGAACAATGAGGGCAATGCTAATGTTGCTAATGGTAATGCAAATAGTGATATAATGTTAGGGTTGATGATGGTGATGAATACATTGACAATGATAATATTCTTGACAATACGAAATATGATGTACACTCACGCGTACTAAAAGTTGCTCAGGGGTGGGTCCTTCCATCCCCTACTCCACCCTGGGCAGGTGGAAGGGGGGAGTTGGGTCAAAGTCTACCCCCCCATTCCACCCCCAAACTATCCCCAACTCCCCCACCCTCCTTCTCTAGCTGGCAGTTAGTGATTGGAGGAGATTGTTCTCATGAATTGTAAATTATTGTTATACCATCTTTGCACATGCTTACAATGGCCAACATTTATTAATACAATATACTGTATAATTGTATTCTCAAAATGAGTCTATACACACATGGGTTACAAGAATCTCGGCTGTATTGGTCTTCTACCTCTCTCTCTCTCTCTCTCTCTCTCTCTCTCTCTCTCTCTCTCTCTCTCTCTCTCTCTCAACACTGAGACTACGAGGTCATCTCAATCAAATGTTTAAAATAGGTAATGGGTTTGACAATGTTGATCATGGCACAAATTTTAGCCTAAATATGAATACAATACGCAACCATGGCTGACAGTTAGAATTGAAAAGGTTCAACACTAGTATTTGTGGAAATTGTTTCTCATTTAGGATCTGATCTACATGGAACAAACTTTTCTCAGAAGTTGTAAACATTTCCTCGGTAGAGCAGTTCAAGAAGAGTGGATAGTATTTTGCACACTCTGTAAGGAGTGTAGTGCACTGAACAATATCTCACATTCGACTTCGAAAATTTCCCCGAAATGGACGGCAAGGTCTTTGAGATACTAACTATTCCTTGTAACTCTCTCATAGCACACACTTTCTTCAACCAAGATTTTACGGGTGTGAATGGGGTATATTTCCCTTCATTAGAGTGTGTGATGAGTGTTGCCTGCATTCGATACACATAGAGAAGAGTTGATGGTAAAACTGTCTATTAAACCTATGCATTATTTGGGGATTTGTAGAGGCGAGAGGCTGGGATCACAGATAGAGACAGAGAAGGGGGAAGTGAGAAGGCGAGCCTTGCTACTCAAGGGCTCGATACTCAAACCTTACTAAAAATTAACACCGACTTTGATCGTAAGTTGTATCGAGTTCTACATTTAATTGATCGAAAACGAAGTGTATAGGCCACATATAATTAAATGCAAACCGTTTATACTATGTATGGTATTGAATGAATGGGAGACACTGATTGAAATGGTAAACGAAACAATCAACAATAGTCGCAACACTATTCCAGCCAATATTTGCCTTTAGACATTTCCTTTAATATTAAATAAATCCCGACTGTGTAAGTAATTTGAAAACCTAGGAGTAGATCGAAGAGGAAAAGTTGATGTGTATTGCATTAATGGTAAACATAATATCCTGAATAATGTATGATATTGGAATTAATTACGGTATCACTAGCCTATCTTAAAAGCACATTAAGTCTTGGTCGTGGATTGTAATGCAATGAGAGAGGGACACACACACGCAGAGAGAGAGAGAGAGAGAGAGAGAGAAAGGTAGAAGACCAATACAGCCGAGATTCTTGTAACCCATGTGTGTATAGAGACTCATTTTGAGAATACAATTATTATACAGTATATTGTATTAATAAATGTTGGCCATTGTAAGCATGTGCAAAGATGGTATAATACTAATTTACAATTCATGAGAACAATCTCCTCCAATCACTAACTGCCAGCTAGAGAAGGAGGGTGGGGGAGTTGGGGATAGTTTGGGGGTGGAAGGTGGGGGTAGACATGGACCCGACTCCCCCCTTCCACCTGCCCAGGGTGTAGTAGGGGATGGAAGGACCTACCCCTTAGCAACTTTTAGTACGCGTGAGTGTACATTTCTATAACAACGACAAAAATAACAATAATGCTGCTGATGGTGATGGTGGTGATGATGAGGACACAAATCCAGAATTATAATAGTGATGGCTCTAGCAATAATGATGATAATGAAACTGATGGTGATAGTATGACAAGGATGATAATAATAATAAATAAATAATGAAAGTGACAGCATTGGCCGCGACAATAGCGATAATGATAATCATGATGTTTGTAACCCGGGTCACGCTCACCATTACAGCTAAACCAAGAGATTGTGTTTGTATTTATTATTATTGTAATGATAACAACAAGGATAGTTATGATACAATTATAACATAATAAAACTATACCCTGTTTCAAATAAGTTGGCCAAACTCTTCAATATTAACCTCTATAACTCACAAACGACTTGAGTAATCGTGTTAATATGTCTACCATTTGGGAAGGGTCAGCCAGGCAATAGATATGGAAATTTACAGTTCTAATTCTTCTTCTAGTGCTTTCATTAATTTAATTGGAGGTGTTTGGTGTTGTGGTGAAGTTAATAACAAATAGATTATCAGTAGGTTCAGGGATATTTCGTAGCGAGGCCGGTCTATATGATCTGTGCCCCATCAATATTCTTTCCTCTCACTTAAACATTAGGCTACCAAAGCGCAGTGGGAATATGTACATGATTAGATTCATATAGAGTATTCGAGAATGGATAATAAGTCGTAGGCGTGTGCATAAACCTTTAGCCGTCTTGGTGGTGTAATGATTAGAGTGTTTACAAATCTGTGTGTGATAACCTAGGTTCGAATCCCGGTGGATCACATATATATGCTTTCATTAATTTCATTGGAGGTGTTTGGTGTTGGGGTGACATTAATAAAAAATAGATTTTGAACTTTCGGAGGTTAGGGTTCAGGATTTCTGTCTGGCCTACCTACTTGGAACAAGGTATAGCGGCAACGTGACCTACTTGGAACAGGGTATAGCGGCAACGTGACCTACTTGGAACAGGGTATAGCGGCAACGTGACCTACTTGGAACAGGGTATAGCGGCAACGTGACCTACTTGGAACAGGGTATAGCGGCAACGTGACCTCGCCGATAGTGATACTGATGATGATGATGACCCGGGTCATCCCCCCCCCCCACTATTAAGGGGGAGGTAGTCGCTTTTTAGGGACGTGTTTAACCCCATTAGGGCCATTAGTTTGGCGATTTTAGCACCTTTTCTCCCATTACGTAGTCAATTTTAAGACCTTTCGTACCATTTAGGCTTCGATTTTCTCCTGACGAGCGATAGCGAGCCTGTATTTTTAAGGGGGACCGGCCTTCGGCCGGGAAATTTTTCTACCGAAAAATGTACAAATTTTTCTTAAAAGGGGATCTAGGGAGTATTTTTCTAAACTTGATGTAGGTCTAGCGAGGAAAATATACAATAAATTAATAGATGAATTCATAGACCAAAAAACAAAAAAAAACAAAAACAACACAAAAAACAGCTACGTGAGCTCGCCGATAGTGATACTGATGATAATAATGATGATGGCCCGGGTCACCGCCACTATTAAGCTAAATGAAGCCATTGTGTTCCTGCTCACACAAACTCACTCACTAGTTTACTTAATCACCCTCATCCCTCTTCCAAAAGTTTAATAACTAGAAAACGCCCTGGTATTTAACTTTCACTGCCAACTATATATTGTTTTTATATTTTTGTTTTGGGAGATTAAAGAGGCGTGTGTGTGTGTGTGTGTGTGTGTGTGTGTGTGTGTGTGTGTGTGTGCTTCATATCCAAAAAATATCTGTACGGGGTCCTAAAGTACCAATAGGTTACGTATAATGTCTATATTAAACAATAGATTCACAGGTTCCCAACCTATATACAATAGGTATCCTCCCTCGATAAACCAATTATCACACCAACCTGATAATAATCGTCAAAACGAACACACACACACACACACACACACTTCACATATTGTCAAGCACTTCTTACACACTACAATTGTGTTTATTTTAATATCTGTCATCGTCATAATCGTCATCCATATAAACATCATATACAACTCAACGTGATCAACTATTATTGAACACTTCCTCCATTCAAAACATGTTTCTCCTTCAATATACACTAATCATCATCATCATCAAACACCTTTTCCATGTTATGATCTATGCTTAAATAGCTATTTCTATTATCACCCTGATTACCATATATATATATATATATATATAATCAATAGAATCCGAAATAATCACATAATTCAATACATAAATTATACCTCGGTGTGCTGACCTGCAACACATCCATGCTTCCCAGTAATGTTTATATGTTGTATTGTTGTCTTATCCTCCCCATATCATCATCATACAGGTTTTCTGCAACAAGATAATCATCACCAACATCATAACATCAACACATCCTTTCCTATATACGTATATTTATCCCTCAATGTATCCTTCCCTTGTCACTATCATCACAATATATATCAATACATTTACAATATCTATACACTTCCCGTATTACCCACATCAACCTATAAACCAACATGTTCACGATCACCAGACGCAAATTCAGATCATCATATTTTCCCACCTTTTGTGTACGGACCTGCGACACCTCCCTCCATCCCTCCAATGTGTACCTCTTGCAATGTTGCCTTATCGTCCCCAAATCCTCATTAATTGTACCTTCTTCAAAATACTAACTATCACCAATATCGTAAATGACAAACACAATAAAAAACAAATAACAATACCAGATATACAGATTATCAAACACCCTCTCCATTATACTCATCTCTTTCCTTCAATGTATCTTCCCCTTCATCCCCATAAACAAAATATAGATTAATATATTCACAGTTACTATAATATCATGTATCACCACCATCGTAAAATAAGTCAAAACAATATTCACAATCACCAAACACAAACTCAAACATTAAAATATCTTACCCTCTGTGAACTGACCTGCAACACCTCCCTTATTACCTGCAATGTTTACTTGCAACCAACCAACCAACATACCCGTGGAAAAAGGGAATATGGCTTAAAAACACATATAGTATAACATAGTGCATTTAAATGTACACCTACAACGTGTACTGAATTAATGCAAGAAGCGAAATATCTTATATTCCCGGTTAAAGTTTTGTACTTTAATATACTTCTGGCATTATAACAGACAATACAAGGTGCATATAGTGTTAATTTCATAATGAAATTGCTAGTGAGGTATTATGCAATTTTATATAAAATATAATTAAAGTATGTTTGAACTACAGAATCACTTTTATTTTTTAGGAATTGCCCTGCTATACTCATCCACTAAATAAGATAAACAACACAAATTAGACTACAATACAATAATGCTAGGAAGAAAACACAACCTACAAAATCCATTTTTAAAACTGAACTATGTGACACAACAAATCTACCGCCTGATTCAGAAAAGAACTGCATTTGAACATTATTCCTGCACATATCACAAAGTAAGCTTAGATTTTCAAACAAGTTTTGGTTGTTAGAAATGAATACTAACAAAAGTAGAGCATCGTTTCGGACAATCATTAAATTTATCGGGTATTTTGATGAAATAATGAACCCATGTAAGATGTTAAAGCTTCAGTCATGATTACAATATAGTTATAAAATCAGGTTAAATACTAATACATATTAGTATGCAAATATTTGCATTATATATCTACAAAATAAGTAAATTATAGTAAGTTGACAGTCAAAGATCAATAATAGCAATACGATAATTTGAGATATAAAATAATGAACTTAATAAACTTATAGATATAACTTAATACATTTTTAAATTAGTTACAATGTCCAGTAAGGAATTCAACGAACTAGATAAGTACTATAGTCTATTATAATTACTTCACGGAACATTTGATCCCTTAACAGCTGAGTTCTCACTAACTAATGAAGACATTTTTAACTACTATATTCTGAATAATGTTATCGCCAATATGTCATAATTAACAACAACAACAAACGGCCAAACAAAATATGCACTATAGGTAGCGCCAACGAACTTGACAATAATCTGGACCCCTTAACTTCTTATAACTCAAAAAGAATAATAGCAATCGGGCTGACATTTCCCTCATTTGGGTATAGTCCACCAGGAAATAGATGTGGAAATTTACAGCCAGTTTGCTCAAGGTCCTTTTGAGTTACGAAGAGGTCAGGGATCGAGATAATTGTCAAGTTCGTTGGCGCTACCTATAGCTAGATAATGAATATGGGAGACAAGGCAACATCCCGCCAGCTTCTATAAAACGACCTACTGGATTTCCCATGGATGTGTCATGTTAAACCATGCTATTGATATGCTGAGCTTTGTGCCAATTCACAAACTAGTATAATTGCAAATAACTGATAACCATTGCTATGTTCAATATTGAATAACTGATAACCATTGCTATGTTCAATATTGAATAACTGATAACCATTGCTATGTTCAATATTGAATAACTGATAACCATTGCTATGTTCAATATTGAATAAATCAATTCACCAGTTTAGTTAAAGTAACTGAGAAAACCCCCCACACACCTTGTGTCTCCAAACAAAGCAATATCATCATTACCAATCAGTTAATTAAACAAATTATTATTCTACATTGTCAGCTTTTGTGTTCTGAGATAAATATATGAATACTTGCCTTGGAATTATATTTAAACTAAATTATATAACTTTCAATCAACGTTAGTAAAGACATATGTATATTAGTAAAACAATAAGAATTCGTCTAGCTGCTTAATTTTGTCAAGCCGGATCAGTTTCAGGCAATCACTACAATGTAATAATAACGTGTACAACATCAATCACAAAACTATAACAACATTGGTATATAGTGTATAATCAGTGGGGTGCCAATAATCGCTGTGCGTCATATATTTAATACAGTATTTCGGGTGTTTGTTTGTTTGCATTTGTGATCTTTAAAATTTGGGCTTAGAATTAACCCTCTCCGACATATGACTCGATTTTGAGCCTATTAGGGATACTTTAAAGCCTTTGTTATCATCAGGGGTATTTAGAAACCTTTAGTTTAGTTACTTCAACCTCTGCAGTTGTCTTTGAGTTAGCTGTGAGCAGAACACTAATTTTGGAGAGGTAATTATAAGAGTGAGAGAACTCTATTTCTTATATAATCTGGCAACCTCTGCGTCATATGAGCGTGAAAGGGTTAATGTTATAATATTGACACTTAAGTAAATGTGTTCAAATTAATAATCTTAGTTATAGCGGTTTTGTTCCAGTAAATGTGTGTGTGTGTGTGTGTGTGTGTGTGTGTGTGTGTGTGTGTGTGTGTGTGTGTGTGTGTGTGTGTGTGTGTGTGTGTGTGTGTGCGTTTGCGTTTAACGAAGAGCAACTGTATCAATATGTTACCGATATAGATTTGTTTTTATCCATCCGTGAATTTAGCTGGGAGAAGGAAAGGATATGACCAAGAGAGAGAGAGAGAGAGAGAGAGAGAGAGAGAGAGAGAGAGAGAGAGACAGAGAGAGAGAGAGAGAGAGAGAGAGAGAGAGAGAGAGAGAGAGAGAGAGAGAGAGAGAGAGAGAGCGAGAGAGAGCGAGAGCAAGTAGAACAAAAAGCGTAAATGAAGAGAGAGTTATGATAGAGACAAAGTATAGGAAAGGAAAGATGGAGTAATGGTGGAGATGGGAGGGAGATGATGGGGGGTAGGTGGAGGAAGTGGTGGAGGAAGGAGGAGGGGTCAGGTGGAAAGACCAGGCCCAGAATGGTATATATAAGAGTCCACACATCTAGACCACTACCACACTCTCCCATCATGCAGCTCCTGGTGAGTCCTATATACAAACTAACTCTTACTAACTCACAACTATAACACAACAACAACTATAAGCTATACAATGGCATTTTATATATTAAGTTAAATAGCATTACATATTTTACCTCACTCTCATCATGGTGTTCCTGGTGACTTCTGTATACACACACTAACTATTTAATTCATTACTATACAACACACCATCTATACACTGGTATATTGCATATTTAGTTACATAGCATTATATATACTGTATGTTATGCCATGAAGGCTATTGGTGATCAGTTCTACATGCTAACTAATTATATCTAACACATAACTATAACACAACAATACTATAACACAACAATAGTATACACCGGCATACTATAACACAACAATAGTATACACCGGCATACTATAACACAACAATAGTATACACCGGCATACTATAACACAACAATAGTATACACCGGCATACTATAACACAACAATAGTATACACCGGCATACTATATTGCATAGCATTAAGGGAGGTTTTTAGTTTGGTCTCTAGATATCCATTAAGCTTAAGATTACACCCCCTTCAGCCCCTTTCAAGATAAATTTGTACATTTTTCGGTAGAAAAATTTCCCGGCTGAAAGCCGGTTCCTCTTAAATTACAGGCACGCTATCGCTCGCCAGGATAAAATCGACACCTAAATGGCACGAAAGGTCTAAAAATTGACAGAAATGGGTCGAAGGTTCTTAAAATCGTCAAAATAATGGGGCGAACGTCTTAAAATTAGAAAAGCAATGGGGCTAAACATGAGGGAGAAAGGAGTCAAGAAAAAAATCCCTCAAGTGGACATCTCCCCTAATATGGTTAGAGCGTGTGTACGTTCTGTATGAGATTATCGGAGGTGGTTCAAATCCCGGGGAGAATAACGTGCTTCCATTGATTTCATTTGGGGGTTATTGGTGTTAAGGTGGGTGACCTGTGTTTGTTCTGTCCTTTTCTATCTTTCTCTGGCTTGTATCCATTTGGCCCCATTCAGCCTACTGTTTTAAGACGTTTATCCCCATCCAGGTGTCAATTTTTTACTGGTGAGCGGTAGCGAGCCAGCATATTTTTTATTTTTGTTTGACAGCAGGCTAAACTTGTACATTTTTCGATAGAAAAATGTCTCCGGCGAAGCCGGATTTCTTCATATAATGCTGGCTCGCTATCGCTAGCCAGGAAGAAATCGATACATAGATGGGGATAAACGTCTTAAAATAGTTGGCTGAATGGGGCCCAATGGATACAAGCCAGAGAAAGAGAGAAAAGGACAGAAATAACAAAAAGCAGGTCACCCCCTTAAGCACGATGTTAAAAATAATATACCTTACTCTTAGCCTGAAGCAACTGGCGAGTCCTACATACTAACTAACTATAACTAACCCTATCTAACTCATCATCTTTAAACAACTTACCTATATACTGTATACTGGCACATAATAACTAACTATAACTAACCCTATCTAACTCATCATCTTTAAACAACTTACCTATATACTGTATACTGGCACATAATAACTAACTATAACTAACCCTATCTAACTCATCATCTTTAAACAACTTACCTATATACTGTATACTGGCACATACTAACTAACTATAACTAACCCTATCTAACTCATCATCTTTAAACAACTTACCTATATACTGTATACTGGCACATAATAACTAACTATAACTAACCCTATCTAACTCATCATCTTTAAACAACTTACCTATGTACTGTATACTGGCACATAATAACTAACTATAACTAACCCTATCTAACTCATCATCTTTAAACAACTTACCTATATACTGTATACTGGCACATACTAACTAACTATAACTAACCCTATCTAACTCATCATCTTTAAACAACTTACCTATATACTGTATACTGGCACATACTAACTAACTATAACTAACCCTATCTAACTCATCATCTTTAAACAACTTACCTATATACTGTATACTGGCACATAATAACTAACTATAACTAACCCTATCTAACTCATCATCTTTAAACAACTTACCTATGTACTGTATACTGGCACATAATAACTAACTATAACTAACCCTATCTAACTCATCATCTTTAAACAACTTACCTATATACTGTATACTGGCACATAATAACTAACTATAACTAACCCTATCTAACTCATCATCTTTAAACAACTTACCTATGTACTGTATACTGGCACATAATAACTAACTATAACTAACCCTATCTAACTCATCATCTTTAAACAACTTACCTATGTACTGTATACTGGCACATAATAACTAACTATAACTAACCCTATCTAACTCATCATCTTTAAACAACTTACCTATGTACTGTATACTGGCACATAATAACTAACTATAACTAACCCTATCTAACTCATCATCTTTAAACAACTTACCTATGTACTGTATACTGGCACATAATAATTATTTGCACTGACTAATTAATACCCACTACTCCTTAAAACCTGGTGAGTGCCACATACAAAGTCATTCTATTTAACTCACAACTTTAAAACAACTTAAGGGGAGATTTTTAGTTAGTTCGCTAGACCTCCATCAAGCTTAACATTACAGCCCCTAGACCCCCTTTCAAGATAAATTTGTACATTTTTCGGTAGAAAAATTTCCCGGCCAAAGGCCGGTTCCTCCTAAATTACAGGCTCGCTATCGCTCGCCAGGAAAAAATCGACAACTAAATGGCACGAAATATCTTTAACTTGACAGAAATGGAGCGAAAGTTCTTAAAATCGCCAAACTAATGGGGCGAACGTCTTAAAATATCAAAAGCAATGGGGCTAACCATGAGGGAGAAAGGGGTCAAGATAAAAATCCCTTAAGTGGAAATCTCCCCTTAACTCTACACTGGCATACAGTTAGCTACACTGCACTTACCATAACCCCTTACAATACAACAATACAACAACTAATTACTCTTTACTTTATAATGATTCAACTCCACACTAACAAGGATTTAGTTACATTGTGACTGAATATTACAACTTGCTCCATAAAACCTGAAACGACTCAAACAATGACACGATACAGGAAGAGCAAAGAAGTAAGAGACGAAGAATTGAGAGCAAAGGGTGGTTAGAAAGATGGTAGAAGGAAGGGGGGGGGGAGGTGAGGGGGGCTAGTAGGAGGGGCCATGTCAGAAGGAAAGGCTAGGTAGGTATATACAGTATATAAGAGTACTGCCATCCAGACCACTACCTCACTCGCATCATGACGCTCCTGGTGAGTCCTATATACAAACTTATACTCTATCTAACTGACTCATAACTATATAAAGCATCAACTATACACTGGCATATACTGTATTTAGATACATGGTGAATACATTATAAACCATACGGTATACAGATAACGCTAACACTATTTTATTCATAACTTAAACACAATTCAACGCTACGCTGGTATGTATTTAGTTGCATTGCAGTGAATATTACCATATGTTCTTTAAACACAGATCAGAGATGTTAATGATAGACAAGACATAGGAAAGTCATAGAGGGAACTAAGTGAAGAGGATTAAGGGCATAGGGGGAGGGGGGGTGCTGGGGGAGGGCGGGGAGGGGCCAGTAATAGTCATAGTAGGAGGGGTCAGACAGAACGAAAGACTCAACAAGTTATATATATATACATATATACTGTATATATATATATACAGTATATATATATATATATATATATATATATATATATATATATATATATATATATATATATATATATATATATATATATATATATATATATGAGTGCTCCCACCCAGGGCACTACACAAGAGATTGGAGTACTCGAAAAGGGGCTCCAGTCCTGTCGCGATTCTTGGCTTACAGAGGGCTGGCTTAATAATCCAGAAGTGTTGATAGCCTCTGAAGTCCTATTTTAACTAAGTGCACTACCTCACTCCTACCATGCTCCTCCTGGTGAGTCCTTCATTCTTACTCCTCTACCTATAGTAACTTTAAGGGAGCCCACCTCGTTTTTTTCTCTTTCTCTCCTTCTCTCTTTACTTTGTATCCATTCGGCCCCATTCAGCCTACTGTTTTAAGACGTTTACCCCCATCCAGGAGTCAATATATTCCTGGCGAGTGGTAGCGACCCAGCATATATACATTTTTGTTTTGAAAGCAAGCTAAATTTGTACATTTTTCGATAGAAAAATTTCTCCGGCGAAGCCGGATTTCTCCATACAATGCTGGCTCGCTATCGCTCGCCAGGAACAAATCGACACCTGGATGGGGATAAACGTCTTAAAACAGTTGGTTGAATTGGGCCGAATGGATACAAGCCAGGGAAAGAGAGAAAAGGAGAGAAAGATATAACAAAACCGGTGACCCCCCTTGAAACAACACGACTATATACACATATATATTTAGCTACTCTCTCTCTCAGTCGCGCTATATTTACCATAACCTGGTTGCTTATTCTTAACGAAGGGGCTGGAGTTCTCGAAAAGGGGCGTCCTGGCATTTATTTCGACTTACAGTGTGCTGGCTTAATAGTCCAGAAGGGTTGTTAGCCGCTGAAGTCCTATTTTAACTAACTAATTTTTCTTAACATAACAAACTCACTTCCTACCACAATAAGTCCACTTTAGTTGCCAGGCAAGTAACACTGGTGAGGTTAACGCAATAGGAGATACAACCCACACTATCATGTTTTCTTTCGCTTGCTTGGGTTTTATATCTTATGGAGTTGTAGTTTTTATTATGTAATTTTGTTTGTATTTTACTATCACAAGTTCCGCATGTCACAAGATCATTTTCTATCTCTCTAAAGTCAGGATACAAGTAGTTTCATATCATGACAGCCTCTATATTACTTGATATATTCAAACTGTATTAACACCTGTACTTCTATAACTGCCTTGCGCATTTACCGGATTTAAGCTTATCAATTGACTGTCTTTGCTATCTGTTCTGTTATAAGACGATCACATTAATATTATTGCATCCCAGAAACATTGTAGTCACATAGACCGGCCAACCCCCGCCATATTGGTACCACTAGTGTTATTAGCTCTCTTTTCACTCAAACATATTTTTGTTTCTCTCTTTTTGTCCGGCTAGACGCCGTTATTCCCGTGAATGAATATCAGGCGTTTGTCACGAATCGCTAGTTCAAGTTGCCCGGGCTTGACATCTACCAATAACATTTTGACAGTGAGGGCTAGATCCACCGACCCTTTGATCAGCAGCCGACCCTCTACTGACTATACCCATAATCATTTACGGCAATACTGGTCCAGGTTATTTTCCTTGGGCTTTGGATCTAGACTACACATGATCAAAGTTCAAATATCAGCTCGTTGTTTGATAATTACGCCCCCAAAATGGCATCCAAAGAACTAGATGGCCGATCTCTTTACTACAGGGTCTCTACTACATCCTGGCGTCTCCCTAAAAACTACACTTCCTCCGGCCTTTCTCTAAACTTGTATATATTTCCTCAACTAATTTCCTGCTGAACGATTGCGTTTTTTAGCCTTCTGATAATTTTATTGAAAACTTGCAGTGTTTGTGCAAAATATTTCAATAACTATAAACTTTTAGATCCAACACTTCCACGCATCATATGTTCTCCAAATTAGTCTCTTGGTATTTATTTTTAATCTGGCTACATTATCTAACAAAGAGGATTAACACATGTTTACATTTGAACCATAGTAAACAGTTATTAATTTGCATACGTATCTTTGCGTTTGGTATATCTACTTAGGTATATAATTGTGAATTGTTCTACTAAAAATTAACTATATACAGTACTTCTATTAATATATACACATCTGATGTTTGTGTGTGTACAGACTTCAAAAACACAGACAAACAAACAATGGTTTAGGGTAGGCTATATAGTATGTGTACAGTCGCGCTAATAAGTCATGTCCCAGCTGTCATTACGTTTGGCTCGCTCTGTGCTGTATTAATGTCTGTCAGATGTTGAATTGGATGGGTAAGTGTAGGAACATGTTGGTATATCTCACTCAAAAAGAAGAAATCATGTGTAAATAATGCTGATACCAATTATTGATCAAAACATAATTGGGGCCCCAGACATCACTTATTAGCGCGACTGTACATGTATCCACCCGTACTTACATATATGCACACATTAATTGAATATATTTACCAACATTTCAAGAATTACTAGTCTATGAAGAGAAGAAGGAGGGGCGAAACGTCTAAATATACACTACCCTTATTAAGAATCTCATAAGTTGAAAGATTAACATAAAATATAACCTCCTATCGCTCCTAGGCAAACCTCGCACATGGACACTTAAGGAGGGTCACCGGCTGTTTTGCTTATCGCTCTCTCCTTTTCTCTCTTTCCCTGGCTTGTATCCATTCAGCCAACTGTTTTAAGACATTTATCCCCATCCAGGTGTCGATGTCTTCCTGGCGAGCGATAGCGAGCCAGCATTGTATGGAGAAATCCGGCTTCGCCAGAGAAATTTTTCTATCGAAAAATGTACAAATTAACCTTGCTGTCAAAACAAAAATATATATATGCTGGCTCGCTACCGCTCGCCAGGAAAATATTGACACCTGGATGGGGGTAAAAGTCTTAAAACAGTAGGCTGAATGGGGCCGAATGAATACAAGCCAAAGAGAGAGGGAGAGAAAGATAAAACAAAAGCGAGGTGAGCTGCCTTAACCCAGAAATGTTGTAAACTTTATGACAATAATGAAAGCTACCGAATAATGAAATAAAACGCAACATGTAATCGTAAATATAATTATATATATAATGTTTCTAGCTTGAATTATATTCATATGTATACAATCTCTTATAATATATGTAATACATCTGTACACTTAACCCTTTGAGTACCGGCGACGTGTGGTAAAATTAAATTTAGCTATATTTATACGATATTATACAGCTTAGGAAGGATCTGTGGTAGTTAAAAGGGTTGCTTGAGATAGTTTGAAGCCTTGATATTGCTAGAGGTCCTTCCTAATCTGAATAAAATGGTCTTATATTTGTCACAATATAATGAACAAGACATCACCGGGACTGTAGGTGTTAACTATATACCCATAACTTAGCTATCTATCTTCAGTATCTACCTACCAATATATTTGTTTACATAAACACAAACTCTAACCCCGTAGTAGAGAACACGGTAAAATGTTCCATTACCACACAAATAACCAACCAATACCCACGATTCAGTTACCTAGGTCTCTCTCTCTCTCCCTCTCCCTCTCTCGTAATGATTAATGAATTTATATATAATTATTGATCGATGTACTTATCTATTTACATTCCAATCTACTGTATGTTGTGTATTTCTCATTCACACACACTTTCTCTCATTACCCCCCACACTCCTCTCTCTCACTACTTCTCTCTCTCTCTCTCTCACTACTTCTCCCTCTCTGTCTCTCTCTTTATTTTACACACACACAAACACACCCACAAGAATGAAGCGTCCTCTTGCCAGCCTATTAACCCCGCTAACAACCCACGATGATGATGATGGCTTGAGTAAAGTAGGAGATTGGAGAGTTTTGGAGAGAGGAAGATAAAGTGACCCGGCCACTTGGGTTTATAAAGACGTGTACTGCGTGTGTGGCGGCTTATAATGATGGGCACATAACACGTACTAACAACCACGCGCTAACACTCACAAAAAATATATATACACACACACACACACACGCACACTCACTCACACACACACACACACTACGGTCACGGTGGCCGAGAGCGCTTTGTACACTGCATTGGGAGCGCTAGCTCTGGTGTCGGGGGTTCGATCCCACGCGCTGGCAGGGGAAGTTCTCTTGAAAACTTTCCCTGGCCGTGAAGGCAAGGTCTGGACGGACCGTCTCGGGGGACCCACATAGCCTCCTGCCCACGTCCTACTCCTTCGGGGGTATGTAGGCGCTTTCGTTAGCAGCCAGGATCAGTCTGATGATCCCTTAGGATAAGATCTAGGTTAAGTATGTGTATTTTCAGCCCCATTGGCGGCTTGAAATAAACCGATTATTATTATTATTATTATTATTACACACACATAGTGATACATGCATAAATATATTATAATACACATACATACAAATTAACTACCCAGTTCGCTATTAACATTTACATACAATGAATACAAATATACATAGTGATAATGATAGGCAATAAGATACACAAAATTACAAGTACACACACTTCTTAAATAGCTAAGCGATAATCTAGCTTTAAATGGAAAGGTCATTAACCACTCGGAAGCACATGACATAATTATATCGTACTCCAGCTAAAACGATAAAGGCTTTAAAGTACTTCATTAACCTTTCAGTACACATAGACATATTAATTCATTATATTCAGATTATTATTTGACACTGTTATTAAGGGATTATATAAGGGATTGTGGGAGTAAAGGGGAATTGTATATGTATATGTTACCATTTTGATTGTGAGAAGTCCTTCCAAAGCTTTCTAAAATCGTCTAAAGTTAGCAAATACATAAAGAATAAGTGGTCTCATAGTTCTATAAGGGATTAAATGAACGTGCACCAACTACTCACAGACACATACCATCATAAACATAAGACCTTAACCCTTTTAACCCGTCCTTTTACATTTTAATTTGGATACAATTAGGCGATTTTATTGAGTATCAAAAGGGCCTCCAGCAATGAACAGGCCTCAAACAATCTCACTTTGAACTCATTTGACTACCACAGATCCTTCTTAAATTGCACAAAATCTTCTAAATATAGCTAGCATAAAATAAGAAAAGACTTCGCCAGTACAGGACGGGTTAACATTTCTCCATCAATAACCTTTTCAGCAAACGAGGAGGCATTTATAGTTTATTCTACTCAGTAGTAAATACTTTTACTCAGCTTAGGAAGGATCTCTAGGTATCAAAGGGGGGACATCTATATACATTTTCATAGATTTGCCCTATTGTAAGTTTCCATGCGTGTATGCAGTATGAGCAGAGAGAGAGAGAGAGAGAGAGAGAGAGAGGGGGGGGGGGGGACAGGGGGCGAAGAGAGATAGAGAGGAAGTGTGTGTATTTAGTTATAGTCACGGAAGCTCTGAAATCACTAAATACAATTTCGTTTTTTACAGGTATTACTTTCCCTGGCGGTGGTTGGGTGCTATGGCGCCAAACTACACACCGATCCTAACCCTCAACGATCCCATCCCACTCTTTACACACCTCCTAGATCCTCACACCGCGACAACCCAACCCCAACACCCCCAGCCTCGTCCCAGGGAAGATACAATCAACCCCAGGATACAAATTTCCAATCTATTTCTACACAACAAGACCCATTCAGCCAATCTTCCTTCTCAAATCAGGGTAGAGACACTTCATCATTCACTATTCCCCAGGAAATATACCTTACACCTGCTTCGGAGTTTCCCCAGCCTCAGGAACACCGACAGTTTCGCCAAGATCAGCGATCCGATGTGTTCACACAACCTCAGCAAGTCCCCCGCCAACCAGCTAGGTACACCCCTCTTTACGTATCCCGCCAGGAGTCCAGTGCCCCAAACGTGAATACCCCGAGATATGACAACGGTGTTAACGTCCAACAGACATTCGGTTCTTCCACCCAGACTGATGCTCAGATTGAATACAGACGCTCTGGTCAACAGCCATACCGTACCCTATCACAGGTCTTCCCACAGAACTCCAACTCTCCTGTCCAGCAACTATTCAACACCCCTTCTCAAACTGACACCATCGCTCCTATCCAACAGTCTTATAGCACCCCGATCCAGAATAGTCCACAGAATTTGGACGGCGATATAAAACAGCAGTCACAGAGGCCCAGTGCTCAGCTGCCCCACCCTAGCACACAGCCTAAAAACCATGAGAACTATTTTAATAGTGCTCCTGTTGATCAAAATAATGGAAACTTTGTCCAGCCCCAGTCCTCTGCCACACAAGAGGGCTACAATCAACCTGCTGCTCACCAACCTAATACTGAAACTCCAACATGCCCACAGGGACAAGTGGTACACCTTGATGGGACTTGTGTGGAGCCCCAGGTGACTAGAAATCTTTTTGTGTATGCCGCCCCACAAGTTACCAACCAGATTTCTGGTCCTAAACCCGAATTGCCACCTCCCGAAGTCCATGAAAACATCATCTTCATCCGGACTCCACTGGATAATGCCAGCCCGGACCCAATCATCATACCACCACCCCGTCAGCAGCACACAGTCTACGTACTCAATAAACACCAGAGCCAACAGCAGAGGATCATCGAGGTCCCTGCACCACCACCCACCAGACCCGAAGTATATTATGTCCACTACGAAGACGAAGGGGACAACATTCAGCTACCAGGAGGCCTTGATCTTCAAGATGCACTGCAAACTGCCACTGGAGTGGACAACGCTCATTCAAACAGTGAAGAAAACCGCAATGAACTCATCGATCCCCGACCTATTGATGCTGTCAATCGCCTTCCTGTTGATACTGTTAATCGTGGTGAAAGGTACGGCAATCAGGGCCAGCAGGTACAACAGCCAACACAGCCTGACTCAGCTGAACATTACGGCATTACTCAATCATCTTTATCTGACAGTGGTCTAAATGGGGGGACTCGAACCAACCACCACGCTACCCAGACCACCCAGACCACACCGAACCAGCAGACCTCCCATGAGCTAGTCAATGGTGATGTTGGTAATGGTCGTGGTGGTAACAGTCGTAGCTACGGTGGTAATGACTTTAATGGTGATAGCGTACATGGTCTCACCCAAATTGGTGAATATGGTCGTAATGTTGATAATGGTGTTAGTCAAGGAAATGGTCAGAGATTTAATGGTGATAACACAAATGGTGTTAATCAAGGTAGTGAATATGGTCAAAGTGATGGTCTGAATGGTGTTTCTAATGGTCTGAATGGTGGTCTTGATTACTCTGCTCCTGACAATGTCCCTAATAATGGTTTCAATGGGAATTTTGAAACCACTGCCGGTGGTTCAAATGGGGATCTTGGTGGTAATGGATATAATGGAGCGATCATAAATAATGGTTTCGACAATGGAGTTCAAGGGCATCAGGATAATGGGGCATATGAAGTCAATGGGGCCGATACTCCAGTCAGCTCAGAAGTTAACGGTAATAGTGGGCGGGGATACAGTCATCAAGGGGACAGGACTAATGGCAATGGTGTTAATGGTCTTGAGTCTTATCATCTATCGAATGGGGGAAACGGGGACTCCGGACTCAATGGTATTCCCGATGTTGGTATGGATAATGGCTTCAATCCTAACACTAATGGGATCAATGGAGTACACGCTACCGATGAGGCTAATGGTCAGAGCAATAATGGGCGAGTTAATGGGTTCCCGAGCACAAACAATGGCCCCGAATCATCATATCCTAATGGCCAGATTCAAGTCAATGGGCAGGGCAGCTACTCAACACCCAACGAAGTAAGCGGTCAGAATGGTTCTAATGGTAAAACTAATGGGTTCTCCACTGTCCAAAGGGCCATTGGTCAACTTGTCTCCACAAAGAACCAGAGGGAATCAAATGAACAAGTTGAAAATGAAGGGCAATATCAACCTAATGGGCAAGTTGCAAATAATGGGCAATATCAACCTAATGAACAAGTTGACAATAATGTACAATATCAACCTAATGGGCAAGTTGAAAATAATGGGCAACATCAATCTAATGGGCAAGTTGAAAATAATGGGCAACATCAATCTAATGGGCAAGTTGAAAATAATAGGCAATATCAACCTAATGGGCAAGTTGAAAATAATGGGCAACATCAATCTAATGGGCAAGTTGAAAATAATAGGCAATATCAACCTAATGGGCAAGTTGAAAATAATGGGCACCATCAATCTAATGGGCAAGTTGAAAATAATAGGCAATATCAACCTAATGGGCAAGTTGAAAATAATGGACAAAGTCAGTCTAATGGGCAAAATGAATACACCGAAGACAATGGGCCAAATGGTTTCCAGCAACTCACCGGACTTAATGGACTAAATGGAAATAATGGGCAGAATGGGTATAATGGTTTGACTGGGGAACAAACAACTGGTAATGGTGATCTACTAGTGTTGACTGGGTCCCAGATAAGGGTGAATGGTGATAATGGTTATAATGGTGGTTCAGCGGCCTCCATTACCCCTCCCATTATCACAGCTCCGGAGAGGTTCTACAGTGCCCCTTAATAACCTCTCTACCCATTAACACCTTTAACCCCTCCAGCACCGTGACGCCTATTACCTATTATTAAAGGTAGACGATTGTATGCAGTTTATGACGGATCTATTTTATTCAGAGGGTTTATTGAGATCGTATATACCCCTTTGAGTCTTAGAGGTAGATAATAAGCGACAGAAAAGTGTCTATAACGGTAGCTCAAATAAGATGAAAATGACATCATGGTGAGTTAAGGGGAGATTTCGAGTTTGTTTCCTAGACCCCCATCAAGCTTTAAAAAATACCCCCAAGACCCCCCTTCGATATAAATGTGTACATTGTTCGGTAGCAAAATGTCCAGGCCGAAAGGCGGTCCTACCTAAATTACAGGCTTGCTACCGGTCGCCACGAAAAAATCGACACCTAAATGGCACGAAAGGTCTTAAAATTATTGACCGAAATGTCTTAAAATCGCCAAACTAACGGAGCAAACGTCTAAAATTTCAAATCTAATGGGGCTAAACATGAGGGAGATGGAGGTTTAAAAAATAATGTCATAAGTGAAAATCTGCCCTTAACGCGATGTTGTTCTTCGAAGGTATATGTTTGCTATCATTAAACGATTATATTCATCTTTTTAAGGGGAGGTATTTAGTTTGTTCCCTAAACTTCCATCAAGCTTATAATTACACCCCCTTGAGTCCCTTTCAAGATAAATTTGTAAATTTTTCGGTAGACAAATTTCCCGGCCGAAGGCCGGTTCCTCTTAAATTACAGGCTCGCTATCGCTCACCAGGATAAAATCGACACCTAAATGGCACAAATGGTCTTAAAATTGACAGAAATGGGGCGAAAGTTCTTAAAATCGCCAAAATAATGGGACAAACGTCTTAAAATCTCTAAAGCAATGGGGCTAAACATGAGGGAGAAAGGGGCCAAGAAAATAATCCCTCAAGTGGATATCTCCCCTTAAGAATGACCTAGAGAACCGTTAAGGGGATAGTGGTTACTTTTGGTCCACTTAATTATTGTATACGTATATGTTATAGTTTCCTCGCTAGACCTCCATCTAGCTTTAAAATACACCATCTAGACCTACTTTCAAGATACATTTGTACATTTGTCGGTAGTTCCTCCGGGATTACAGGCTCGCTATCGCTCGCCAAGAAAAAAGTCGACACTTAAATTGCAAAAAAAAAGTCTTAAAATTGCCAAACTAATGAAACAAACGTCTTAAAATATTAAAACTAATGGGGATAAACATGAGGACGAAGGGGGACCAGACAAACGACCCATCTCCCCTTAACCTCTTTACTTCCACATGTCTTGTATGAACGGCCCACAATCGTCTAACGGTACCCGGAGTAGTATGAAGAAAAGGGTTAGCGTACTGAAAGGGTTGACATACTATAAACTATTCCTCGCACTATGGTATATCAGGTACTATTATGCCAACACACACACTAACACACTCTCACACACATACACACTAACACATACACACACTAACACACACACTAACACACACACGCACGCACCATCACACACACACGCACGCACCATCACACACACACACACACACGCACACACATACTACGTCTACGAAAAATTATTTGAACAACCAAGTCAAAACCTTATTGAATGAAAGAAAACGAAGTATATGTAGAGTATAATTCATAATTTAAGGAATATATAATTCATTGTAATAGTATTGTTTATTATTTTAAAAGTAAATGTAGATAATTATTTAATTTATATACAGTAGATAATAAAACAATCCGGTAGGATCCATTTATCTGCATAATTCAAATTTAAGCATCTTGCAATATCATCATAGTCAAATCAAATTGCCTTTTATGCAAGATTTATTTTCCATAACTCGAATGCTTAAAACCTAATTTGAAATGCATACCAGAACTAAAATATTTGACTTGCTATTGAGTTTCATGAGATTTCCTACTACCTATAATATCAACACTAAAATACTAGACTTGTATCGAGTTTCATCGCATTTTTTAGATACCTATAATGGATCGTTGATTATAAATGAGATATTTACGTATTAGCTATCAAAGGAACCCGTGCCATGAAACCATTTGTCTGTTGTCTTAAGAAATATATATTTTTGCTATTTATCGTTGGTGCTTTGGTCTTATATATTAGCGAAGTAGTGGGTAGGAATAGAAAGCCTTTAGCATAGACTGTAAACATATCCAGGGTACATAAAAGGTATGTTAAATCATTGGGCATATTGACAGTGATGTTTTAGTTAAACTAGGACTTCAGAGGCTATCAACCCTTCTGGATTATTAACCCTCTCCGACATATGACGCGATTTTGAGCCTATTAGGGATACTTTAAAGCCTTTGTTACCATCAGGGGTATTTCGAAACCTTTAGTTCAGTTACTTCAACCTCTGCAGTTGTCTTTGAGATAGCTGTGGCAGAAAACTAATTTTGGAGAGGTAATTATAAGAGTGAGAGAACTCTATTTCTTATTGCTAATCTTGTAACCTCTGCGTCATATGTGCGTGAAAGGGTTAAGCCAGCACACTGTAAGTCAAGAATAACGTCAGGACTGGAGCCCCTTTTCGAGAACTCCAGTCCCTTGGTAGTGATTTACCTTTCTGTCCTTATATTAGATGGGCTTCTTACTGCCACTGTACTTCAATTAGGATACAGTATTATGGACATGTTAATTACCCATACCTTTTTAAAGCCACATTTTTGACGGTGCAGTATTAAGGTGGATTTACACAAGAACTTTTACAGGAAACTATTAATCTACAATAATATTCTGGCAACAATATGAAACAATTTTTACAATAGTATCGGCAACTAGACCAAAACAATCATATTTTAATAGACAAATATTATATAAGTAAATTTCAGAAGCTTTTCATTTACAGTTAAGGAAAAAAATAGTTACGGTCAAAATCACTGGTGTAAATCTGCCTTTATAGATACCATGGGTGATGCATTGACACTATCTGGTCCGACGTCTTGGGGGCTATTATGATTGATTAATTATTATTGAGGATTTTGTTTGCTTTTGCCATTTTCGAGCAATGTATTTTAGTTTGTCCCCTAGGCTAACAAAAACACCTTCCAGGACTTCCTTCAAACTAAAGAGAAAACATACACCCAGTCCCCTTCAAGCTAAACTTTACACATTTTTCGATAGAAAAATGTCCTGACCGGAGGCCGATTTCTTCCAAGTTACACCTGAATGGAGTGAACCATCTTGATATTGCCAATGTAATGGGGTGAAACGTCTTAAAAACCCAAACTAATGGAACGAAAAATGGGAAACCCCGAAAGGCCCCCTCGTTCCAAATAGGGTTAATGCATCTTTTGCTTGCCAGAGTAATAATATATTGTTTATGCTTTTATCTAAATGTATCTGCATGCTTGACTAATGTACAGTCTTGCTCAAAAGTTATGTACCACCTCCACAAGCTTCACTTTACTTTTCTCCTCTGGTGTATTCCCTTCTGTAAAATGACCATACATTTTTCAGTCTATTTACGGTTACAGTAGACTATATTATTTACGGTTACAGTAGACTATATTATTTACGGTTACAGTAGACTATATTATTTACGGTTACAGTAGACTATATTATTTACGGTTACAGTAGACTATATTATTTACGGTTACAGTAGACTATATTATTTACGGTTACAGTAGACTATATTATTTACGGTTACAGTAGACTATATTATTCGGTTTAAGACTATTTGGAATGAAATGGGTAAAAACTATCGCAACTTGACCATTTTACTTCCTGCAAAAACTCTCTAAATGAATAAAATCGGCAAATGATAGCCAGCATATACTGAAGAAAGGAGTCGTAGCTATAAAAGAGTTCAACTTTATGTACTACTTAGACACACATAATGACACTTGTCTGCTGTATATTTAAATTTTGTTAAGGTGTATTATGAAGATGTTTCCTGTTCATAAAGAAAACCCATATGTGGAAGTTGTGAGGGTGTAGCAAGACTTTTGAGTGTGACTGTACTCCATGGTGAATAATAATAAATATACTGTGTTTATCAACTAACGAATATGTTGTTTCTTTCTGAACCCTCGGACCATCACTGCGTAAACTGTGTGTGCAAATAAATGTGTTGCTTGTGTGTGCGTGCGCGTGCATGTATGTATGTATAAATTATATATATATATATATATATATATATATATATATATAAAGTGAGAGAGAGAGAGAGAGAGAGAGAGAGAGAGAGAGAGAGAGAGAGAGAGAGAGAGAATGTTATAATGTATAACAATAATATAAAAACAGACACACATATCAGTTACTGTACAAATATAGAGGTGGCTTACCCCACACCCCAGCAAATCATACTGCTCAGGAGATACTTTTCTGCAAATCCTCAACCCCATTTTCTAAATAAATAAATACAAATATAAATACATAAATAAACAAACCTGGACTAATATAAAGACGTGATGTTCCGGGTGTTGACCAGAGCCTTACTGATAACATAGTGGGTTCCTCCTGTACTGAAATATTACTTGATAGCTCGTAATCATTGCCTGTTCCCATGAAAAGCAATCTTAACTTAATCATACTATACAGGACGCAAACTTACAAAGTGCAACCCAGTTATGACTCTTCTTCTTACATATGGTAACATTGGGAGGTGTTTGGTTTGGGAGTGAAATAAATATATTAGATTATTCCTATAGGTTCAGGAACATTTCATGGCGAGGTTGGTCCTTTGAGACCTGTGCCCCATAAAATGTTCTTTCCTTTCACTTAAACATTAGGCAGTGTACAGTTGGGCATGAATACATGATTAGATTGATATCCAGTTTTTGATAACTGGATATAAAATCGTAGTCATGAACTTAACCTTTAATTTTATTGATGGTGTACTGGTTAGAGTGTTATAAGATATGTATGTGGTAACCATCCAAAGGTATCCAAAGGTAAGGTAACCCAAGGTCGAATATCACATGCTTTCATTAATTGCATTGGGAGGTGTTCGGTGTTGAGAATGAAATTAATAAATTAGATTAGTCAACCCAGCCTAACCTAACCTACTCTAACTTGCACCAATCTATAATTATATAGTCTTTCTCATATTCAGAGGTTTATCTAGCTTGTTCATGTTGACAGGAGGACAGTCGCCAGCAAAGACGCCCATTTTTTATGCAGTAGTAAATTCATGTGATCAGTTAATGGTTGTTTATAAATGTCATATAAGTCAACAAATCTATCTTTACTACCATAAATACAATCAGAGAGTG
>CM064489.1:17442058-17497743 GCA_032716605.1 Paralithodes platypus
CGAAACTACCTCACCAATCGGCTTCATATGTGTAACACAAGTCAATTACCCTTCTACCTTCCCCCAACCAACCCCAAAACCACCCTCCCACCCATACATTCCGATACCATAAAAGTCTCTGTAGTCTATAGTGTCTTTTCAGCTACTTTCGGGACCATCAGGGACCTGATTTCTGGCGAGGGGAGTGTTTTTTTTACCATTTCTCTTCCAACTTAATAGATTTAGCCAAAAAAAAAAAAAAAATCTGGCACTGGCAGGGCACACCGTCAAAATTGGCTGGTACTCAGCTGGTAACTCCTCCAGGATGAATTCCTCGATGTTGTTCATGGTGCCGATGAAGGACTGGGAATGGGAATGGTGTGGCCATTCCTGCCCTTTTGTAGTTCCCAGATTCCAACCCCGACCTACGTGGTTGACAAAGACTGTCTTTGTCTGTGTTTGGTCAGACGGGGTGTGCCTACGATTGGCCAGAACCGGTCCAGGTACGACCTAACAAATCCCAAGACGTGCGGCCTCAGCTACGCCGGTCTTGAGGGGGCGTGGCATGGGGGTGGCCTGTGTTCCCGCAAATCGTGCAGCCCATGAGGTCGAACGGGGCTATGCTTACGCACGTCGCAAACACGTACGTAGTTCAATACGACTCCATTACGTCTGACGTAACACTGGCCCCGTTACGCTACGTCTGTCGGGAAGTGCAATAGACGTGGAAGAACGGGCGTTCAACGGCAGAAACTACTCGCGTCTTTACATAAATTGGCGATACGCCGGACGGGAGCAATATACGTGAATGTGTGAACCCACCATTATGGGGAAATACTGAAGAAAATGCCATTTTCAACATGCAATATAATTATCTTTACTGGTTGAGATTTGGAATATTCCTTATAGACAATTTTAGGCTTAGAAAATTTTGTTTTATCATTTCCCAAAGTTATGCCCTTTCCTCCTGGGACACCCTGTATATAATCTCTCTCTCTCTCTCTCTCTATATATATATATATATATATATATATATATATATATATATATATATATATATATATATATATATATATGGTGTCCCAGGAGGAAAAGGCATAACTTTGGAAAATGATAAAACAAGGTGTTCTAAGCATAAAATGTTTTATAACAAAAAGTCCAATCTTAACCGTTAACAAGATATTGAAGGTTTAATGTAGTGTCCTCCCCTGCATCACTGTAATGGACTCTTCCATGTCAAATAGTTTCCAACTGGTTCAAAGTGACCCAATATGTCTACAATCATTTTGCAACTTATAGAATTGTTGTATCTTTACAATAACATGGTAAAATAATGGCAGAAAGATGGAGGTGTGGTAGGCTATAGGACAGCTAGGCCAGCCTTATGGGAAAATACTTAAGAAAATACCATTTTCAACATGCAATATCTCTATAACGGTCGAGATTTGGAATATTTCTTATAGAACATTTTAGGCTTAGAATGTTCTACTATTTCCCAAAGTTATGCCCTTTCCTCCTGGGACACCCTGTATATATATATATATATATATATATATATATATATATATAGAGAGAGAGAGAGAGAGATATATATGTATACATATATATATAATAATAATAATAATGATAATAATAACAAAGGCACACTAATGTTCTTAACAGTACCTCTCACTTCAGTAATAGTATATACATTAACTACTTTCAATTATCTTGATCTTTTAGCTCCGTTGTACAGCCCTGCATTTTTCTTGTAAACAATTATTTATATTTCACACGCATCGATCAATAATGCTTACTTTTACTTTCATCCTTTTTGGTCAAGTTGATGATTTCAACTCTTCTTTTTTTCTTTTTTTATCTATACCAGTCAGAACATCAGCTTATAAACCCACGATCAACCTAAGGTCAACATCTGGTACATTCAAGATCAAAAGTTGTGTGTCATATTTTGTAGAATCATATTACCCCCTTTTGATATAACACGCACACACAAACGCATCCCCCCCCCCCCCCCCTCACACAGTTAGAATGCAGAAGGCCTCGTTATTAACTATGTGAGTGAAGGATACAAAAGGCACAGCTGCCTGTAACAAGTGTCTCTCCTAAAGTTGAAAGAGTGACAGACAGCAAAATTCAAGGTACGTTAGAATAAAAATGCTTGAACCACTCAGAGTTTAAGTAAGTGTAAGTCATAGGATAAAGGAAAGATAAATTGAGGGAGAGAATTCCAGAGTTTACTTTTTGAGTAGAAGAGAGACAACACAAATTAAATTCTTGGGTTGGATAGGAGTGAGATTGCGTTGAAAGATGCGTACCTCCCACTCGCCGTAAGGGAGGAGGTATGCACTGAGATAACTCCTAAAGAACACTGATTGTTGTAATAGTGATAGAAGAGTGAAAGAGATGCAATATTGCGGTGTGTAGAAACTTACTAGAAAGAGATTATAGGGAACTAGTAAGAGGAAGTAACTTGATGATGCGACATGCTTTCAACTTTACCTTTTCGATAAGTGAGGTATGAGTGGAACCTCCCCACACGTGCGAACAATATTTGATACATGGTCGCAGTATGCCCATTTAAAAAGCAACAAGCTGTGTGGGTGTGAAGAATCCAAGGAGACGGTTGACCACACCAAACATTTGGGAAGCTGTTTTAGCAAGAGTGACCTTCTATCAAAGGTCAGAAGAAATTGAAACACCATGAATACTGAGAGAAGATGAAGGGTTGATTTGTGCATTGTTGAAGAATAAGACAACGTCGTGTGGAATAGGGTGATGGGTAGATAGAAGGAGAAATTGGGTTTTGGAAACATAGAATGTAAACAGATTTTCTCTGCCCCAATCAGAGATAGTTGATAGATCAGAAGATACACGTGCCATGGCCCTGTGACGTGAGTTTTGAAGTGATTGCATACTGGGTCGTTCTAGTTGAATAGTGCAAGGTAGAATAATCAGAATATGAGTGTATAGGACTAGAGATACAGTTGAGAATATAATTAATGAATGTTGGAAAGAGAACTGGAGACAGGACAGAACTCTGAGGAACACCGGAGTTGATAGGTTAAGGAAGTGAGCGATGGCCATCTACAACCACAACTATGGAAAGGCCAGAAATAAAATGATATATAAAGTCACTGATGGAGGGATAGAAACCGGAGAAGGGTAGTTTGGAAATTAGAGATTTGTGCCAGACTCTATTGAAAACTTTCGATACGTCTAGCTCAAGGCTTAGTGTATGTATATTATTATTATTATTATTAGTATATACTGCTCAGGGTGTGGCTTGCAGAAGTCCATAATACCTATAACCCCGAAAGGGTCCCGGCGAGGGGCACCAATAGTATGAATAGGGATGGAATTACAGTAATGAGATTAATTAGTTTAGTAAAAAGCAGTTAACTTTTGTATTACATGTTTGATTACTCCCTTCACAATCGATAGCGTTGGGAATTATGTTCCACATTTTGACAGTGGATGGTATAACATTTCTAGAAAATTGAGAAGTATTACACTGTAAGTTTACAAAGGCCATACTATTTAGATTTGAGGACAATCTAGTTAATCTAGCAAGCCTGAAAGGTGGTGGTAGCTTAAAATTAATTGGGTGGTCAGTATTGGTAAACAACAAATGTAAAAGAGTCAATGAACCAACAATGCGGCAAGGTTCAAGATCCCAAGTAATATTTGGCAGTAAGAACTTTATTTGATGAAAGACTCGATCAAGAAGACCAAGGTTAGAATGTGCAGCGGAAGACAGACAGGAGAGCAATACTCAAATAGTGGCAAAATATAAGAAAACAAAAATTGCAATCAATTGAATCGTCAGCATAAGTCCTTATGCATTTACGTAAAATTCCATCTTTTTGAGAGATAGAGGAGGCCAAGGATCGAATATGAGCTTCAAAAGTGAGCCTAATATCGAGATTTACACCCAATAATCTGAGCGTAGAGCAATCTTATATAACAGAATTGTCAATAATTATATCAGGGTAACCAGGTACGAGAGTACGAGATCTACTGACAATGAGACTATACATTTTTGATGGGTTCAACTTCATACCCCAGCGGCTACACCAGTCCATAATCTGAATAATATCAATACATAGTTTATTAGCGATATCAGCTCTATTTGCTGAAGAAGAAATAGGAGCATATAATGTTGTATCGTCAGCATATGCAATCATATTAGAGGAGATTCCCTCTCACATATCACTTGTAAATATGATACAGAATAAGGGCCAAAGCACGCTACCTTGGGTACCCCCGATTTAACATTTGTAAATAAACTATACAAATTATCAACTGAAACACGTTGTAGTCAATTATTTAAGAAGTCTATCAAAATATTCAGAATAGTCCCGCCAGTACCAAATGATTCTAGTTTATAAAACAGAGCTCTATGATTAACCAAAATAAAGGCCGAGCCAAACTTGAGTGAAATAACTTTAGATTAATTAATTGAGTTTAGGAGTAAAGTCGGTTGGTGGAGGTAACATAATAATTCATTCAGGTTCAGGGGTAGTTTATAGAGAGGCCTTCCTAAGGGTTAAGGCCCCATTAATTACTCCTTCCTTTCATCTAGCCTATGATAGCGCAGTTGGAAAGTGTGTACATGCTTAGATTGATATGCAGGATTCGAAACTGCATAATACATCGTAGGCTTGTCCACCTTTCTTTAACTGTCTTCATAGCGCAATGGATAAATGCACTGAATTTCGGTGTGAGCATCTTAGGTTCGAATCCCTGGACTGCCACATGTATTTGTTGATTTCAGTAATTGAGTTTAGGAGTAAAGTCGGTTGGTGGAGGTAACATAATAATTCATGACCAGCATCCAGAGAAGACTGGAGGTCATGGGTTAAAACCAAAAGAGCATCACATGTACTCAAGCCTGTTCTATATCCAAATTGGTTGTGGCAAAAATTCAAATTCATCAATAAATCTTGAAAGACGCTTGGCCAGCGAGCATTCAAAGACCTTCAATACAACAGAGTAATGGAGACCGACCTATACTCCGCTGGATAAATAGAGGGAGATGCTCCATCTCCCTCTCTAATTTGTGTTCTATTTTTTGTTTTTTCAACGAGATATACCCAAAGACTACTTTATGGAAGCAAGACATGACTTTTCACTAAAACATAAAGTGGTAAAACTGTTCAGCAAACACAAAAAGATACAAATGAATTCAGATGTTAATGGTACCACACTACTCACCTGATATATACTCATGAGACATTATTAATCAACTACCTTTGTCTGAAAAGTCCAACTGATCTGCTTAACTTTTGACACAGAAAAGTGCACGAAAAAGCACCCCTGTCATATTGTATTATATTGTGAGTTTTGTGCTAAATGAGTGTGTGTATATATACAGTATACATAACATATACTATATATATATATATATATATATATATATATATATATATATATATATATATATATATATATAATTGTTTAATCATGACAATTACATGCTTTACAAACATACACAAAATTACTCTAGAATTATTGACTATATGTTCTGCACCTTTCCCAATGGGAATTGAAGACGCCATTAATTTTTATGATGGATAGTATAAGTATATTGTTTGCAGGCGTTTTGTTATGTAGCCAGTGTGTGGGTGATGAGTGCAGCCTCCCTTAAACTGATGGGTTGTGAGCACATAACCCAGAATAACCCTCACATATGTGGTGTCTTGGGATACTGTGGGCTTCCTCAGTTTGGCCAATTACAGTAGAACAATACTGTACCAGTACCCCTTTGGTAAGCTTTGAGCTGAGGTCAAATGCATACCTTGCTTTAAGTCTTACCAACTTGTTGCCAGTTCACGATCACCAACCCGTGAATCACTCTCTGCGGTAATCTACACTTACCCTTGAACAAGCGGGTTAGCGAAAATAAGTAAATATATTGATGCTTCATTTCCTATAACAAAATAGAAAAAAATAATAAGGAGAAAAGAGAGAGGCAGATGACCAACGTATCTAACAATGCAATCTTCTTCACATCTTATATTCCTGCACCATTAAATCCCCTGTCACACCATATAAAAACCTAGGAATATTAATGGAGGGAAGTGCAAGAGGCCAGGTGGAGAATGAATGATGTACTGAGTGAGTGAGTGAAGATGGCTATGAATGATGAATGACTGTTTGGCCTAATGAAGGGAGGGGCACAGGAACAGTGTTTGACGAGTGTGTGTGTGTGTGTGTGTGTGTTATTTGTGCATGCAGCAAATTAATGTAGGCTACATTAAAAATATATCCTTAAAGTACCATTTCATGTAACGAATTTTAATTACATAAAATACTTACGTGGTAGCATATACCACAACGAAAAATACATGAATCCATAATACATTTTATATAAATGATTGTACATACATATTATATATATATATACTGTATATATAGTGTATATATATATATATATATATATATATATATATATATATATATATATATATATATATACAGTGTATATACATAAGGCGACAGTCATCATCCAACTCTCTTTCTTAGGAAATAAATGCTTCAACGTCCGAAACCAACTCTCCCAACTCCTAAACAAAATTTACCCCCAAATTTCACCTATGATAGTTTTTTTCTTCAAATAATAATAAACTAAGGAACCGGTTTAGGTTCAGAGATAATTAAGATCCCACAAAGTTTGCAATCGTCAGTTATATACCAATATACGTGTAAGAGATGTAAGTCTCGGTACGGTGACAAAACAACTCGGCAGCTCCTGGCTCGTATCAGTGAACACTTTGGTCGTTCCTTCAGAACAGGCGATATGCTTCAAAAACCATAATTTTCGGCCATTAGGGATCACTCACATGCTCACGACCACCCAATGAGTGATTCAGAATTCACAATTCTCGCCAGTTACCCTACAGCCATGGAGTTGCATATAGCGGAAGCTCTCCACACTAAAGTTGTGTAACCCAGTATAGGTCCTCACGAGTCTGTATGCGATCTTCTATGTTTCTAAACTGGTTAGTCTTTCCCCTGGGTTTATAGCTATTTCCTTTGTTTCCCCTTATGATTGGCTTTGCTCTCTTGTCCACATTTACATTACGCTAGGCTTTATATATTGTTAGGTATTTGTTCCTTTATATATATTCTCACTACAGTACATGTACTCAACGCAATTCTTGTTAGAATTTTAAATTTTTCGGATTTTTTAGTTAGTCTATCTCCAATAGATTTATAATTTCTTTTCATCGTTCTTATATCTGTATGGATTATTTATAAACCTCGTGCACTCCGCGTGTTATTATTTTTCCTTAAACTATTTTTTAGATTTAATACACCTCGTAATATTACCTATCAAATAAAATGTTGTTTATACGTACTTTGTATTATATAATTTCATTAGCTTAAACCTAAAGATGAGAATAGATTTCTCGAAACTTCGTCAAAATGAGTTTTTCTACATTCCTCCCTACGTTGGTTCTACTATTCATTATATATATATATATATAAATATATATATATATATATATATATATATATAAAGAGAGAGAGAGAGAGAGAGAGAGAGAGAAGGGGGGAGAAGGGGGAGAGTGTGCACGACCCATAAATGGACAAACATCACTGCAATAAATTAAGCGAATATCATTGTGATGATGAATAAAAATGATAATTGGACAGGACCAATATTGATAGAATCTTTAAGAAAATATACAACAAACAGCCCCAACCCTTTGTACAAATACTACTGGCACACAAACACACATACATACACACACACACACACACACAAATCGACTGAAACATCAAGATAAACATAGACAGAAACAAAATCAACTATCCATAAAATGATATAGAGGTATCCTGACCAGGATTCGAACCCACTCACTCCAGGTAATTTTGGGAGAATTGGGCACCGTAACAATTCGGTCATGGCCGAGTGGTTACGGTGCACAACTCTCCCAAATATACCTGGAGTGAGTGGGTTCGAATCCTGGTTAGGATACCTCTCTTTCAACCTGTCCGACAATATCATTAGATATATTTACAATCCCCCCCCCCCCCCCCTTCCCTCCTACACACACACACACTCACACACACATAATCGTAAATAGACAAAGCATTCCCACACATGCACATAGACACATGCAGGAATAGACTAATAAACAATATTATACACAACCAAACACATTAAACATATACAATAAACACATATAATATATGCTTACACTACACAAACACATATAACAGACACATATTTGCAAACTCACATACACATACTATACACTCACTATCTCCCTCTCCTTCTCTCTCTCTCTCGTTCGCACACACACGCACACACACACACACACACACACAAACATATACCTGTAATGTCACCCTTACAAGCGAACATCTATACCCTAAATAAACGCATCTAAAATAATCACCACAAACATACCATTTCTCCGTCTATGTATGCACCCATGTACTGATCAAGCACAAACAGCCCTCCTCCCCTCCCACAAAGGCTATAAACCCACTGCTAACACATAACCTCTCACCCCTACTGTTTACAAGCAGTTAAGCAGAAAAAGACCCAGTGGTCAGTCTTCTATAAGGAGCCTCATCAGCCTTCTTTGCGTCGGTTCAAAACAGCTTAAGGGGGGTCATCGGCTTTTTATATCTGTCTCTTCTTTTTTCTCTTTCCCTGGCTTGTATCCATTCGGCCTCATTCAGCCAACTGTTTTAAGACGTTTATCCCCATCCAGGTGTCGATTTCTTCCTGGTGAGCGATAGCGAGCCAGCATTGTATGGAGAAATCCGGCTTCGCACTTTTCTATCGAAAAATGTACCAATTTAGCTTGCTGTCGAAACAAAAATCTATATATGAAGGCTCGCTCCAGCTCGCCAGGACAATATTGACACCTGCATGGGGGTAAACGACTAAAAACAGTAGGCTGAATGGGGCCGAATGGATACAAACCAAAGAGAGAAGGAGAGAAAGAGAAAAAAAAAGCGAGGTGGGCTCCCTTAAGCAGAAAAAGACCAAGTGATCAGTCTTCTATAAGGAGCGTCTTCAGCCTTCTTTGCGTCTGTTCAAATTTGCTTAAACTTGGGATATTTATATTTTCGGCATTCAAACGAATTGAAAATTATCTCTTTTGTGATTCTAATTCCCTCCCCGCTTTCTAGAATGAAAGTTTTACCTATTGTATCTATCTATCTATTTATTGCCGGACGCCTTACTCCCCTTAACCCGGCAAGCGCGATAGGCCTCACGGAAGGCTTCCTATAGGGAACGCGATAGGCCTCACGGAAGCAAGACCATAAAAAAAGCCTTCCAAAAAAAAAAAGGGCCTATCAAAACAAAGGATTTTGTCTCTAGGTGAGATAATTCCCCTCTAGTACTCATCCATGTGTTTCTCACCCCTCCCCCTCCCCTACTTCCCCACCTTATTCCCCCCTCCCCCCTCCTCAATTATCACCTATTTTTCCTCTTATTATCATCATTTATCGGTTATTTTTCTCTCCCGCGATAATATAGCACAAGTGGGTTGCATAAAAGATCGTTATGCAACACCCAGACACCGGCACACACCGCCCGGCGCGTCTCAGTTGACTCCCAGACAGCGAGAGGGGAGGGCTGCCTGTGGCTCTCTCTCGCCTGAGATTATGACCGGGTGGCCAATATCTTCGTTTTTCACCACCCAAATGCTTTTCCCACTTATTTTAGCACTCTTGAAGGTTCATATATACATCATATATGTAAAATAAAAGCATACCGAAAACAAATAATGCTTTATATTGTAAATATAACGAATTCTGTCAGAATCCAGGGCTAGAAATGCACAAATAACTACCCTAGCACCTAGGTCTATATCGCGATTTGTCAGGTTAATGAGGGTGGCTATACAGAGAAGGCCCAGAAGCGGACCTATTCCCTGTAAGAGGGACAAAACGAGCCAGTTTACTAAAGGACTTGCTGGATTGACCACTCAATTTAGGATCCGTCCGACTCCGAGGCCCTCTATGTATCTTGTTAGCACTATTTTTCTACAGTGGTGTTCGGCTAGAGCTAGACCATCCACTAACCTGCCTAACACTTAGATAAGCAGTACGGATTTGTATCAGGTTTACTCCCCTAGACAGGTTGCCGACCAAGGCTGACGAGTCCCATCCATTTGAATGAGTGAATTAATGCTGTTCAAGGAAATATTCTAAAGGCCCCTTGACATCAATTTAGCCATATTCATCTAGATATGAACATGTACAGTACAACCGGTTAATGTTTCATTTATGTAACTCATACTGCGTTTCGGTATTGCGTCATGAAGCAAATGTACAGTCTACGACAGAACTGCTGTCTTGGCCTGAGGCAATGTGTTAGTTCACTCACCTTTTAATAGATGGCACTTTAATCGCTTCTAATAAAACGGGGCGGGGTTAATATAGAGGTTCGAAGGAGGAGGAGTCAAACGTGTGTGTGTGTGTGTGTGTGTGTTCGAGAACGGCACGCAGAATAAGTTTATTTTAACATAAGACACAGGCTATATTATAAAATTAGCCCATGCTGGATCACAAATAAGTAACACACACTAGGTGTTGCATTATTTATGGAATTTAATACACAGACAATCAAGTTTCTATCCTTCGCACTTTCCATTGCCCCCCTCTCTCCCTTCCCCTCTCACCCCATCTCTCCTTCTTCACCCGCTTCCTCTCCCCTCCCTCCCTCCCTCTCTCTCTCTCTCTCTCTCTCTCTCTCTCTCTCTCTCTCTCTCTCTCTCTCTCTCTCAAGGACATAAAAGATACCTTCTAAAATACGCAGAATAATACTATGCGATTGTTTTGAATTTACATATACATAATCTATTTTGTATTAATTTCACCACACCACCAAACGCCTCCAATGAAATTAATGAAAGCATGTATGTGATCCACCGGGATTCGAACCTGGGTTATCACACACAGATTTTTAGACACCTTAACCATTACACCACCAAGACGGTTAAAGGTTTATGCACATGCCTACGACTTATGAAATAAATAATAAATGTTCGGGATGACAAAAGTAACACATATATATTGATTAGGAATAGGATAACTAGCGAGGCAGCGAACAACACCTGTTACTCGCTGCCTCGCTAGATATCCTATTCCTAATTAAGCTACGATTCCCGAAGAACACGTCTATATTTGTTTATATATATATAAAGTGTAACAATAACACTTAGGATTTACGTTATTTGTGTTGGCTTAGGAATAAGTTGGATAATACATATACTTGTGAGCTCCACAATTTGTAATGTTTGAGGAGACGGCGCTTCAACCTCTCTCCTCTGTCCACCACATTCAAGCACCAACCCACCCACACCAACACTAACACAGGATACAAAACAGACACACACACACTCACACCCAATAACATAAAACGCACATCACACACATGATCACATACAACGTAATGGGCACAAATCACTCACACATGATAACATAAAACGCACACACACACACACACACACACACACACACACACACACATACACACACACACACACACACAAGCACACACACACACACACACACTGGTCCAGGCAAACTAGAAAAGGTATTAGCATTATTGAGGAGATGCTGCTGTCTTCAGTGCGTGTCATGGCCATCCTGAGCCTTACGACGTATACAGACTAATAACACACATAACAAAGCCACTATAACAACTTCGTCTCTCTCCAACACCCCTTCTCCCCTCTCTACACTCTTCATAAAATAGGAAAAGTAGAAAGTAGCTACGAGGTGCCGTTGTGAAGGCTTATCCTTCAATACCTTCACCTGACCTGACCCCATCCGGGGTTTAGCTGGTCCACAAGGGTGTGTGACATGAACCCAATAGAGAATTTGTGGGCCATCATGTCATGGAGTGGAATGTGGTTCAGGTTAGGATTGGAAAGGGCGGGAGGAATGGGATCGGGGGGGGGGGGGGGGGGGGAATCCGTCGCCGCCCTAATATAAGTTGGAAAATGTTTAAATCAGCTCCAACGAGAATACAGGAGGTAGTTGATGCAGCTTGTGGGTGGAGATCATATTGATTTCATAAATATAAATTGTAAATGTTTACATTTAAGAACCCTTTATATGTATTATATAATGTGTATGTGTTTCCAATGTTCACCGTAACATAATGATGGTGAAATAATACATATTAAATTAAATTCAAGGTAACATACACAGAGCTATAGTATACTTTTAATTATGTTTGGACGATAATTTAAACAATACGAAGTAAAAACTATAAAAGCCTAAACAATTTACAGTATATCAACTTTAAAACAACATAACAAGATTGCTTGGATTATCGTTAATTGTTCAATTTGATGACTTACTTTATAGTAAATCATTACAATGGGTAACGCCGAACTGTTTACTGATAATGGGAAGCCACAGTAATTAAGCTAGAAATTAAGAATCCACTGAGAAAAGTATAATGCAATAATCATAGCATGTCATATTACATGTTAAGGTAATATGTAATATGACATGTTAAGGTAGGCGGATGCCCAACCCCGAAAGGGGTTGAAATAGGGGAGCTATCCCCCCGCCAAAGGCGGCTTTCTAGGGCCTTTCCTAGCTGATGCTGAGAGGATTGGGTTCTAGTCATGTGGTGATGGGCTGGTCTATCAGAGTGAGAACAGAGCGATCTCTGCCATACCCATAGCTTACTCTGACTGTTCCTTTTACTTATATATTTTCTAGATCTCAAGTGACGGCGCCTCTTCCGTGGATTGACCTCCCAATCTACCAAGAAAGGAAGCCAAAGCGTCACATTTTTCCTTTGCCCCTCAACTTTCTCTTCATAATTGCTGAGGGGCACAGGGCCCTGGGTGGGTCTTTGGTTTCCCGGGCGTTTCCGCACCCTCCTTAGCTCCCAGCCATGGAGTGGCTTCGGTAACCCAGGCTTTATTGTGGTCGGCAGGGAGGGTTCTGTGGGGGTGCTCGGTTATGGCCTTGGCCTTCAACGGGGCCTTGGGGCTGTTCGGCCAGGCAGCTTGGGGAACAACAACAACAACAACAACATGTTAAGGTAGATTATGAATTGGTCAACCACAGTGCTGTGAATAGTGGTATGGAAGAAAACAAAATTTACTCTAATATGAAAATTTGTTTTTATTACAAAAAAAACACGTTTCGGCTCATCTAAAGTGTTTTCTCTAACTGGGCCGATATTATCTTGTCTTTATGATATATATATTTGGTTATAATTTGGTCAAAGCTAGATTACAATGTGATCCAACTTGTCTTGATGCGTGGATTGTAACATCCCGTTTCAATTACTTATATATTTATACGATTGTTTACACTAACCAGGACGCCAAGGTTGGCAACTTTGAGTGTTTTGCAACGGAGCATACTGTATATATTTATTTTCTATAACACATTGTATAAGGTAAATAATAGAATACGAGTTAATAATTGAGAATCAGTAGAGGTAAAAAGAACAGTATTATTAAAACACCAAAAACAATTTATGGACAGCTTTGAACACGAAGATGAGGAAAATTATATATTCGGTTAGGAGAGAGAAGGGGGAGAGAAAAAGAGAGAAGGGGGAGATAGGGGAAGGCAGCAGAGAGAAGGGGAGGAGGGGGGAATGGGAAGTTCGAAGGATAGAAACTTGATTGTTTGTATATTAAATTCCATAAATAACGCAACACCTGATGTGTGTTACTTATTTGTGATCCGGCATGGGCTAGTCTAATAATATAGCCTGTGTGTTATGTTAAAATAAAGTTATTCTGAGTGCTGTTCTAGAACACACACACACACACACACGTTTGACTCCTCCTCCTTCCAACCTCTATATTAACCCCGCCTCCTTTTATTAGAAGCGATTAAAGGGCCATCTATTAAAAGATAAGTGAACTAACGCATTGCCTCAGGCCATGACAACAAGTTCTGTCGTAGACTGTACAGTATATATGTCTTACTGCTGACTATTGTTTATACAGTATTAACCTTTATGGTGAAACAAAATATATATATGTAATTAATATAGCAAAACTTTTTAACATCATGGATGGATCCGCGCATTACTAATGACCTCACACGGATTCGTTTAATTGATGAGTAGATATGGGCCTTAACGGACTCTAAAAATCTTGCCAGGGCCCATTAATGTCAATGTATTTCCTTATTATGTTTACCTGTTGATCTTGGATGGCATCATTGAGCAAAGATAAGCTTTTGAATGAGGTCAGCAGGAAGATGATTGCCTCATTAGTTTGTCGATTTTAAGACCTTCCGCTCCATTTCCTTGTCAACATTAAGACCTTTCGTACTATTTAAGTGTAGAGTTTTTTTTCTTGGCAAACGATAGTGAGCCTGTAATTTTGGAAGAACCGGCCTTCGGTCGGGACATTTTTCTACCGAACAATGTACAAATTAATCTAGAAGGGGGATCTAATGGATGCTTTATAAAGTTTGATGGAGGTCTATGGAGGAAACTAGAAACATAATTGATAAATGAAAAAAAATCGACCGAAATATAAATAATTTTGGGGGGAATTTTTGCATGTATTCATTATGTTTCTAGTTTCCTTCCTAGACCTCTATCAGATTAAAACAACAAAAAATCCATTAGATCCCCCTTCTAGATTAATTTGTAAATTTTTCGGTTCTTTCAAATTTCAGGCTCACTATCGTTCGCCAGGGAAAAAATCGACACATAAATATCACGAAAGGTCTAAATATTGTCGAAGAAATAGGGCGAATGGTCTTACAATCAACTACATAATGGGGCAAACATCTAACACCTGAAAACTAATGGGGCTAAACATTTGGGAGAAGGGGGTCCAGAAAACCGGCCCATGTCCCCTTAAGGGGGGTGACCTGTTTTTGTTCTGTACTTTTCTATCTTTCTCTGGCTTGTATCCATTTGGCCCCATTTAGCCTACTGTTTTAAGACGTTTATCCCCATCCAGGTGTACAAATATTTACTGGTGAGCGGTAGCGAGCCAGCATATTTTTTATTTTTGTTTGACAGGCTAAATTTGTACATTTTTCAATAGAAAAATGTCTCCGGCGAAGCCGGATTTCTTCATATAATGCTGGCTCGCTATCGCTCGCCAGGAAGAAATCGACACCTAGATGGGGATAAACGTATTAAAATAGTTGGCTGAATGGGGCCGAATGGATACAAGCCAGAGAAAGAGAGAAAAGGAATGAAATAACAAAAAACAGGTCACCCCCCTTAAGCCACTTATCACATGACTTGAACACAGGATGGGCCCGTGTGGGATTGCCAGTGTGTATAATAATTAAACATAATTATAGGGTTCTGGCCCTTGACGTAAGTAGTGGAGTTCCGCCTTCGAGTTACAACTACTATAGTGTATTCGCTGTAAGTAGGCGAGGAAGCATGACCTCTATCCTCTGGAACTCAAAAGGGGCTACAGAGCAAATAAGCTAAAAATGTCCACATCTCTTCCCTGGCTGTCTCTTCCCAAATGGTAGAAATATTAGCTGGATTACTCGAGTCGTTTTTTAGTTACAGAGGTTAGAGGTCATGATTTCTCGCCTACTTACAGCGAATAGACTATAACTCATTCAGCCATATTTACTGAGGCAACTATCAAATGTAAGATGTCTATATGTTACTATTTACTTATCATATTTTACTACCTAACAGATTTATGAATGAGAGAAAAAGAAGGGTGCAATCTTAAATTAAGTCAGCGAGCCTTTAATTAAGGGGAGGCAGACCATTTTTCTGGAACTCCTTCTCCCTAATGTTTAGCCCCACTAGTTTTGAGATTATAAGACGTTCGGTCCATTAGTTTGGCGATTTTAACACCTTTCGCCCCATTTAGTTGTCAATTGTAAGACCTTTCGTGCCATTTAGGTGTCGATTATTTCCTGGCGAGCGATAGCGAGCCTGACATTTTAAGAGGAACCGGCCTTCGGCCGAAACATTTTTCTACCGAAAAATGTACACATTTATCTTGAAGGGGGTGTTTTTCTAAGCTTGATGGAGGTCTAGTGTAGGCAACTAAAAATATATATATGAATGAATGAATTAATAGACCAAACAAACGGCCAGGGTCCCCTTAAGCTTCTCAGAGTATATTATTACGCCCTGGACCTTTGTACGAGTTATTGAAGCTCCACTTGGTTCGTGTGAGGGGGATTCATACACTACCCTGCTTCACCACTGCTTCATGACTCCCTTCTCCGACACCCCACGCTTCACCCGCTGTTTCATGCCACAAGTCTCCAACACTTCTAGTCGTGGTTCCTGGATCTTAGAGGGCGTTGTCGGTGATTTAGTGGAGTTACCGCTCTGACCCAAAGGTTTCCTCCACCATCATCAACGTTCTCTAGTCTAATCAGTCATATTCTGGATTTCCCTCTGTGATGTTGTGTGTGTTGTACCTGCCTCTGCCCGTGTAGACTTCTCCGTCATCCATAATCTCAGGAGGATACGATTAAGAGTTACCAGGCGGACGAGACTTTTGAGTAGGTGATACTATTATATTTGCTTCCTTTATGTTTAATTGTAAATACATTTCAATAAGAGTATTTGGTTTAATTCTAGTTTCGCTTTCACAGCATACTCATAAATTGCTATGGCTACTTTAGAGTTGTCATATACCATACTTAATTCCTATATATGTCCAAAGCGGCGGAAATGCATTATAAGGAATTATACCTACTGTAAAAAAAAATAAAAAAATCTCCCCATATGCGGTACCATAGCTATTACATAATACTAGGTTAGGTTGTTAGGTTAGGCTAATGTCGTTAATGTAGTTTATTATCATTATATTACGTCTTTTACCCAGCAATTTCCCTGATCTTCATAGTTGGTCGGGAAGCTATGCCTTTACAACGGCGCCTCTCTGTTGTCGCTGTGTACGTGAAACTAGAATTTTACCGAAATAAATTTTTGTTTGCATTTCTTTATAACAAATTATAACTTAATTATTGTTTATTCTTTATCTATTTAGTTTAAGGCCTATAAATGAGTCAAGAGTTTGAAATGCCGGTAAATGCAATTCATTGATAGTGTACAGTGGGAGAAATATAAGTATAACTCCATTTCTATGTCGCGATTTGGTCAATATTTACGAGTCACACCACAGCTGGTATCTCATTTTTAACGGTAGTTTTGGGTTCCTACCATTCTATGCTTCATTGCTATATACTTTTTATCGACCGGAATTTTTTTTTTTTTTTTTTTTTTAGCATTAGGCCTAACCTAACCAAAAAACCTAACCTAACCTAACCTAATAGCCCCCAAATAAATTTAGGTTAGGTTAGGTTAGGTTTTTAGGTTAGGTTAGGCTAATGCTAAAAAACAAAAAACAAAAAAAAAAAAATCCGGTGGATAAAAAGTATATAGCAATTAAGCATAGCATGACAGGAACCCAAAACTACCCTTAGAAATGAGATTCCAGCTGTGGCGTGACTCTTAAATATTGACCCACGATTTTTGTTTTACATATTTGAAGACATATATGGAATGTATATGCTCTAAATATCATATTAAAATTAGGGTCAAATTGGATTTTAGGTCACGTAAGTGTTTTTTGTATTACAATCCTTTTTCTCATCAGTTTCTTCATTGATTAGTGTGTTTTAAGGTGTTTTTCCTTCTGGAAATTCATATTTACCCATTATTTTGCAATATTATAACATGCCCCCTAAAACCATATTTTGTCATTACCCTAACCTAACAACCTTATCTAACCTGGGGGCTGCCGCCCCCAGACCCCTGCAGGGTTAGTATTGATATAGAATATGAAAAAAATCTAAAACTACGGTAACAAAATGAAAAATATTAGTTCTCAGCTGATCCAAGATGGCCGTCATCACCCTTATTTAACCCACAAAGTCTAAGGATTTTTTTTTTTAATATGCAGCGGTAAAGACATATATTGTGGTGACTAATACTCTATGACAAAGCTATAGTACACATTTAGAACATTATATCCCATACGTGACCTAAAATCCAGTTTGTCCAAAATTAGTTTCAACCCTCGGCAAAAACCTATTAAAAACCCGGTAATATGTCTACCAATAATGTCTGCCTACCGTAAAACGGTTGTCAATACTCTTTTATAGACGGAGCGGCTTTCAGCGACGCCATTGTTTCGACAACTGGAGAGCTCTATCCCTCAACTTTTTTAATACTATCACGCCATCTGCCAAGACGTATGCGTCTTCGCGCGAATTAATTATTAATTCGCGCGAATGCGCCTACGCTCGAATATGAATTCACGCGTATGTGCCTACGCTCGAATATTAATTAGCTCAAAGTGTCCACATACCGTACCAGGTACTAGTGACATATACTAGGTGTTAGCTGAGGGCTACTTTTGCATCCTACGTACTGGGTACTCGGACGATAATCTTCAAGGACACTACATCCGCCTTATTAGAAACAATTTATTAGGGAAAATAGGGACCAATAGACTCGCCATATTTTTCTCATTAAAGTCCGCATGGAGGAATTTAGTTATCGACACTTGAAAAAACCCGATTTCACAGAAAAATACACCAAAAATCTGTCAAAGATGTCAAATAGCGGGGGTGTCGGGGCGGCAGCCCCCCACCCATAATACTAGGATAGGTTAGGTAAGGTTGTTAGGTTAGGCTAATGTCTTTTCAAAGGGGTATAGGCTAGTAAACACTAGGATAGCGTATACCTGGTCAGAGGTAAGAAGAAGAAGAAGAGTCCTGCTGTAGTCTCCTTGAATGCTATCCTCATATAATTATATAATCCACTGTGGGAGAATAATTTTAATCACATTATTTTATAAAACCCGATATTAATAGAAAAAACGCCCATTCTAATCATTATCAGAGCTCTTTCAGACATCCTCACTGTTTACAAACGCCAACTTTATGCAGTATAATCGATATTTACCCCCTGCTGGCAACATAGATGACGATTTCAATAATTCATGGGGGGGGGGGGGGAGGAGGGAAACCCCCCCCCCCCCCCTCAACCCATCGTGTATCCCACATTGGAATTACAACTAAGACCATGAAAACACTATTTTCTCAAAATCTGGAGGGAAAAAACTTGAAAAATAAGGGTGTCAGCTTATTCCCTATAATTACCTGCACTGTTACCTAACCAGCGGGGGTGTGGGGGCGGCAGCCCCCACCCATAATACTAGGATAGGTTAGGTAAGGTAGTTAGGTTAGGCTAAGGTCTTCTCAAAGTTAACTATTTTTTATAACAGACTATTACCCACTCCACCCCGTGAAATCCGTCAAATCCGAGCCAACTTTCGTCAAAAGTTGGCTCGGGTTTTTAAAATTATATTTATGGATCTTGAAAATGCAAAAACCCGAGCCAACTTTTATTTACAAATGCGCAAAATATTCGCTTTATACGCTTTTTACCCCTCAATTTCCCTATTCTTCATAGCCCTTCCCACTATCGGGGGCCGTGTTTTTAGAATCTTGCATAATGGGTAAATACTAGTTTCCATGAAATATTTATATTATAAAAAGTTTATAAACAATAAAAATAACCAATCCAAAAATAACCTTGAAAATAGCTGTGGTGCGTCTCGTAAATATTGACAGTTAGGTTAATGACAAGGGATCAGGTGGTAGGTATGGAATAAAGTAAATACTATGAACATACATTACCTGGTAGGTAAGGGTTCGTCTTGTATCTCACGTACTATAATTAGGTACTACGGACACGTTACAGGTGTTAGGTGAGAGTTAGTCTTGTATCCAATGTAGTAGGTCTAGGTTACTGGGTATTTATGATTTCCAAAACAGCTACGTTTTCGATAAATCGGGTTATATGGGTTTGCAATTTGGGAAAACATAACCCAATTTTCGAAATTACGTCACTCCCTTTTTCCACTCTTCAAACTCGCAACATCCCAGCCAACTTTGGCCAAAACTTTGGTCGATTTTTTGAAAAATCGAGTTTTAGGGGTTTCTAACTCAAGAAAACCCGAACAAAATATCGAAATAACGTCACTGTCGTTTTGTACTCTAAAAAATCGCAAAATCCGAGCCAACTTTTGCAAAATTGGCTCAGGTTTGGAAAAATCGGGTTTTATGGGTTTGTAAATCAAGAAAACACTAACCAATTATCCAAATAACATCACTGTCTTTTTTTTACTCTAGAAACTCGCAAAATACAAGCCAACTTATGCCAAAACTTGGCTTGGGTTTTCGATATATCGGGTTTTAGGAGTTTGTAAATCGTGAAAACCCGACCCATATTTCGAAATTAGGTTACTGTCTTTTTCAACTATAAAAACTCGCAAAATCAGAGCCAACTTTTGCCAAAACTTGGCTCGGGTTTTCGAGTTCTTGGGTTTTATGCCTTTCCAAAACCTTACAACACGAGCCAAGTTTTGCTATACTACGCTATTATCGGCGTTTTACGCATTTAACCCCTCATTTTCCCTGACCTTCATAGCCCTCCCCACTATCGGGCGGCGTGTCCTAAGATCGTTGGATAATGAGGAAAACGGGTTTTCCAAGGTTTGTAATTAAATACATACACTATATATTAATGAAAACTAACAGATTCCAAAAATAAAATCCATGGGAAAATTCGTGACATAAAAATTGAGTTTTTTCGAAATGTATATCATATTATTCAACAACTCGGTATTAGTATACAGTTGGATAAATTGATCAATATAAAGATCTTGTAATTAAATTGCTGAAACAAAACTTCGATTGTTTTTATCTAGTTTAGAGTTCTGTAAGGGTGTTTTGATGTGTGATAATACTAGGAAATGCATATTTACCCATTAAACAATAATCTAGAACCACGCCCCTCCAATCGCGAAAAATAACTATTTGGCCATAACCGTTTGCCATGGGATACAAAATATGTTGGGGGGGGGGGGGGGGAGAGAGAGAGAGCCCCCACTTCCCCATCCCAGGATTTATTGAAATCCTGGTATATTTAAACAGTAGGGGGCAAAACAAAAACAAAAATCCCAACGCGAGACGCAGAGGCTACACTCGCGGCGGATGTAAACAAAGCCAACCGCCTCCTGAGAGGTAGGCGATATAGAGGATATATTTTTTTTTTCAGGACCATTAATACATTTTTACGGGCATTTAGACACATATAGGAATTAAATATATGGCATAAGAAACCTATAGGCTACGATAAAGTCGATGTATGAATTTAAGGTAAATATTTAAGAGACGCAACAATATACAGTAGGTAACGAGTTTCTAATATCAGTTTTGGGTTCCTATCATCATATGCTTCATTGCTATATACTTTTTATCCTCGGAAAAACAAAAACAAATTCTTGGGATTTTTCATTTTTTTCTTGGGATTTTTTTGGGGGGTCATTAACCTAACCAAAAAACCTAACCTAACCTAACCTAATAGCCCCCAAATACATTTAGGTTAGGTTAGTTTTTTTGGTTAGGCTAATGAAAAAAAAAATCCCAAGAAAAAAATGAAAAATCCCAAGATTTTTTTTTTTTCCCGGGGATAAAAAATATATAGAAATGAAGCATATAGGATGATAGGAACCCAAAACCACCATTAGAAATGTGTTACCTACAGTATATTGTTGTCTCGTAAATATTTACAGAATTTAATTAAAAGATCTATATATCGTCCAATAAATTAACATCTTAATATTTAATAACTTAACACTGGATGTCTTGGCAAATATTTAAATTGTAAATTCATATCCAGTCAATCTTAAGGTAAATATCCTGTTTAATTAACCCTCGTGGCCCGGGCTGCCTTTCTAAAGGACGGAGCTCATATACGGGCGATCTGGCTGAAAAAGGACGAGTGTAAACAAAGGCCTATCTCCCTTAATATAAAAGGTAGAATTATCAACGTAATGTGCGCCTTACGTTGCTGTGTAGAATGGTGTTGAGTAGAGCTCTCTAGCTCAACTGGTTCCGGAGTTATGACTATGTTAGTGGAGGTAACTTTTGGCGCGTATCTACCTCGGCGTGTTCGAACACTCAACCGCGGCTCCGGCTACAACGCCCTGTTGCACACGTCGCCCTACCCGCAATTTTGCCGGGAAGCGATTTGAGAGTTTGTATTGTTTATTATGCCATTTATTATAGTTATTTTGTTATTTTCACTCAATAAAGTTATTTTTATGAAGTTATTTGTGTCTGTCACTTATACTTAGTTTTATTATCATTATAGTGTCACTTTCACTGGACTATGATAATTGATAGTGTCATTTTCACTTTTATGTATTGTTAGGTAAGCTAATAATATATACAGTATAGTGTCACTTTCACTTGTTCATATTATTATGAAGGCACTTATTATTACTTATGTGTGTCTCACTTATACTTCGTATTATTATTATTACTAGTGGGGGTACCTGGCGTTGCCCGGGTTTAAATTCTACTACCATAATCACCATCCATCCATCCATCTATCCATCTATCCATCCATCCATCCATCCATCCATCCATCCATCCATCTATTCATCCATCCATCCATCAATCCATCCATCCATCCATCCATCTATCTATCCACCCACCCATCTATCCATCCATAACCACAATCACAATACTACTACTATAATCACTTTCGGCTCCCTGTGCCTCATTAAACGGCGACTTCGATTTCGGCCGTTTTTTTCGCTCCCGTATACTACATAAGTTCTGCCGAAAATTTTATTAAACAAAAGTGTCTCTGATTTCCACTAAACTCGCCTAAAACCATCTCCAAAGCCTGGGCTATCCAACGGTGCCCCACACTCCCACCTGGCACCAAAACTGTGGGAGGAGTTTAGTAACAAATGTCGGGTAGGTCGGGTAACTGACAGACAGACAGACAGACATTGACCTTTATTATTATAGATAGTGTCACTTTCACTGGACTAGGATAATTGATAGTGTCATTTTCACTTATTTATTGTTAGAGGTAAGCTATAATATATATTTTAGTGTCACTTTCACTTGTCCATATTGTTATGAAGGCACTTATTATTACTTATGTGTGTCTCTTGCACTTATACTTAGTTTTATTATTGCTATTAGCCTACATTTTAGAGTGTCACTTTCACGGTCATTGTCACGGGCACTTCAATATTGCACTAGAGTGTGAAAGTCGTTGAAGCACCGTCCAGCGCACAGTGCCTTTTCACACTCTAGGCATTCCCATGTGGTTTTGCTCACTCTGTGGGGTCTGCGAGTTGTGTGGCTGCACACATGGCACCTCTTCTGACTCCTAGCTCTACTACCTGGTGCTTTGAAAGGAAGGGGTGGAGCTGGTGCTTCTTGAAGAAGTCGGCACACCCCGTGCGGTCCAGCTAGCCTGGTCGTTGTAGTGGTCTCCCAGGTTCCGCATATTTAGCCAGGAGCTCAAGTATCACCTGCTTGTGGAACTTCCGCAGGGACTTGTACTTCTTGGCTCCGGGAGTCCACAGACGGTAGATGTTGTAGGCATTGAGGGCCGACATATCTACCGTATGCAGAATAAACTTCTTATACCACCTGCATGATGTTCACAGGCAGTTGATGAAGCCCATCTGCATGTCGGACTTGTCGACGAGGCGCATATTTAGGTTGTAGTCCAGGACAGCAGCTGGTTTCTGGACGGGGTTTTTTGTTCTTCGGTCCACCTTCCCTGTGGCGACCATCTTGGCCTTGTGGCATCTGGTGAGGAGGTTGACCTTCCGCTGGTCATGTCAGTGGATGGAGAGGATGGGGCCACTCTTCTTGTGGTAGATGTCGGTCTTCTTGGTCTTGGTCGGTTACACTGGCAAGCCCTTCCTTTTGGCCTTGACTGTGCCGACAGTTCCGGTCTTGCGGTCATGGAGGTACTTGGTTAGGATGGGCGATGTGTAGTAGTTATCAGTGTAGAGAATGTGGTTCTTATGGAAGTGTTTCTCCATCATTCTCTGCACGACAGCGCCGCCAAATCCAATGTCGGGGTCAGTCTGAATTTCGCCACCACTGCCGCTGTAGACCACAAAGTCCAGCACATATCCCATCTTGCAGTCGAAGAGGACGAAGAGCTTGATGCCGAAGCGGTGTCTCTTGGACGGGATATACTGCCTGAAATGCAGCCTACCACGGAACAGGACCAGAGATTCATCGAGGCACATCTTCTGAAATGGAATCAGGTAGGTGGTAAACCGATGACGTATCATGTCCTACAGCTTCCTGATTTTCCATAATGAGTCTGGAAGGTGGACTGCCATGTTGTTGGTCAGGTGGAGATAGGAGAGGATGTCAAAGTACCTGTCCCTGGACATGTACTTGCCAAATGCTGGAGTCGTGATGAGGTCGGCAGCGATCCAATAGTCTGCCAGAGCGTGCTTCCTGATATGTGTCATCAGCATAGTCAGTGCCAAGAACACATACAGTTCTGCCACAGTGACAGCTCTCCATGTCACCATCTTGGCACTGGTCTTCCTGCCAAGAAAGTTGGCACAGATCTCATGATGCTTGTTGGTCTCCTCGACGAGGTATTCCATGACTTCATTGTCATAGAAGCCATAGAAAAGTTCACTGGGGGTAGCATTTGGGCCACACGGATATGCTGGTGACACCCCGGAACCAATCTGCTGATCGTCAAAGGCAGGATAATCTGGCTCAAAATCCGCCCCATCTGTCCACACAAACAAGTTGGATGAGCACGCACGTGCAGGCGCAGCAGGCACACGCCCAGGCACACGCGCTTGCCCAGACGCCCTGCACGCCCACGCCCACGCCCAGGGGTAGCGGCGTCGGCAGGCTGAGCCGCACGCCCACGACTTCGCCCACGAACTCGTAGTGTCGGGCAAGGGCTTCTCCGCAGCAAATAATGCCCTACGATGCGGGGCCTGTGGTGGCACACTCTGGGAGGACTATGCCGCCCCACTAGTACCACTTGTAGAGGCCCTTTGAACATCGTGAAGGAGAGATGAAGCCGAGGGCTGTGGGTGACCCGCGCGGCGTCCCGGGTCAAGGTGTCGGGACAAAGGAATGAGGGGGTTGCTAGACCAGGGTCGGCGTCACTATCACTATCTTCGCCTTCCCTAGCTTTTTCTGCTGCCCTGCGTGCTTTCTTGGCTGCACTTTTCACTAAAGATTGTTTGTAAAAGTATTTACCCACTTTCAAGGGCGTACGGGCAGGCAAAGGGGAAGGTCCCGGGCTAGGGCTAGGGCTAGGCCTAGGCTGACCACGCAAAGATGGCGACGGGGTAGGCCTAGGCTCTAGCACACTCGGAAGTTCGACTGCACCTTCCTGCAACACTTCCACATCAGGATCATCACTACTATCTCCTCCCTCAAACAAGTCAACATTGTCATCATCCCCAAACCCCACAAAACCATCGTCTTCACTTGCACTACTAATAAACTGTTTTTTATCAATCAAGCTTTCGCCACTGCTTTCTTCAATGGCAAAAAAAAGTTCTCTATCGCACTATCACTCAACAATACCTTTGCTTTCTTGCGTTGAGCCTTTTTCTTGCTTGCAACAGGCGTAGACGTATCGAGCGGGGTAGCACGGGTGCGCGGGAGCTTGCACAAAATCGGACGCGTCGGAATTCCTTATTTCACTAACTCGCCATGGCGGGCACGTAAGAACTGATAACGGTAGTAGTTGAGGCTTGGTGGCGCTGCGATCGCCCCTGCAAAGGAAATTTTCGCCGCGCGAATTTCAAAGCACGCTTTCAAGCATAGGGATTTTAAAAGGACACCCGGGCTCCGGCCCATCTGCCGCACCGTCATTTTAAAATGATGCCCGGGCCAGAAGGGTTAACACCGGAGACTATTTTTTAAGTATGTTTTATTTGTTTTCCATGTTTTTTTTTTCAGGTGTTAATTTATGAACCCTGTCGGATATTGCAAAACAAACATTATCCACCAAGCTTAAGACACCAAAGCAACAAAACATATTCGCTCGCTCGCGATCACATTTCCGGCAATTTTGACTGCCGTGGGATACAAAAATAAGTTGAGGCCCCCTTCGCCCCCCAATGACTTATAGTCATCATCATATATGTTGCCAACAGGGGACAAAAATATAATAAAACTAAAACAAAAGCGAAACCGCGAGCGTACGACCTCTGTAAACATGACGACCGTAGCCCGGATTCTATACATCCTTAGATTTGTTGTTAGTTATTTAGGGCGTACTGAATATTATAATGAATTACCGACGGTATGGACATATATGGCAATGATGTACATGACATAACTAATATAAACAGGCTTCCTTAACCCATGGGCCGTAACAATATGTTTATGAATTAACCGATTAACCGATTAACCGATTTGTCGCACACGAGGACAGACAATATATATGTGTATATTGGGAGGTGGGAAGGTGTTTTCGAGTGGTCTTTCCACTGGACTGGTAATCCAATGGTCCTGGGTCAAATCCCAATATGCCAATAGGAAGAGATATTGAGATGGAATGTGTGCTGTACCTAGTATCAATGCATTACCACTAAGCCCACCGAAACGCCAAATAAATACCCTTATTGTTCCCTGATTAAATAGCACTGTATGAATATTCCCATTTTCAAAATATGCTACAGGGGGACAATGCCTAGTGAGTTCATTGCTCAATAGGCGGCGTTCTGAGAGTGAGTGTCTGAGAGTGAGACAGGTGAGACAGTGAAGCACTGGAGCGAGGCAGCTTCAGATATGGGGCTGCTTCGAGCCGTGAGTGAACATCTAAGCCCCATGCATCCTCAAAGGCAAGATGGCAGGGGCTGGTTGCAGCTATAAAAGTGCTTTACATGTCTCACCCCCTAGATGGAACAAGACTTCACGGGCTTCACTGTTCAATGTATAACTGTTGAATGTACAGGCTCTCAGCCTAGGTCCGAGAGGGAGACATGTACTGCATAGGTGGCTAGCGAACATGACAGGAATGGATTTGATTTGACAGGCCCTATTACCTTCTAATCATCCTAAAAATTAAATACTATGTTTATTATGATGTATGGGACAAGGTTAATACTGCAAACGGGATAATGTAAAAAGAGCCCCGATAGATGTGTGTATGTGTGGAAGAGATAGAGAGTGAGAGAGAGACAGAGACAGAGACAGAGACAGAGTGAGTTACAGAGTTACACAGCTACTCAGACCACACATACCTTGCGGTCTCAACTAGGTGGTCCAGCCTTAATACTACTAGACAGGGACTGTTTATAGTGGAAGAATAAGATAGTAAAGTAGAAGGCTCTCTCCCCACCCTCCGCTGTCTCCCCACCCTCCGCTCCCTCCGGCTAAAAAGCCGTACCGGAAAATCGGATTTTATTTTTTGTTTTTTTGTTTTTTATTAATGGGTCAGGAATTGCCCACAAGGAAATTGTTTATATAGAATAGGAAGAAATTAGCTTGGAAGGGAAATTACACATGCCTACTGATTAATTCATATTAATTCAATCTTCATTGGATGATCGTCCAGTCTTTTCGTAAACGTATAAATAGCAGGACTGTCGACCACCTCCCTTGGTAAACTATTCCACTATTTAACGTATGTGAAGACATTTTGTGTCCCATCTAAGGATGCCTTTTTTTTATTAATTTAATTCCATTACCTCGGGTTGCAGCATTATTATTAATCGTGAACAGTGCACTGATATCTACTGTCAAATCCTTTAAGTATCTTAAAACACTCGATAAGTTGGTCTCGCAACCTCCTTTTCTTAAGCGAGAAAAAAAAAAAATCTTGAGATACGGGAACCCCAAACAATATTCAAGATGGGTGAACATTTTTTTTTTTTTTTCAATAACGATAATATATATATATATATATATATATATATATATATATATGAGAGAAAGAGGGGTGCAGGGGGGAATTGTATGTGTGTTTATGTCGGCGTGTAACCTATGCTTTTTTTGCATAGATTTGAATTTTTCCTTAATGTGTTGTCGTTCCTCTGTTTCTCCATTATTTTCGTGTGTTTGGTGAAAGGAAACACACATTCACCATCGTAGAAAACACAACAAACGAAATCAGTGTTATATACCCTAAGCTAAACCACACACCCCAAATACTCCAAACGCACACACGCACACACGCACACACGCACACACATACACACAGGCGGGTATCGAAAGTTTAGATCGACCCAAGGATAAAGAATTATAATCTAAACCTTACCCGGCCAAATTACAAAGAACACATGTAGAGAAGCCGGTGAAAACCCTGTACAGAAAAAGCAAACCAACAGACAGGGTCACGTCGCCCAGACTCCGACGTCTTTTGAGGGGAGTGGGAATAGCAGTGTGACAATATTTGGGAGTGTGTTGCGCATCCTATTGTTACTCTGACTTTTGCCATTCACATTTTTTTATCACATTTTTCAATATCCGTTCCCACATCCCACTCTCTTTTCATCGCTCTTCCCTCTCCTCCTCTCGATCTCTCTCTCCCTCTTTTCCTCTCTCTCTCTTTCCTCTCTCTTTTTTCCCTCCTCCTTTTCCGCTTTGTCTCTCTCTCTCTCTCTCTCTCTCTCTTGATCGAATTATATAATGCATAATTAACAACTGATGAGTATTGTAAATCACTTGATATAATTTATCTTGCCTTCCAAAAGGCTTTTGATGAAGTGCCTCTTATATGAAATTATTGCAGAACAATAATTATGCTAGGGGTACATGGAAAATCTCACAACTGGATATAAAACTAGTTTGCAAATAGAAAACAAAGAGTTGTGATAAATGGGCCGGAATCCGACTGGGAACTCTGTCCCTCAATCAATCTTTCCTTCATCCTATGACTTAGACTGCTTTAAATTTCGTGTGTCCCGGCATTTTGCCTTTGAATTTGGCTCTCTGTCACTCTTTTAGCTTTGGAGAGACACTGGTTAGAAACACTGACTTTTCTCCTTCATACGCATAGTCAATCAAGTAAATAAAATATATGAGCGGTCAGAAAAATGGCAAATGCCTTTCAATATGAATAAATGCCAGGTCCTCCAATGTGGGAAGAAAATGGTAAAACTTAGTACGAAATTAATTACTATCATTGAAAAGGCTTCAACAAATGTAGATTTGAGTATAATCATTTCAGAAAACCTTAAAGCATCCGATTAATGTTCAACAGCAGCAAACAAAGAAAACGGAATACTAGGATTGATTAAAATAAATTTAAATTTAAAAATGAGACCATGTCCTGCCATGTCCTAAAAAGCATAGTTAGGCCTCACCTTGAATACGTCGTATAGTTCTGGGATCCATATCTAAATAAAGACATAGAAAAGCTAGAAGCAGTTCGGCAGACTCTTCTCTCTCTCTCTTTCGGGGGTGGGAAAAGCCGTGTGACAATATTTGGTAGTGTGTTGCGCATCTATTGTTACTAGGTCATGGGATTGATGCACTAACATTCTTTTCTCACTTTCTCAATGTCTCTCTCTCTCTCTCTCTCTCTCTTTCTCTTTCTCTTTCTCTCTTTCTCTCTTTCCTTTCCTCTTTTCTCTTCTTTGTTCTCTTTTCTCTCTCTTCTACTCTTCTTCTCTTTCTCTTTCTCTCTCTCTCTCTCTCTCTCTCTCTCTCTCTCTCTCTCTCTCTCTCTCTCGGGTTAACTATGTGTGTGATGGATATTTTGGTTCTACAATATATATGTATATTCCCTTAATGTTGTTCAGTACTTCTATTTCAAAGTAATTAAACAAATGAAACCCCAGAATCAAGGGACTGGAGTTCTCGGAAAGGAGCTCCAGTCCTGATGATATTCTTGACTTACAGTGTGCTGGCTTAACAATCCAGTAGGGTTTATAGCCTCTGAAGTACTATTATAACTAACTAACTGAAACAACAGCATATAAATAACATGACACAGAATCTAACCTATATTCTAATAGTTTCAAAGACAGATAAATATATATAATCTTGGATATGTGAAACTGAGGAATGTGTTTAATGGTTTCATGAATTGGGAATCTACAAGAAATTAAGTGTATTAGTAATATAAGTATATGAACAATTAAGACTACAATTAAGTGTATTAGTAATATAAGTATATGAACAATTAAGACCACAATTAAGTGTATTAGTAATATAAGTATATGAACAATTAAGACTACAATTAAGTGTATTAGTAATATAAGTATATGAACAATTAAGACCACAATTAAGTGTATTAGTAATATAAGTATATGAACAATTAAGACCACAATTAAGTGTATTAGTAATATAAGTATAAACAATTAAGACTACAATTAAGTGTATTAGTAATATAAGTATATGAACAATTAAGACCACAATTAAGTGTATTAGTAATATAAGTATGAACAATTAAGACCACAATTAAGTGTATTAGTAATATAAGTATGAACAATTAAGACCACAATTAAGTGTATTAGTAATATAAGTATATGAACAATTAAGACCACAATTAAGTGTATTAGTAATATAAGTATATGAACAATTAAGACCACAATTAAGTGTATTAGTAATATAAGTATATGAACAATTAAGACCACAATTAAGTGTATTAGTAATATAAGTATATGAACAATTAAGACTACAATTAAGTGTATTAGTAATATAAGTATATGAACAATTAAGACCACAATTAAGTGTATTAGTAATATAAGTATATGAACAATTAAGACCACAATTAAGTTATCTTACAAATTTAAGAGTCTAGTATAAAGTACTTAGAATAAACGGAGTAGGTGGCAAGTTGCTGAAAGCAGTGAAGAGCATGTATGAGGGTGCAAAGGTGGCAGTACGTGTGGAGAATGAGCAGAAAGAGTTCTTTGACCTGAATGTTGGGTTGAAACAGGGGCGTGTGATGTCCCAGTGGTTGTTTACTGTATATATGGATGGAGTCATGAAAGAAATACAAGGAAGAGCAGTGGATGTTGGTGTATCGCTGATAAGGGAGGGAAATGAGTGGAAGCTACCTGTACTGCTGTTTGCTGATGATGAAGTTCTGATGAGTGATAATGAATGGGAGTTGCAGGGTCTGGTAAATATGTTTGGAATAGGAATAGTGTGTGAAAAACGGAATCTGAAGGTAACTGCGGGGAAGAGCAAGGTTATGGTCTTCGAAATGGGTGTAGCCACAGTGTGTGAGGTGAAGTTGAACGGTCAGGCTATGGAGATTGTCAGCTCATTTAAATATCTGGGCAGTGTGTTGGATGAAGAAGTGTGGGAGAGGGTTGTGGGAATGCTGAAAGCAGTAACAAGAAATAGGGTGGTCAGTATGGAAGTGAAGAAGTCCTTGCATGACAGTGTGGTAATCCCGACACTGATTTACAGAAGCGAAGCATGGACGTTGGTGGAGGAACTTATACCAAGAGTGAGAGGGGTGGAAATGAGTTACTTAAGAAGTGCGTGCAGAGTTACATGGAAGGATCGACCGACGAATGAGGAAGTAAGAAGGAGGTGTGGTGTGGAGGTAGATGTGCTGGAAAGTGTGAAAAAAAACACCTTGAGATGGTTCGGCCATATGGAACGTATGGGAAGCGTGAGAATGACTAAGAGGGTGTACGAGAGCGAGGTGGAAGGACAGAGAGGGAGATGTAAACCGAAAAAGAGGTGGAAGGATGGAGTGAGGAAATATATGAATGAAGGCAGTGCTGGTTGGGAGGAGGGGCGTCGACTGACTGGGGACAGAGGTGCATGGGGGCGGTTCGTTCGTGGCAACTCCTTCGGGGATCACGGCGTCAGGCAATAGATAGATAGATAGATAGATAATGTGACAAACCACACACAATATATATATATATATATATATATATATATATATATATATATATACTCCCAGCGGGGATCGAACCATCGACAGTCAGGACGATTGTCCATGCTAAAACCCGTTCAGTACCAGTTCCGTCCTTTTCATTTTATGCTGGCTATTAATTAGCGATCTTATTCAGTTGGAGATGGGCCTCCAACAATTAACAAGATTCGAATTTCTGAATTAATCCTTTTTACTACCACAGATCCTTCATAAACTGCACAAAATCGTCTTAATATAGATACCATAGGAAAAAAAGTACGACGTGATAAAGGATACTTAACCCTTTCCTACATTAATTATGTACTATGTACTGAACATAAACAGAAGCACTGGTGAAACGATGTGTAAGTTAACAAAAGCTGATAATTGAGCAGCTTGGGCAGGATGGGACCATGCTAAATTCTGCTCCATCAGGATAGCCAAAACAACTTTTGGACTGAGAGATACTCAAACCCTTGTCCCCAGGACGGGGCCATTAGCGCGTGGCGCCTTATTACGGGACCATCCCCATTTTATTATGTATACCGTTATGTATTATTGTCAGTTAGTGTGTGTGTGTTTATTATCGTATTTGTATGTCTACATCTCTACAATAACTTATAAACATTATTTAACTTACGGGTTTTACTACTTTAACAACACCAGTATATTCAATTCAAAATTACAAATGTTTTGTTATGTATTAATTCAATAACATACAAAATATATTACTTATTTTATAAAATAATTCATTTAAAATAGCTGTATATTGATGAGTCGTTAAACCTGTTGTTGCATTAATGGGGTAGGGTTTATTTATTGCTTGATCTATGTATTAGTTTTTTATAGTTTCCTCCCTAAACTTATATCAAGCTTAAAAAACATCTAAGATCCCCCTTCATGATTTTTGTTTACTTTTTTTTCGGTAGAAAAATGTCCCCACCGATGGCCATTTCCTCCTAAATTACAAGCTTGCTATCGCTCGCCAGGAAACAATCGACACTTAATGGCACTAAAGGTCATACAATTGACAACAAAATGGGGCGAAAGGTCTTAATATCGTAAAACTAGTGTCCCGAACGACTTAAAATATCAAAACTAATGGGGCTACACATGAGGGAGAAGGTGGTCCAGAAAAAAAACAAGTATCCCCCCTTTATTGACCATGGCTATATTTGTACGGAATTGTTTTGTGCTGTGTGTGTGTGTGTGTGTGTGTGTGTGTGTGTGTGTGTGTGGTTGTGTGTTTTCAGTGTTTGTCCAGTTTCCCTTGTATGTTTGTGTGTCTGATGTTTAGTGAAGCATTGCCTAGGCTAACTCTTATTGCTTGTACATATATACGTTATGCAAATGATCTTACAATATTAAGGGAGCACACCTCGCTTTTTTTCTCTTTCTCCCTTTCTCTTTGGCTTGTATCCATTCGGCCCCATTTAGCCTACTGTTTTAAGATGGTTACCCCCATCCAGGTGCCAATATATTACTGGCAAGCGGTAGCGAGCCAGCATATATAAATTTTGGTTTTGACAGCAAGCTAAATTTGTACATTTTTCGATAGAAAAATTTCTCCGGCGAAACCGGATTTCTCCATATAAAGATGGCTCGCTATCGCTCGCCAGGAAGAAATCGACACCAGGATGGGGATAACCGTCTTAAAACAGTTGGCTGAATGGGGCCGAATGGATACAAGCCAGGGGAAGAGAGAAAAGGAGAGAAAGATAAACAAATAAAACACTGACCCCCCTTAATACGCGTATGGTCAATGATGTTAATCATTATTATTTTGTATTTACATAATTTTATATTGTGAAATAGTACTTGTGAAATAGTACTTGTGAAATAGTACTTGTGAAATAGTACTTGTGAAATAGTACTTGTGAAATAGTACTTGTGAAATAGTACTTGTGAAATAGTACTTGTGAAATAGTACTTGTGAAATAGTACTTGTGAAATAGTACTTGTGAAATAGTACTTGTGAAATAGTACTTGTGAAATCTATATGATGAGAGTCAATATTAAGTTAGTTAAAATAGGTCTTCAGATGCTATCAACTCTTCTGGACCGTCTGGAATGAAGTCCCTTTTAGAGAACTCCAGTCCCTTCCTAGCCAATATGAAAGCTTTTAGCGTAATATTTCTAAGAACTGATAGAGTAAAAATAAACTATTTGCTATAACGAATGCAATAAGTACAAACAAAGGGCTATCTCTAAAAAGTGGGTTGATATCACGTTATATTTCATATATTAACGCCTAATTGCTTTTAATTCGTTCAATAAAGGATCGAGTACATTCTTCGTACATGTTTAGGAATCTGGACAATAATTAAATTTAGTGTTTTGAGGAACCCGCAAAGGACTGTTAATTAACACCCATTATCATGTGTGGGGTTTTGGGGGAAGACTTCGTTATAGAATAATAACGTCAAATTACTACTGCATTATTATTATTTTTGATGTCCTAGCATACTAGTTCCCATCATAACTTTAGTCAATTTACTTAAATTTTACTTTTCATACAAGAAGCAAATACCTAATAGCAGGGCTGAATAAAACTTAGATATATAATCCTAGTTTATAATTGTAAAAGTAGTTTCTTTAATATAGTCTACTGGATTGCTATTATTATTTTGATTGTATTTACTACTAGCAGGGGTACCCGGCGTTGCCAGGGTAATCACCATAATCACCATCACTACTACCACCACTACTACTACCATAATCACCATCATCAATCACTACTACCACAATTATCACAATACTACCACTACCATAATCACCGACCTCGACCTCCCTGTGCCTCATTAAACGGCGACCTCGATTTCGGCCGCTAAATGACCTCCGATTTAGGATCTGACCTCATCCATACCCTCATTTTGGGGGGCTGCGAACAACTTTCGTTCCATACACCTTTTCGATCGGAGGCCTCCTTCTGCCCCAAACGGCCATTTGTTTCGCATTTTTTTCGCTCCCGTATACTACATAAGTTCTGCCGAAAATGTTATTAAACAAAAGGGTCTCTGATTTCCACTAAACTTGCCTAAAACCAACTCCAAAGCCTGGGCTTTCCAACGGTGCCCCACACTCCCACCTGGCACCAAAACTGTGGGAGGAGTTTAGTAACAAAGGTCGGGTAACTGATCGGGTAACTGACGAACATTGACCTTTATTTATTAAGATTATAATTGTTATCAACTCTGCGTAAGCAGAGTGGTATCGCCCCCCCCCCCCCCCCCCCGTATAGTGGTACATGCCAACCGAAATGTCTGCCTGTCCGAGAACTCCTCTTAGACCGTTTGACGGATTTTCACAAAACTTCACACGAATCTTCGGTGCGTGAATGCGACGGTAATTAAAAAAACAAAAAATTGAATTTGTGCAATAGTTGTGATCTTAGGTCCAAAAACATGTTTTGCTCCCCCCACTCCCCACCCTGTACCTATTCCCTGTGTATGTGTGAGTGCCCCGTAGGGGCACTCACATCACAGAACGCCACACATCATACACATGTCTCAGATGTGATGATAATGGTGAGACGTCTGTCTGTCTGTCTGTCTGTCTGTCTGTCTCTGATAACTCCTCCTAGACCGTTCGACGGATTTTCACGAAACTTCACACGAACATTCGGTGCGTGAATAATAAAAATAATTATGTTTTGAATGTATGCACTAGTTATAATTTTAAGTCTAAAATATGGTTTTAACCCCCCCCCTTCAACCAGACCCCCCCCCCCCCCCCCCCCCCCCCCCCTCAGGACCCCCCACCCTGTACCTATTCCCAAGCAATGATGATGGCGTTCTGTGTGTGTGTGCCCCGTTAGGGACAGCAGTGATGATGATGGTGGTGATGATGATGATTACAGTACTAGATATGATGGTGACCGTACTAGTAGTAGTGATGGTCATAATAGTAGTGATGATGGTGACAAACAATGATGATAGTTGTAGTGATAATGATGACAGTAGTGATGATGGTGACAGTATTAGTGATGATGGTGAGTAGTAGTGATTATGGTGAAAGTTGTAGTTATGATGACAGTAGTAGTGATGATGAGAGTAGTGATGATGGTAAGAGTAGTAGTGATGACTGTAATAGTAGTAGTGCTGATGATAGTAATGGTGATAGTGACTAGTAGTGATGGTGTCCCATCGCAGAGTTGGGTATGCCGTTTTGATTTTGGGCAAAACGGCACGTCTACTTTATTAGTATTATTATGTTTATTGTATTTAATATAATAATAATAATGATAATATAATAATAATAATCAACTCTGCGTAAGCAGAGTGATATCGCCCCCCGCATAGTGGTACATGCAAACCGAAATGTCTGTCTGTCCGTCTGTCTGTCTGTCCGAGAACTCCTCCTAGACCGTTTGACGGATTTTCACCAAAGTTCACACGAACCTTCGGTGCGTGAATGCAACGGTAATTAAAACAAAAACAATGAATTTGTGCAATAGTTATGATCTTAGGTCCAAAATATGGTTTTGCCCCCCCCCCCCCCCCCTTTTCAGGACTCCCACCGCCCACCCTGTACCTATTCCCTGTGTATGTGTGTGCCCCGTACACATCATACACATGTCTCAGATGTGATGATAATAGTGAGACGTATGTCTGTCTTTCCGAAAACTCATCCTAGACCGTTCGACGGATTTTCACACAAACTTCCAACGAACATTCGGTGAGTGAATGCGACGGTAATTAAAACAAGATTTTTTGAATGTGCAATAGTTATGATTTTAGGTCCAAAATATGGTTTCACCTAGTTGTGATAGTTGGTGGTGATAGTAGTAGATGATGAGGATAGTAGTAGTGATGTTGAAAGTATTGGTGATGTTGGTGATGGTTACTGGAGATGACGACCCGAAAACAAGTCGCCCCGCATTTGCTAAGTTAAGTTAGGTTAAGTTAGTTTAGATGACATTAAAAGTGATGGTAGTAACAGTGGGGATGATGGTGATGGTGAGAGTAGTAGTTTTTTATGATAGTAGTAGTGATGATGGTGGTAATATTAGTAATGATGGTAACCCTTTGCAGAGTTGGGTATGCCGTTTTGATTTTGGGCAAAACGGCACGTCTACTTTAACAACTCTGCGTAAGCAGAGTGGTATCTCCCCCCGTATAGTGGTACATGCAAACCGAAATGTCTGTCCGTCTGTCCGTCTGTCTGTCTGTCCGTCCGAGAACTCCTCCTAGACCGTTTGACAGATTTTCACCAAACTTCACACAAACCTTCGCACCGAAGGTTTGTGTGAATGCGACGGTAATTAAAAACAAAAAAAAATAATTTGTACAATAGTTATAATGATCTTAGGTCCAAAACATGGTTTTGCCCCCCACCCCCCCTCCCCATTCAAGACCCCCACCTCCCACCCTGTACCTATTCCCTGTGTGTGCCCCATAGGGGCACTCGCACAGAAGTTTGATTTTGTTTTAATTTGCAATAGTTATGATTTTAGGTCTAAAATATGGTTCCCCCCCCCCCCCTTCAGGACCCCCTCACCCTGTACCTATTCTCAAGCAATGATGATGGCGTTCTGTGTGTGTGTGCCCCGTTAGGGACAGCAGTGATGATGATGGTGGTGATGATGATGATTACAGTACTAGATATGATGGTGACAGTACTAGTAGTAGTGATGATGGTGACAAACAATGATAATAGTTGTAGTGATAATGATGACAGTAGTGATGACGGTTAGAGTATTAGTGATGATGGGTAGTAGTAGTGATTATAGTGAAAGTTGTAGTGATTATGACAGTAGTAGTGATGATGAGAGTAGTAGTGATGATGGTAAGAGTAATAGTGATGACTATACTAGTAGTAGAGCTGATGATAGTAATGGTGATCGGGATTAATAGTGATAATGGTGACCCATCGCAGAGTTGGGTATGCCGTTTTGATTTTGGGCAAACCGGCACGTCTACTTTATTATTATTATTACGTTTATTAGTATTGGTATTATAAACAGTAGTAGTAGTAGTAGTAGTTTTGTTATATTAAATATTGTTATGATTATTATTATAATTGTTCAACTATACTAGATAAATAGCCACATATCAAATAACAGGAAACTTTGAGTGTGATCGGTTTATGCCAATTAAGGAATTATTCTTTTATTACTGTATATATTAAGAGGGACATCTAAAGATGATATTATGGAAGGAGCTGAACTGACTTTTGAACGTTACTGTACCATTGGAATTTACCATGCCCATGTTCCCCGTGGCGTGTTTATGCGAGAACAATAATGTCAATTTGGATATTGACTTTCACTTGACTTTCATTATAATGCTTGACGTCCAAATACTTTCCACGAATGACTTTCCACTTCGTCTTCAATAACATAGTGCAACCTAACATTACATACCCTGATATACAGTAACATAATGTAACATAAAATAACACATATTACCCTCACAGAACATAAAATTACATTGAACAACATAAAACAGCAGGACTCAACATATCAAGAAGATGACAAAAAGACTCATTTAAGTATAATACCTGTCCGATTTTACAGGTAGTCAACAGCCAATCGTACATCAGGAGTCAGATTTATGACCATACCTTCCTTGATTTGTTGGTCAATTTCAAATCTTGCTTCTCTAAAGTTAGTATTTGTCCATAGCTTCCCTGAACATACAGCTGCTTAAGAACAGATGTCAAAATGGAAAGTATAATTGATACGTCTGGATCTAGAGATTCTTAAACATATAATTATAAAATTTGTAGACAAAGATAACAATGAACCAGAACTACATAGACACACACACACACACACACACACTCTCCCCCCCCCCCCCCTCCATCACAGATAATATTGTTCTAGCCCTATTATCGATACAGGTGTGGTGTGTTACCTGTTCGTATAAAAACTGCTGCCTCATTCTCAAGCCCTATGTCACCGAATAGCAGGCTTTAATTACCACCTGTTAAAATGTCAGGATCAATGTGTGGGGATAATATTGGGTAAAGATAATAGTATTGTTCTTTCTTATTCCCATCTCTTCCCTCTTTCTCCTCGCTCTCCTCTTTCTATGTACTATCTCTCTCCTCTGTTTTTCTCCCTTCACTCAAACACACACACACACACAGGTTACACACACACACCATCACTAATAATGTTGTCACTACCCTTTTATCAATGTTAGTGTGCCGTGTTGTCTCTCCGTATAGAACAATGCTGCTTCACTCTCAGACCCCCATGTCCGAGTATTCTGTAAATACTTTAATTAACAAGTTTTCAAATGGCAGTATCATATATAAGTATATATATATAAATTATATATATATATATATATATATATATATATATATATATATATATATATATAATATATATATATATGGGTTTCACTCATTTGTTCATATATTTTGTTGTCTCTGGTTAATTCTTGTACTGCCACTAATCATACTTAAATCATCGTCATCATCATCATCAGCCTATTACTGTATAATCCACTGCAGGAACGGCCTATCCCCAGGGGGATGATGACAGCCTCTGTACTGACCACGGTGGCTTAGTCTGGATTGGTAAGGTTGTATGTATAGTGTGAAGTGCACATTGAATGGTACTGTACCGCTGTAGTGGCTGTGGATGTGAATGTATTCTCTAACCAGTGTAGTCAGATCGCCCATGCTGATCAGGTGCTAGTATATACTGTACCTCCGACACTGGACTACCGCACCTCTGATTTCTGCCAGTGTATCTAAGGGTGTGAAAAGCAATGCCTGCAGGACAATGAACCTTAGGTACTCTGGTCGGGGAGCGATCCCAGGATCATCCACGCACGAGTTAAGTGCGGTACCGTTAAGCCAAACTGGTTCTCATACTTACATACTTTATAAGAATTGTGTGCCCTCTGCACTCTTATTTTATTTCCTTGTTAACTGATGTTATTTTACTGTAATTATTCATCAATCTACGTATAAATAATTACCTTATATACTAAGCCTGCGTATCCTGTATAACATGACCTTCCAGTCGATATACGGACACAGTAAAGATCACCTGGCCCTATCAACGATATTCAGGGCCGGTATCTTAGTATCTTTAACACTACTCTTTGGAGACCCGATGGAAACAAAGATCGGCCAACCTCCGCCATATTGTTGCCACTGGTATCATTAACTTCTCAATACCCATAATATACATTCAGCAATACTGGTATAGGATATATACTTTGGTCTGTGGATAAACATTCTACATGCTCAACAAGAAAATATCACTCCGTTAAATCATAATTACAACACCTAAATGGCGTCCAAAGAAAAACAAAATAGACTACTTTCTCTTACAGAATCTCTAGTACTCCCTATCAGTTTTTTCTTCTCTCTCCCCCACCTTCTTCCTCATCGCCTTCCTCCATATTTTGACTAAGTTACCTTATTCAATACACATATACTTGTAGTGCATTACTAATAATCGCAATACTGCCCCGTTATCAATGTTGGTGCTTCGTGTTGTCAACTTGTATAAAACACTGCTGGCTCATTCACAAACCCTACGTCACAGATTAGCATACATTAATTACCACCTTATAAAATGGCAGCGTAAGAATGTGTCAATATGCGAGGTGTGTCTTTGCTGGAGATTTAGTTGAATAGAGTAAAGTAGAGTCATTGGTATAGGAGTGGATAGGGCTGGAGGTATAGATAAGTTCATTAATAAATATTGAAAAGAGAACTGGAGATAGGATAGAACCCAGAGAAACACCGGAGTTGATAAGTTGAGGAAGTGAGCGATGGTCATCCACATCCGCAGCTATCGAGCGACCAGAAAGGAAATTTGAGATAATGGCACAGATAGAGGGATAGACACCGAAGGAGGATAGTTTAGGAATTAGAGATTTGTGCCAGACTCTATTGAAGGCTTTCGATATGTCTAGCGCAATAGAAAAGGTCTCAACAAAGTACCGAAAGGAGGATGACCAAGAGTTAGAAAGATAAGAAAGACCACCAATAGAGCGACCCCTAAAGAAGCCATACTGGCGATGGGCAGACAAATGCTTAACAAATTAGAATTAAAAACAGATTCGAAAGCTTGAAATATGCAATAAATGAGATAAATTGGACGATAGCCGAGTTCTTTGGGACAAGTTTAATGAGGTAAATGGACTCTTAACTCTCTCAAACCTCTGCTATTACTTTCATTCTTATAAGAACATAAGAAAATGGGAGTCTGCAGAAAGCCGATTGGCCTAAGCAAGGCAGATCCCTGTCCCACACAACCCCAATTACAAAGCCCAATTATAGGCTCAACACTCTAATACCCTGAGGATCATCTTACCAAAACGATTAGAGATTAACGCAGGATTACGGGGGTCTGCAGAGCGCTGATTGGCCCAACCCTGCTGATCCCCCTTCACACCCAACCCTTCTCGTCCATATGCTTATCCAATTTTATCTTAACCCTTAATTAGCGGCTCACCACATAAGTCGAGTTAAATAAAGCTGGACTATGTGGCGGCGCTCGACATAACTCGAGTGGCAATTTCAGCACGTAATGTTGCTGAGAGAGAGAGACAAGTGGTGGCAGGAGAGTAGCGAGCGTATGACTGCTCCAGACCACCGCGGCGAACATACTGACACGAATCCCAGCTCCCTCCTCCCTCTCTCACTCGCTATATAAGGAATTATATCGGGAAAGTGGCTAATTACATGCTTTTTGCACTCGCGTTGCACGGTTATTGCAAGAAAATTAGCCATCATAAAAGGATCGTTATGGTGTCATTCGAAAGCTCGGTTTATGCCCTTTCAGGGATAGGTACTTGTTTTACGTTCTGGGTCTTATTTAGGCATGAAAATGATCACGTAAACAGCCCTATTTTGGCTAAAAACACCCCGCTGGGCGGTACATATAAATAAACCGCATAGGCCGCTCGTAAGGTGTTAAAGCTCCCTATCGTTTTTAATCCCACTATAGCACTTGGTAGTCCATTCCACCCATCTACAACTCTGTTACCAAACCAATATTGCCTATATCTTTTCTGAAACGAAATTTATCTAATTTGAAACCATTGGTACGAGTTCTTTCGCTATCACTGAGCTTTAGTACATTTGTCATGTCCCCTTTGTTAATCCCACTAACCCACTTGAACACCTCTATCATATCCCCTCTAACTCTGCGTCTCTCTAACGAATGTAAGCCTAATTTCTTCAACCTTTCTTTATACGGAAGATTTCTAATATTATGGATAATTTTTGTCATTCTACGTTGTACTCTCTCCAATGAATCTATGTCCATTCTGTAATAAGGACACCAACATTGAACAGCATAATCCATATGGGGTCTCACTAATGACAAGTAAAGTTTTAAGATAACATCAGCAGTTCTGTTACTCACACTCCTTGAGATGAACCCGAGAATCCTGTTTGCCTTGTTTCGAACGCTTATACACTGTTGTCTAGGCTTCATTATGTTAGCCCTTTCGGTGTAATGGTGTCGGCTTTCAAGTTCTTCTTGCTAACACTAGATATTTGTATGCAGCTTAAGAAGGACGTCTAGCAATCCAAGGGGGAAACTGAGGCGCGGCGAGATAAAAAAATACAAAAACAAAAATCACACACACACACAAACACGAAACATAAATAAGATAATATAAACAGTTATAGTCCCTCAAAAGGAAGAAAACAAGGTTATATTAAACGAGGCTGAGGTGGGAATAAATAGAAAATCAAAAATGTAATACATAATAATTTTGTTTTTAAATCAATGACAAAAACAAAAAAAAAACATGGCAATGAAGAATATCCTAGTTATCAGAGGGCTTGTGAAACTAAGAAGGATTGCAACCATAGTACATCGCTACATACAGTACACACACCTATACACTCTACAGAGTTATCTTTCACTCTTTCAGTATATCATCACGTATTCTAGTCCTTTATTTTGGTTTAGAAGAACTTATAGGAGGTAGTGAGATAACTGAGATATATTGAATTACTTAACTATTTCCAAGAGGACCGTCCTAAGATAAACAAGCGTTGCAAAGCACCGAAGGCCTCCGTCAAAAGCTGTAAATCACCCAGCGGCTCCAAACCCGTATCCTTCCTAGTTCCCCACCCCCATTCCCCTTGACAACTCCTTCGACTGATCCAGACAAGCAGAAGAACAATAACAACAGCAGGAGTGTTACAAGAGGTAATAAAACTCTCCTCGGTTCACAACGGAGGCAATACAACCGTTAAATAATCTTCAAACTATAATGAAAAAAATCAGTCTGGTGTACTAAAGGGCTCTCCAGGCAGCAATGTTCTGGAGTGCCTCGATCACTAGTTTGAGATCAAATTATAAAACCTAATCCCACATCTTTCTAGGTCTACCCCTCCGTGTAACTCCCTCCACGTTCACTGTCTCGCATCTCTTCAGTCAATTTCATTCATCTATCCTATCCACATGCCCAAACCAACCAAACCTGCTGTAGATTTATCCTTTAACACCTTCTGTACCAGCAACGTCATTCTTATTTGATTTCAGCTACATTTAGATGATTTTGCGATGCTTAGGAAGGACATAATTATGGTAGCTAAAAGGATTAATTGAAATAATCAGTAGCCTTATGGTTGGTAGACGCCTTTCCTAGGCTAAGATAAAATAAAATAAGACATTACCGGTATAAAAGAGGTTAATTGTATAATTATTATGTTTTTTACACCCACCAACTTCACATCTAAACTCAATTAATGAAATCAACAAATACATGTGGCACTCCGAGGACTCGAACCCAGGATACTCACATCGAAATTCCGCGCACTATGCATTACGCTATCAAGACAGTTAACATACTTAAACTGATTATGCACTCTATATGTTTTTCACAGCAATTACTCATTTTTACAATGTCCAAGTGGCCTAGAAAAGAACATTAGATTTGATGTTTATATTTTTTCCTGTGCAATCCATTGTACCTCGAGACCAGAATTTGCCAACCTTTCATCGATCAGTCAGTTCCTGACTGACACACATAGAACGACATGCATGATATAACACACACGACAAGCACCTCTCAACTATTTCATGACAAGACAGATTATTAGTGATACTCCCACACATGAAACATACACCATCACTTGACACGACGCCAGATGCAACAGCCAAGATGCGAACAAAGTATGATGCGCAAAATGAATGATACGTTAAATGCACGACTAACACACTCACACACACGTGACGAAAAGAGGACGACCACATAATTATTGTCATTAAATATAATATGTGTATGTATGTATGTATGATTGTATATGCATATATAATATTATATATATATATACCGGTATATATATATATATATATATATATATATATATATATATATACATTATACAGTATACTATATACATATCTCACATTTGCACGTGAATAAGTGCTTAGGACTTTTATAGGATTCGAAATTCAGTCAATCAGAATGACATTCCACGTATTCACATCACGCAACCACAGCGTGATAAACGCTAACCAGCTTTTCCCATATATAGAAAAGAAGGGAAATCCAACTTAGGGAAAGTTGATTCCACACTAAGTCGTAGGACCAATGTTTCAGAGTATTCTACTAGGGATTTTTACATTTAGCCCCACGCACCTCGGGGCTAATTGAGCTACTTTAATTCTCCTGCTGGCAACCATAGAGGTATAATTTATATGAAGAATATCTCACACTAACGTGTGTGTTACAAGAATGCATTTTTTTAGGCCTTAGCTAGGATTGGAATCGCAGTCAATCTGAATGGCATCCCACCCTTTAACTCACTCAACCACGGCGTGATAAAAGCTAGCCAACCTTTTCTTACATAAAGAAGATAGGATTTCCCTTCTCCTTTCTCTCCTTTCTCTCTCTCCCACAAACACACTCACATACATACACAACTAAATCACACACACACAACTAAAACACATACACACACAACTAAAACATGCATACACGCACAAACTAAACAAAAGGGCGAAAACCTATAACGAAGATGGATTGAACAAGTAAACAAGAAGGACAGAGTGAAAAAATAAATGCATAAAACACAAAGACAATGCATTGAAGAACATACATGCTGTCTACCAGAAGGTTGCGATAGTGAGTAAGACTACAGACAATCATACTTTATATATTATATTTAGATGTCGTGTTTACAAATTCCAATCTCCTAACCGTCAAAATGTACTGGCGCCGCATAAGAGTTGTTGTTTATAGCATTTAGGAACAATGAAATGGTATACTCTATGGGTGTGGGAAATTACAGCCCATTTGTTCCAGCCCTCCCTAAGGTACAAGAGGCTCGAGGTGATCACTTCTAGACTAATCATAGTGTCTAGAACGTACCTCCTGTTAGTTTGTTTTTAAATGTTATGATACACCTACAATAGTTTATATATATATATACTGTATATACTGTATATATTTGGAGGTAAAATCACAAATACGTGTGATCAAATTATGTAGTAAAACTCGCTAGGATGAGGCTAAGATGATCTACTGTTCAAGCTGCTATTATGAAAGACTATTTGCCGAGTCCGCCTTGAGCAGAGATTGTATAAACACTATGAATCTAAATGATGGCCTTTATAAAATAGATAACATCCTGCTAAATCTCCTCAATACAAATTATAAAATAAAAAGAGCTAGAAATAGATGTCCAGACCGTCTGTCAGAGCATAGATTGAAACAGCTTGTAGTTTGACATCTGACCTTTTATCATAGTATTAGATAGTTAGGTATCTTATTAATACTATACACATGAGGTATGATCACAATGTATTTTGTTTTTTGTTTTATAATAATTATTGTATATACTCTATGTATGTTTATGTATGTATACAGTATATGTGTGTGTGTATGTAGGTGTGTGTATATATTTGTGTTTATGTATAATTTATATACTGTTTAGTGAGGGGGACATGCCAGGTGTGGGCTATTCGGCTTTCTACAGACTCCTTTTATCCTTATGTTGATCTGACCATTTTGGGAAGGTCAGTCCCCAGGGCCCATAGTATTAGTGAGTTGGGCCTATAATTCAGGTTTATAATTAGGGTTGGGTGTGGGAAGGATCTGCCTTGTGTGACCAATCGGCTTTCTGCAGACTCCCATTTTTCTTTTGTTCTTATATATGTAATTTTTATTTGTATGTATGTAATGTATGCGTGTATACAATATGCATGTATATGTGTATGTATATGTAATTATATGCATTTCTACAGGTATATGTATTTCTTCATATTTACATAAGTTACGATAACAGTTTGAAAGGGATCTGCAAGTTCATTGATGTGTATCAAATTGTATATATGATTAGATTGTATTGTTAGGCACATTTCAATTTATATATGTACATATATTTTGTATATAAAATAAGTATGTTCCTAAAAATATGGCAACAGGCAGTAGGCTGGCAACACTTTTTGTATTTGTATGCTAGTTAGCAACTCGCAGATGATTTAGGACGGGTATTTAACCTAACAAGTGCGCATGGGGGTAATTGGAAACGTCCCCCTGTGCTGACGTATTTGAGGTGTTTCCGTCACTAAAATATTCATTGTACCATTAATAGCATTAATACTTATTCATATGCGCCTATTATGGGTTGATTATAAAGGTATTAACCTGAAACAACAATAAAACGAGTGAAAACAGCGTTTGGATGGTCAAAATCGGAGATATAGCCGCGAGTTGTATAATGTATGGGTGAGGCAAGCTGCTTTCCCGCCAATTTCCCCCAAGGCCACTGAGACACAGTCGATCGATACTCTCTCTCTCTCTCTTGCATTCGCTTGCTATCAGTGATGACCACACCCTGTAACCGGATTTCTAATGTTAGCACGAAAATATACCTCAGAATAAGGGAATAACAGGGAAAATAGGTGATAACTGAAGGAGAGGATGAAAGTGGGGAAGGAGGGGAGGTAGAGGACTGAGATTTGCATGGCCCAGGGGCCAAAAAAATAAAAATAAAATAAAAAATAAAAATAAAAATAAAAATTTGTTTTCGATGTCAAAAGTTGATTTTTTTTTTCTCTGACTCTTAAGAGTCTCCCCGCAGTCCGCCGGGGGAACTCTTAAGAGTCTCCCCGCAGTTCCCGGGTTAACCCTCACTCTCTCCATGTTTTCTTGTAATACCCTGAAGATGTCTTCAGAGAATAGACGAAAGCTTGGTGTTCCATTGTTTCAATTTTCCTAGCGAGTTTTACTATATATATATATATATATATATTATAGAGACAGAATGAAATCCAACCAAATTCAAGGTATGTTAGAGTCAAAATGTCTGAACACACAGGACTTGAATTAGTTAAAATCATAGGGTGAGGGAAAATGGATTGAGGGAGAGTTCCAGAGTGTACTTCTTGAGTGGAAGAAAGACTAGGAAAATTGATTCACTCTGGTCAGATATTTGGAGAGAATAGGGGTGAGAAGGTGTGAACACTGATTATTGTAATAACAGTAGAAGAGCTACATAGAGCTACATAGATACACAGACCACACAGACCTCAAGGTCCTTACTAGGCAGTCTGGCCTTACAAACTATAATATGCATATATGCATATATACACATACACACATACACATACATACATATACATATATATATATACATATATATACACATACATATACACATACATACATACACACATATATATACAGTATATATATACATACTGTACAGAGCACACACATACATATACATACATTTTTTTTTTTTTTTTTTTTTTTTTTTCATATCACCCCAGCCCTCTGCAGATAGAGGTCAAGCCTTCCCTTGAAGGCGTTTATTGTGTCGCTCTCCACCACTCTCGCTGGTAGTTTATTCCACTCTGTCGCCACACTGTAGGTGAAGAAACTCTTTGTGACATCTAGGTTTGCCTTTTTGGTTTTTAATTTCATTCCATTTCCGCGAGTTTGATTAGTATTGTTTAATGTGAATAGTGCATTTACATCGACTTTGTCGAAACCTTTTAGTATCTTAAAGCACTCAATAAGCTGACCCCTCAACCTCCTCTGTTTTAATGAGAACAGGTTCAATCGTTTAAGTCTTTCTTCATATGGTTTATTTCTTAATGAGGGTATCATCTTCGTCGCTCTACTGACTCGAGTCTTACAATGTCCTTGATCAGATAAGGTGACCAGAACTGCACACCATATTCAAGGTGGGGCCTCACCATACTTTTGAACAGTGGCACTATTACGTTTTCATGTTTATATGTAAATTTTCGTTTAATAAAGCCCAATGCTATGTTTGCCTTATTTGCAGCTGCTATACATTGGTCGGAAGTTTTTAGGTTTTCAGATATTAGTACCCCTAGGTCTTTTACTACCATTGCGGTTTTTATTTGTTTGCCATTCATTTCGTATTTGTATTTCATATTTCTGCTACCAACCTGCAGCACCTGACATTTATCGACATTGAAGGGCATCTGCCATTTTTTCGACCACTCTGACATCTTGTTTAAATCAGATTGCAACGCATTTCTATCATCTTCGTTCAGGACTGTATTTCCTATTTTTGTATCGTCGGCGAATTTGGAAATGGTGTTGTTTACCCCTACATCGATATCGTTAATGTAAATGAGAAACAGGACCGGTCCAAGGACTGAACCCTGTGGAACTCCACTAGTGACAGGCTCCCACTCCGATTCCACTCCATTTATCACCACTCTCTGTCTTCTGTCTGTAAGCCAATTTTTTATCCAAGAATGAATTTCACCTTTGATACCTATCCTCTCCAGTTTAGCCAATAGTTTTCGGTGAGGCACCTTGTCGAAAGCTTTTTGAAAGTCCAAGAAGATTATATCTAGTGATTTCGTCATGTCGTTATATGTGAATAGTTTGTTATAAAATTCAATCAAATTTGTTAGGCATGACTTATTTGATCTAAAGCCGTGTTGACTATTTTTGATTAGGTTGTTTGATTCGAGGTAATCTACTATCTTATCTCTAATGATTTTTTCCATGATTTTTCCTACAATTGAAGTTTAGGCTAATTGGTCTGTAATTACTCGCTTTGGCCTTGCTACCCTTCTTGTATATCGGCGTAATGTTCGCATCTTTCCAATCACTCGGTACAATCCCCTGTAGTAGTGATAAGTTAAATAGTTGTGTCAGGGGTTTTGCTATTTCGTCCTTGACATTCTTAATTATTTTCGGGTGGAGCATGTCGGGTCCCGGGGTCTTATTTACATTTAAATTACTCAATTTGCCTTTGTACTTGCGGTAACACTGATGGTGAAATCTCCTATCACATGAGTTGAGGTGTTATTTTTCAAGGGTATAATCGATAATTTCTTCTGTGAAAACTGAGCCAAAATATTTGTTGAGCAGATTTGCCGTGTTTGTGTCGCCTGTTATTGTCTGGCCATCTTCTATTAGCGGTCCGATTCCGCTTTTGATCTGTTTATTTTTGTTTACGTAACTGTAGAATTTTTTGGGGTTTGTGGCACTTTCTCTGGCAATAGTCATTTCGTAATTTTGTTTGTTTCGCCCTAATTATTTTTTTCACTGTCCCTTCTACTATTGTTGTACAAGTTTTTAATTACTTCAGGTGTTTTGTGTTATTTTTTACAAGTTTGTGGAGTGTGGATTCCTTTTCCTTATTGCCTTGCCAATGTCCTCTACTGTACCAAAGGGGGCATACTTGATTTCGTATTACGTTTTGGTTTCATGGGTACAAATTGTTTATGCGCTTCTGTAATTGTAGACTTAAAATGTCCCCATAGTTTACATTTACTTCGTTTACATTTATGAAGTTTGAGTGTATGTTTGATAGCGATTCCGTTAAGTCCGTCATAATTTTGCGTTTTTTGAAGTCCGAAACCATTCCTGTTGTTTTTACTGAGGAATATTTGCTTATAACGTGGATTCCTTAAGATTTTATGATCGGACGTTGCCAGATGTTCACCTACATCCAGGTTTGATAATAAATTTTCTTGGGTAGTGATTACGAGGTCTAATATATTCCTGTCTCGCGTCGTCGGCTGTTTTACGTGTTGAGTCAAAAAATTGTCCTGGATGAAGCTTGTCATTAGGCGTGACTCAGCATTTTTTTTCCGGTCGTGGTATTCCAAGTCAATTAGGGGGAGGTGATAGTCACCTAGTAAAACTGTTTCGTCGGAATTAAGGGTTTTCTCTAGTATTTCATAAAAAATTGTATCATCGGCAACAGTTAGTCTCGGTGGTCGGTACGCTGTAGTGATATTTAAGTTCATGTTTTTTGTATTTATTTTGACGCACACTATTTCTGCATTACTTTCGGGGAGAGTCACCTCGACTGGGTTTAAGTAGGTTGCAACGTACATTGCAACCCCCCCTCTTTGTTTTCCATTGTTACGGTCTTTATGAAAAAATTTATATGGCTCTATGTGATATTCATGAAGTAGATCTTTATTTTTAAGGTTCAGATGTGTTTCCGTTATACAAATAACGTCAACTTTCCTCATTTAATAACAGACATTTTGAGTTCGTCTATTTTGTTTCTTATTGAGCAGGCATTTATGGATATTATTTTTATATCATTTCTCTCATCATGCGCTGGATTTGTTTTTCTTATTGGTGAGGATGGGTTTGGGGTTATGACTTGAAGCCGCGGCGGGTTGTCAAATTCATTCAGTTGGTTGGGTTGGCTTGGATGGGGTTGGGTGGGGTTGTTTAGTTTGTTTTGTGGTTCAGGTAGGTAAGTTTTCATAACTTGTGGGCCATTGGGGTTGACGGTTTCGTTTAAATGGTTGTGATGGACTTGGAAGGGTTGGGCGTGGTTATTTATTTCTCTTAACTGTGCGGGTGGAGTTTGATTGGGTGGGGTTTTGGGAGGGCTTTTCCGGGGGTAGCGATATCAATACTCAGAGGAGTCTATTAGCATAGTTATTTCTCGGTCCTGACTGGCGTTGTTTTCGTGGGCAATGTAGGTTGCTTGATTTAGGGTGTCACTCATGTGCTGAACGCCTTTTTCTGATAAATGAATGCCATCTCCGCTGTACAGGGACGAGTTCCCTACAAAGGTGGTCCAATTGTCCACATACAGTACCTTCTCTTGTTCGCACATGACCTTGACTGCGTTGTTAATTTCTATGGCTCTATTTTGTCCGTATGAGCTTGTTTTAATCCGGGGTATGACGCCGCTTACCACACATTTCGTGGTCTTCCTTTTCATGACTTTAATTAGGTTCTCAAAATCTTTTTCTATGGTCTTAATTGGGGCCTTACCTCCGTCAAAGCAGTCATTTGAGCCAACAGAGTCAAGAGAGTCAAGAGAGCCGAGAGAGCCGAGAGAGAGAGAGAGAGAGAGAGAGAGAGAGAGAGAGAGAGAGAGAGAGAGAGAGAGAGAGAGAGAGAGAGAGAGAGAGAGAGAGAGAGAGAGAGAGAGAGAGAGAGAAGCGAGAGAGAGAGAGAAGCGAGAGAGAGAGAGAGAGAGAGAGAGAGAGAGAGAGAGAGAGAGAGAGAGAGAGAGAGAGAGAGAGATGCAACATTGCGGCGTGTAGAGAGATTTTGTAGAGAATTAGTAAGAGGTGAGTTGACGAGACAAAATGCTTTCGACTCCTCCCTTTCGAGAAATGCAGGGCCTCTCCACACATGCGAACAGTACTCGATACAATGGTGCACAGTACCCCTGTACAGAACAATAAGCTGTGCGGGTGTAAAGATCCCACAGAGACGGTTGAGCATGCCTAAGTTCGGAGAAGCTGTATTAGCATGAGTGATGATATGGAGAAATTGTGTTTTTGAAGCATTGAAAGCAAGAATTGGAAATAGTTGATTGATCACAAGATAGGTGTGCTGTGGCTTCATCAATTGAGTTTTGAAGTGACTGCATGGAGGGTCGCTGTAGAAAAATAGCTGAATAGTGAAAGGTAGAGTTATCGAATGGATAGGACTAGAGATACAGTTGAGAAGAAAGACCATCCATATATATTATAAACAAAAATGAAGATAGGACAGAACCCTGAGGAACACCGGGCTTTATAGGTTTAAGAAGTGAGCAATGGCCATCCAAACAGCAACTATGGAATGATCAGAGAGAAAATGGAGATAAAGGGCACAGATACGATAGAAACTGAAGGGTTGTAGTTTAGAAACAAGGAATATGTGCGAGACTCCATCAAAGGCTTCAAATATGTATAGCACAATAGAAAAGGTCTCGCCGATGTCCCAAAAGGAAGATGACCGAGAGTTAGCAAGATAAGAAGAGTGATTGCCAGAAGAGCAGCCTTTAAGGAAACCATACTGGTGCAGTCTGAACATGCTTAAATTTTTTGAATTAAGAATAGATCCTGGACCAGAAGAAATCCCTCTCGTAGTTCTGATTTGTTTTTTCTGAACTCGCTCCAATACTGGCTAAATTTGTTCGTACAATATGTATTCGTTCTTCTTCCTTTCCTGCTTCTTGGAATGAGGCTAACATCCATCCAATCTCAAAGAAGGGAAGCTTTTCCGTTCCATCGGATTAGACAAATTGCAAGCACATCTATTGTACTTATAACCAAATATATTAAATAATCCTAAAAATCATATTACAATACATCTAGGGGTTAACAAGCTAACCAATGACAGACAATATGGATTCCAACATGAACGCTTCACTGCAGACATACAAGGCCTAGATTCACATAAATTCCACTAAACAATTGATCTTCACGGTGAAACTCCTGCTATAACCCTTGACCTATCAAAAGTTTTTGATAGAGTATGGCACCGCTCCATAATATCCAAACTTCCTAACTATGGCCTAACATCAGTAGTCCAATTATTGTCATCATATCTCAGCAATAAAATGGTACTGTACGGTCCGCGCCTAATAAGTCATTTCCCAGCTGTCATTTACGTTTGTCTTGCTCTGTGCTGTATTAATGTCTGTCAGATGTTGAATAGGGTGGGTAAGTATAGGAACATGTTTGTATATTTCACTCGATATGAAGAAATGAAGCTTAGATATTGCTAATACCAATTATTGATCAAAACATAATTGGTGCCGAGACATCACTTATTAGCGCGATTGTACATCTAATGGTAGAAGGCCTCTTTTTCAAATGTTCACTCGATAAATGCTGAGGTTCACACATAAATCATTGTTAACTCAAACTCTTTTCCCAATTCAAACCATTGCCCCGTCTGACACACATAACCCTATTCACTCAGATGGGAGAGAGAGAGAGAGAGAGAGAAAAAAAAACAAGGTGAGCCCCCTTAACACAGCTTTTATGAAATTGAACATAATAGACTCCCAAGTAAACACTGCCGCTTCTCTTAAGAATTACTTATAACAATCTTGTTTCTTTTAATGCAAATACAATAAAATACTAATAGACAAAATCAACCTAAATCCCACATTACTTTCAATAACACAAACAGTTTCACCTCTTAAAGTATAGAGATCATTCAAGTATCCCTTAATACAAAACTCAGTTTTTCCGACATCCTGACATTAGATCCATTTGTCATAAATGCCTCAAAGAAGATTGGGCTTCTTTACCAAGTTCACTGACTAGCAGCTATAGTCCGTTCATTCTAGGTTGGGCAGAAATTGTAACCTCTAACCTCTGTTACTCAAAAAGGGCTAGAGCAAATGAGCTGTCAATTTGCACACCTACTCCCTAGCCAAGTCTTCATATTTGGTAGAAATATTAGCTCCATTACTCCAGTCCTTTTTGAGTTATGAAAGGTTAGAGATTACTATTTCTGCCCAACCTAGAATGACCAGACTATAGCTATAATATATAAATGTCATGTGCGTTCTCAGCTTAAGTATTGCTTGTCTTTGTGGAGTACAAAGTACAAAGGAGTACACTGGAAATCAAGCAACAACAGGTCTTAGACCGGTGACCCTTCTAGGCTGCTTGTCCTCCAAAACACTGATGATCAATTGTCCAAACAGTGGTTTAGAGTGGGTAAGGGAGCATTGGAAAGGGAACTACTGCCCTGGAACTAATGTCCGTGGCAGGATTAGGAAGTTAGTAGGAGACAGATGGGTTAGTAACTGAGGGGGGGATAAAATAGTTATTCATTTACAAACGCAGTCAGTCGCGGGTTTGATGAAAGATATTTGTCTAGGCGAAGTATTAAATGAATCAACTGTGCTGCAGTTTATAACGTCTCGGGGAAGCCCATTCCACAAGTTGACAACTCTATTTAAGAAGAAATTCTTAGATTCGTGCGAGTTAAAAGATTTACCGATAATTTTGCAACCATTTCCGCGCGTGTAATTAGATTGGTCGATAGTGAAGTACTTACTACAGTTCATATTGTCGATGCGTTTGATGATTTTGAACACTTGAATTAAGTCGCCTCTTAATCTGCTCTGGGTTAAAGGAAATAGATTTAATTCTCTAAGACGCTCCTCGTATGGTTTGTTCTTTAGGCTAGGTATCATTTTGGTAACTCTACGTAGAACTCATTCCTAAGCTTGTCTATATCATTTTGGTAATAAGGGCACCAGGATTGAACGCAGTATTCCAGAAGAGGGCATACTAAGGAATTGTAAAGGGTTAGGATAACTTCTTTGGATTTATGCTCAAATTACCTGGCCTATAAAGCCAATATTTTGTTTGCTTTCTTAACAACTTCTGAGCATTGTTGACTCGGTTTTAGGTTACTCGATATTGTTACTCCCAGAATCGGTTTCTCTGTTTACATTCTTAAGCTGAGTGCCATTCATCGACTAGTTTTTCTTTCTCATTTTGGTATCCGATATGTAGTACTTTTCATTTATCCGCATTGAAAGTCATTTGCCAAATTTAGGCCCAACGTGACAACTTATCTAGATTGTGTTGCATATCGTCAACTTGTTCTTTTGAGAGTACGCTATTTTCAATTTTTGTATAGTCAGCAAATGTTGAGATTGTACAGGTGAGACCCTCCTCTATGTCGTTGATGTAAATTAGAAGATAATTGGTCCTAGTACCGATCCCTAGGGTACCCCGCTACTTGCATTGGTCCATTTAGATGCCTTACCGTTTATGACTACTCTTTGCTTTCTGTCGCGGAGCCAATTTTCTATCCATTTCAACACACCGTATTGTATTCCATGTGCTTTTAGTTTTAGCAATAAACGTTTCTGGGGAATATTGTCAAAGGCCTTTTGAAAATCAAGGTATATAATATCTACAGCTTTACTCTCATCATAGAGGTTGAGGATATTGTGAAAGAAGTCTAAGAGGTTTGTTAAACAGGAACGTTTGCTACGAAAGCCGTGTTGAGTATCTTTAAGTATGTTATTTTCCTCTAAATGATTTAAGAGTCTGTCTCTTATGACCGATTCTAGCATTTTACATACAACTGAGGTTAAGCTAATTGGACGATAGTTACTGGGTAGGGATTTGCTGCCTTTTTTGAATATCGGTGTTACGTTGGCTAGCTTCCACTGATCAGGCATAGTTCCAGACTGCAAGGATTTATTGAATAGTAATGTCAGTGGTTTGGAGAGCTCATCCTTAGCTTCCTTTAGAACTCTAGGTGAGATTGTGTCAGGTCCGGGCGTTTTATTTACCTTGAGTTTATCTAAACATTTCAATACTTCTCTCTCGTAATTGTGATATTTGCTTAGAACATCAGAATTATCTATCTGAATCGGGCGATGCTGTAGGGATATCAATGAGGCTTCTGTTGTAAAAGCTGATGCAAATAAGGTATTTAGGCCATTACTCATTTGTACTTCGTCTCTGGTATATTTCTCCATTTTCATCGACTAAACGGAGGTCCCTACAGTTGAAGTAACTACTCTCTTCTTTTCTGATGTAACTATAGAATTCTTTTTGGGTTTGTTTTACTTTGACTCGCAACATGTAACTCCAGGGTCTTTTTACTTTGCTTAATTAACCTTTTGGCTTTGCGTCGTAGCTCTACAAATTTCACCCGTTCTACGTCATTTTGTGAGGATTTTACTCTATCATTAGCAAACTTTTTAGCAAGCAGACAGTTTGAAATATCTTTATTCCACACATTTAGGTTTTTGTCATTAAGGGGGGGGGGGGGGGGTGTCTGGGGGGTGTCCCCTTTACGCCGTATTTTCGATGGTATGCATTCTTGCAACTGCTTTTAGGTAAGTGTTTGCGAATGATTCCCAAGATGTATTTATGTCGTTATTGTTAATTAAAAAGCCCAGTCAG